>CM051689.1:2627076-2857076 GCA_028022725.1 Lycodopsis pacificus | reverse complement strand
CTTGTTGATGGACACATTGACACGTTTTTTAAAAAAAAAAGGTCAGCGGAGGACCATTCAAGGGCCCTGCAGCCTCAGTCCATTACTGCACCTGCAAACTGCTTATGTCGACATGTGGCGACAGTTTTCCTTTCACTATCCGTCGATCTTGTGGGGCGACAGGGTGGAACACGAACAGGACGTAGCTGAGCCGATGAACTCCGAGCTGACCCTGCAGTCACACTGACAGCAGCTCAGATGATGGGCTGCTCTTCTCTTGATTTGTCACTGGGCTCCAGTTGCGTTCCTTTAAATGGTCTTTCATTCCAGTCAATCTTAAGCCGTGTGTTTTACTGCTCTTAGGTCATATACATGACATTACAATTCAACAAATTGCCATAGCTTGTTATTAAGTACCTTTTTACTGCCTTAGGAGACAAAGAAGCACTCGAGTGCTTCAGCAAATACAAAATGATCGCAACCAATCATGCTCGCTAGCCCATGTGATGGCAGAGTCAAGCTTTCAGTCAGTTGTTTTGATGGAGAGGAAACTTTCTCGATGTCTGTCGGATAAATGTGCATGAGCTTTGGTACATTCATGGTCCTCAGAGGATACATCCTAATGACTTAGGGTTAGTGACTCCTGACATGTCATCAGCGCTAATGTAGCATGCTAACATACACGTTTTAAAAGCTGCACATGTTGCACTACACATTCCAGACTGAGTTCACTTTGTTCAGCCTGACTTTGCCTTCGTGTTTGAGTTCTGTTCGGGGGGGGGGGTTGTTTCATCAGCATCAAGTATCCGTCACGCCGACGTCATTTTCCCGACACAGAAGCTCGTGGTTGCTAGTTGCAGTTAAAAGTTTTTCACGACAGAATTATGCTAATTGAAGCATAATTTCTGTAAACCAATTTAAACCTAAACAGCTGTGCTGAACTCATCCATTCAGCGCTTTTTGTGGCAAATCTTCTGTCACCATTTCCCTGCTTTAAAGACCTCTGGTGCATTGTTCCCCCCCCCCCCCCCCCCCCCCCTACTACTATATGTAGTAATATAACATACGTATGTCTTCATAGGATAGGGTGTGATGTTGACAAATACTGTACATTCATAAACACTTAAACCAATCTGCTTACAACTACATTTTATTGTTTTATGAACTATTTATTGAACTATTCATATAGTTATAATAAATGCTAAATAGGAGGGCTAAAGAATTACAGATGTTTAGTTAATTAGCTGATGACATTGCAGTGACATGTTATTAAAATGTCACGGCTACAATAATACTGCCCTCGTCACATCTGGGGCATTTGATCAGTGCACACGTATCCGATAAGTGTTGAATCTTGTTTTATTACATGGTGGCATGAGATTTATTGGATCTGCCCCGTGTGGGTTCCTGGGGGTGTGCAGGCTGTGACTGCATTAACTCCACCTCTTTAATCGCGGCTGTAACTTTAACCTTTTAGACTTCTCCTGCTTGTTCTAACAGCTCAGGCAGTAAAGAGAATATTCCTACATTAAGAAAGACGCACCTGTCACTTCACAGGACGGGTTTCTTAGAGACATTTAGCTTTTCTTAACACTTTAACCATGCAGGCGGCAACCTCCGGTTCTGCAGAGTGAAGCCGATGCTTCATGTGTTAAAGCTGCATTCTCTCTAGTGGCCACCAGGGGGCGACTCCTCTGGTCGTATAGAAGTCTATAGAAAATGACTCTACTTCTCTCTTGATTTATTCCCTCAGTAAACATTGTAAACATGAGTTTATGTCTCAATCTCTAGTTTCAAGTCTTCTTCAATACAGCATGATGTTCATTTAGTACATGATGGTCCATTTAGAGTCACACAGACCATAAAGCAGGGGATGCTTTAGGGGCGGGGCTACACAGTGATTGACAGGTCTCTACCAGAGACGTATACGGTCACCGCTCCACATTCCCAATATGGTAACTTCTGTTCATCGGTTGCAAGATAGCCAGGATGGCGACGGCGAAATCGTCGAACTCGGGTTGTCACGATGGCTAAGTCCACTTCTTATACGTCTATGATATCAGTTCATAAAGCCGCTGTTCCCAGACATTTGTCCCTTTTATCATTCAATAGCCACGGAAAATGAGACACGCCTTTCTCTGCGTGAGTCTCATATAATTGGCCTTTTGTTTTGCGGTGGACTCTGGCTCAGGTGAGGCCAAAGACCGTGGGTCAGGATGATGCATCTAACCTCGGACAGGTGGTGGAGCGGTTACCTCGCCGATGATGTCGTGACCGAAAAAGCAAACCAATCAGTATTTCTTCTTCATTTTTGAGTTAGCGGTAGTTTTGAGGTTGTGATGCTGCTTGAAGGACTCAGTGTTTCCTCTCCACTGAAGGATTCACCCTTGGATGACTCCCGAGTGTTGAAAACCAAACACCCCGAGTCACAACGCTTTGATTCTGGGATTTATCGTTGAGGTTTTAAATTCTCAGAGAGTCGCCCCCCCCCCCCCAGTATGGATTGAACAGCATGAGGCGGCAGCAGCGGGTTACGTAAGATGGATTTTAGCTCTTCATTTCCTCCAGGCTCTCGTGCTCTTTGCTCAGGTTCACCTGCTGCCGGTGGCTTGGTGCCCACCTTCTGTTGGTGTTTATTTCTAGACCAGCTCTCTTTTCTCCTCTCTCACTCTCTCACTCTCCTCTCTCACCCCTCCTCCACCTTAATCCATCTCTTTTGTATCTTACAAAGCCATTTTTTCTGATTAATTCCACTTTCTGTTTCTTTCCGTCCCTCCTCCACCTCTTATATCTTCTCTCTTCACCTCGTCCCTCTTCGATCCTCCTTCCATCACCTCCGTACATTCCTCATCGTCTTTCTTTCCTCATCAGCATCGTTTCACATCTTGTCTCACCTCTCTTCTCCATCATCTCCCTCCAACAACATATTTATTTTTCTCTTTACCCTCTGCTGCTCTACACCTCTTTACCTTTCTCTCTTCATTTTCCATTGATCTCTACCTCTTTCTTTGCTTTTCTTTCCATTTACCCCATCACCTCCTTTCCTCTTCCACCCCCCCCCCCTCTCTCTCTCTCCACAGGTCCATGTGTTCTCTCTCTCTCTCTTCTGTATCATCATGTCTCTCTACGTTGGCCTGGAAACACTGGACACGGAGCCTCAGGGAAGCTTCTGCTCACCTTCTGTTCCAGCTTTAAAGGGACGATGCAACGTTCAGTGCAGGCAAATGTTGAAGGACATTTGTGGTGCAGTGGAAACATTTAAAAGAAGTGAGAGTTGCGGATGAAGTGCAGTTTGTTTCAGATGATATGAAGCATAAAAACTGAACTGCTTTTCCTTTTTAAGTTTTGACCAAGTAACAAATCCTTATTATATCCCAGTATTCATGATGAATTCTCTTTGATAGACTCTTTGTTCAGGAGCCCTGCTTGATTCCGATGTGAGCTGAGCCTCAGGTTTTTAAACCTTGATAAGACAGAAATGAGCTAAAATGACGTCTAACCACGCTCGTGGCCCGGGCCGGGGGTTAGAGAGCTGTATGCGGTGAGTTTCTCCTGGTGTTTACACAACACCAACACACAGACAACATGGCGGCTAATCACCCCTCTCTGTTCGGGGGAGATGGTGCATATATTGGTACTGTTAGTTACTGGTGGGTCACCTGGTTACACCCAGACTGGTCAGCTACGGGTTATTATCACTACAGCTTGCAGCTTATTAATTATCTGATTAATTAAACACATTTCATGCACATATATACATATTGTAAATGTGTTTTTCTCAGCGGTTAGTGGGTGATAATCAAACAAAAACAAACGTTTTCTGATTCCAGCTCATCAAATATGGGAATTTTCTGTTTTCCTTTGTACATTTTGAACCTTTTGACATATTTTAACTTTGCAACGTTGGACTTCTTTCACTACAATAACTTATTTTGTACAGATGGAGTATTTCTTTCATGTGTGTAAATTAATAGTTTGTGGTTTTACGTTGTTTATGCAGCCAGCGTGCCTCAAACAGCCGCTTGAGGGACGCACGTTGTTCTTTAGTTGAATGGAGGAGAAAACATATCTGCATGGCCAGAAGCTACCAGGGGTACGTGTGTTTCTTTGTCTGCAGTTTGGTTGCACTGACGCCTTCAAAGTCTTTTGTTGTTGTCGCAGCGGTTCTATTGGTTGCTCTTAAAGTTCCACGCAGGTCACAGATGGCCTTTAAACTGTGTTTGTCTGCATGTTTTTATTTATTTATCAGTGAATATGAATGTGTGTTTAACCGAGTTTCCCTCCGTTCTCAGAGAATTCTCCAGGTAATTATTCCTCTGAATGTTGAGCCTGGCTCAAAGCTGCTAATTTCAGACCTTTGCCTCACAATTAAGAGATTTTATTTCTAAACAAATGTACGGTACAGATAATAAAACCATTTCATTTGACTCACCCAACCTGCTGCATTAGATGAAGTGTGTGTGTGTGTGTGTGTGTGTGTGTGGTCAATGTGGTTTGCTTTGTTCTTACACAATAACTTTTTCAGTCGTTCTTTCTTACATCCAGTTGCTGCTTCTACTGGTTGCAAAACAAAGTAAACATGCCTCAATGAAAAGGTTCTGAATTGAATCAGACTCAATTTAACATAACGTATTACAGAGATATGTACATTGTCAACACACACACACACACACACACACACACACACACACACACACACAAAGATACACACCCTAGAAGCACAGTGTTGGCTAAGGCCCAAAGGCCTGAGCCCACAGGCAAGAGGGGGGGGCACAGCCCACAATCTGGGCAAATGGAAGGTGTGTGTGTGTGTGTGTGTGTGTGTGTGTGTGTGTGTGTGTGTGTGTGTGTGTGTGTGTGTGTGTGTGTGTGTCTGTGTGTGTGTGTGTGTGTGTCACAGAGAGGAGGGACAGTGTGAGAAGTGGGTGGAGATGGGACTCCTGAGGGAGTGTTGAGGTGTCTCAGCAGCACTCTGGTTCAGAGCCTTTGCCGGCACAGAAGTTGAAGTTAGCGTCAGTTGAAGCACACTCTTACATCTGTGTGTGCGTGTGTGTGTGTGTTTCTTACCGTGTCTTTTTCTCTTTTGTTGGCTGACTTTACACCAAAGCACTATGGGAGTACAGCGGCTGCTGGCGTCCCGTCGAAGGACTTTTAAAGTTCCTGAAGTGTGAGGGGGAGAGCAGAGAGGCGGATATTCCTGGAGGAGTCACCTAACTGGACCTGAGGTACGTTTTCCTGGACGCGCACCACGCGTGCTGCTCCACTTCACACTGCTGTTTATTGTGGAGCATCCACCACTATTTAGCATCACGATTACCAAACACTGCCCAGGAGTGTGTGTAAACAGTAGAAGTGCCTCGGAAGAAGAACTCGACTGTTCTTGCAACACATGAATCACAAAGATGATTCAGTTTTTTGCACATTATGCTTCTTATATCATAGTTAAGATCACTACTGTGCACACGAGGTTCACCTCACGCTTCATAATGTGTTTGTATGTTCAGCACCAACTGTTAACAAAGAGGGATTTAACATGTAAGAGAATCAGTGGAGCAATTCACTTTATCTCAGAGAAAAGAGAACGTGTGTGTGTGTGTGTGGTTATTGCTGTGTGTGTGTGTGTGTGTGTGTGTGTGTGTGTGTGTGTGCGTGTGTGGTTGTCGCTCACATTGCTAACAGTTGTATCTCGGAGTATTTGCATGGGAGCAGAGGTACAGAGGTACTTGTCAAAGCATGCAGCTGAGCTCGTGAGTTCGACGCGTCGGTCAAAGCGGCCCTCCCTTTCGCTGAACTGTTTTTCCTTCTGTGTGGAACGACATTACTCAATCGTGTTTTTTGAAGCGACGATGACGCATGCGCTCATATCTACTCCGATGCAACGATATGCCAATAAATGATGTCTCTTTTATTTTTAAACGCCTGTCAGGTGAGCAGCTGGGTTTTCTCTCTCCCGCTCCAAGTGTGTTGAGGTCAGATAGTGTGACAAATATGAACCAGAGAGATGGTGGTCTGTGTGATTGATGGCCTCAGAGGACTGACCTCTTCATTTCTCGATTGAAGAGCGACTTTCTACGATGGAAAGCGGCACACAAGTGGTTGTTTCGTAAACAGTGTGAAAAGAAAACTACCGCCTCATCTTCCCGAAACCCATTTGACCTGAGAGTTGCCTGAGGACATATTTCGGGTTTGATTTTAAGGCAGATAATTGGTTAAATGCCATGTCTCTGATTAAACAGTGTGGGTGTTTTAAAGTCCGATTCAGTCGGTTTAGTTTCCCCATCTTGTAAAGTTTTCCGAAGGTTTATGCTGAAATATTACAGTCAAGCATGTGCAGGCCACAGTCGGGACTGAGGGCTTAAAAATGATCTCATGGTGAATTTGGCAAGAGCCTCATTCATGACGGCGCTGGTTACACGGCTGTTTGGAGTCGTTGAGATGAAGTCTGGACTTGGAGGATGGATGGACCTGCCCGTCATAAAGGACAGATGGATATTACTCTCGTGCAATTAGGCCGTCGGCCTCTTCAAATGACTGTTTTATTGCCTGTTCTTCTCCAGCTGCAGGGAAGTAAATAAATTAGCCAAGGAAAGGGTCGAAGAGAGTGATAAATGTAGTTAGCGGCAGTCTAATCCCAACAAACACACCTGTGCACCCCCTCTAACTGACCTGCACGCCTATCTAACCACCCATGCCGTACGGTCGGGTCCAAACTGACCGTCAGAATGTCAATCAGGGGAAATGCTGCCGGGGCATTTCTGACCCTCCCTGTAATTATGGTATTTGCTCTGAGGCCTGAGTGACCCTTTGGGTGTGGGGGTTTGTGTGTGTGTGTGTGTGTGTGTGTGTGTGTGTGTGTGTGTGTGTGTGTGTGTGGAGGGGCAGTTTAACTTTAAAAGGACCCCCCCCCCCCCTGGTCCCCTCCTCACAACCTTTAATGACCCAACCCTGCCCACTCTGACAGGAGAGGCCCAGAAAAACACAGCGAAACAGGCTGTCCGATAGTACTGTACAGTATGGTATTATAGACACATATATACTGTGTATATATATATATATATATATATATATATATATACATGAGAGCTCTGTAGTCCTGACAGGGTTAAGAAGCTCCGAAAACCAAAAGCAGCTCGGGGCTGTTAGCCTCGATATAACCACTCAGCTCCAGTTAAAGGCCTCCGTGGCTTCATGCTGCGGGGGGGGGGGTCAGACAGGTCGCCCTTCCCCGACCCCTGACCCTCTCCGGGCCGGGGTTAGCGTCGTAACCCCACCCTCACGTCATCCAGGAGGTCTGATGTGAAATGACACTCCTGCAGAGGCGTGGGAGGGTTTCTGCAGATGGTGCTTTGAAATTTAGTTCTCAGTAATTTAACTTCATTTATTATGCAGAATATAGTAATTGCAATCTTTAATGCACAGATCATATTAGACTTAAAGGACTGTGGGTAAAGTTCTCTTTTGCTGATCATGCTAAAAACTGACTCTATGCCTCAAAACTCAAAAATTCAAGTCTGAAGTTAATGTTGTATGAAATGTTGGAATAATGTCCCTGAATAATGAGGTCCGACGCTAATGCATGAATTAAAAGAGAGGGATGAGTGGACACTGTCGAGCAGAAGTCAAGAGTCAGAGTCATTACGCACAGATAACTGATGCAGGACAAAATAATGAAGGGAGAGCAGAGCAGAGAGACTGAGAAGGGAGAGGGGGATGAAGGAGAGGGGGTGAAGGAGGAGGGATGAAGGAGAGGGGGTGAAGGAGGGATGAAGGAGAGAGGGATGAAGGAGAGAGGGATGAAGGAGAGGGGGATGAAGGAGGAGAGATGAAGGAGAGAGGGATGAAGGAGAGAGGGATGAAGGAGAGGGGGATGAAGGAGAGAGGGATGAAGGAGGAGGGATGAAGGAGAGAGGGATGATGTAGAGAGGGATGATGTAGAGAGGGATGAAGGAGAGAGGGATGATGTAGAGACTGATGAAGAAGAGAGGGATGAAGGAGAGGGGGATGAAGGAGGAGAGATGAAGGAGAGGGGGTTGAAGGAGAGAGGGATGAAGGAGAGGGGGATGAAGGAGAGGGGGATGAAGGAGAGAGGGATGAAGGAGAGGGGGATCAAGGAGAGGGGGATGAAGGAGAGGGGGTGAAGGAGGGATGAAGGAGAGAGGGATGAAGGAGGAGAGATGAAGGAGAGAGGGATGAAGGAGAGAGGGATGAAGGAGAGGGGGATGAAGGAGAGAGGGTGAAGGAGGAGGGATGAAGGAGAGGGGGTGAAGGAGGGATGAAGGAGAGAGGGATGAAGGAGAGGGGGATGAAGGAGGAGAGGGATGAAGGAGGAGGGATGAAGGAGAGAGGGATGATGTAGAGACTGATGAAGGAGAGAGGGATGAAGGAGAGGGGGATGAAAAAGAGGGGGATGATGTAGAGAGGGATTAAGGAGAGAGGAAAGAAGGAGAGAGGGATGATGTAGAGAGGGATGATGTAGAGAGGGATGAAGGAGAGAGGGATGATGTAGAGACTGATGAAGAAGAGAGGGATGAAGGAGAGGGGGTTGAAGGAGAGAGGGATGAAGGAGAGGGGGATGAAGGAGAGGGGGATGAAGGAGAGAGGGATGAAGGAGAGGGGGATGAAGGAGAGGGGGATGAAGGAGAGAGGGATGAAGGAGAGGGGGATGAAGGAGAGAGGGATGAAGGAGAGGGGGATGAAGGAGAGAGGGATGAAGGAGAGAGGGATGAAGGAGAGGGGGATGAAGGAGAGAGGGATGAAGGAGAGAGGGATGAAGGAGAGGGGGATGAAGGAGAGAGGGATGAAGGAGAGGGGGATGAAGGAGAGGGGGATGAAGGAGAGATGGATGAAGGAGGCTCGTCCCGTCTGACCTCTGACCTGATATTGATAATCATCTGAAGCATGAAGACGTGTGGAGGAGAAGTGAAAGCTGGATTGAATGTCAGCACCTTCTTGTAACTTTCATTTCTGTCTCGGCGGTCTGGCACAGCTCAGTACGCGTCGGCTAATTGGAGTCGGCTGCACTAAAGATGATTGATTTTCTTTTGTGAAATATATTATCAGTATTTAGCTTCAGCAGAAAAACTGGAACCAATTTCCTGTGTAAAACCCGCCAACATAAACCCTCCTCACACCCGTTACCTCCCATTTTCCTCAACATTCAGAACACTTTAACCTTATTTATCTGCTAGTGAACCAGCTTTTTCCTTTGATTGTTGTTGCTCATCACTTCCTTTACACCCCAGAGAACTCTGAACGGGGCTTTACATGCTAAAGACCTGCACATCTCACCAAGTGCACGAAGTGTAACCTTTATTCTGAAAGGAGCCGCCACCTGTAACACCTCGCTGTGGCAACTCGCTGTCAAATTTGACATTTCGTGGGTTATTTCACTCCGTGAATCTTAGAGGAGCAACAACATAGTAATTTGTGTTTTGTAGTCAACACATTTGGGGGGGGGGGGGGGGGGTTTGTTTTTATCTCCGCGGTAATACGAGAGTGAGCTCTTCATAGAGTGACATGGAGTGAAGCCCATCCATCCATCACGGCTTCATACTGCCGCACAGACTCATTATCAAGGCACAGACTGTGGGTGTTAATGGGGTTTTTTATGAATGGGGAGGAAATTGAACTCGGCTTATGCAAATGAGAAGTAGTCTGAAAGTAAGTTTGGAGGAAAACGTGTTTGCAGCATCACGACAGTCAACACTTCAAACCCCTGTATTTAGCTATAAACACTTAAGTCATTGTTTATAGATAAGGACAGTTTTTATGCATTATATTGATATAAAAATGTTCTGAATGACTTATTACACAGGATGCAGAATATATACATCTTTAACCATATTTAATGTTATGTAATAAACATGAACATGTCCTTGCGTGATACATTTGTTAGCCGTTTACATGCACACATCATTTACAAACGAGTTTAAAACGAGTCGTGATGGTCTTGAAGGTTCATTCTTCTCCTTTTAAAATAGTAGTTTGAGAAGAAACTACTCAAGACCTACTTACTGTATTTCAGCTTTCGCCCGCATTTAGTTGCCTTCATCAACAGTCATTAGAAGTATACATATAATTATATATTTACTAAATATACGTAATATATCATTAAGACTGATCAGATTAAATCTGTGTTATAATGTCTAAGATGAATCAACTTTGAATGTCCTGAAGTCAGCTTCCAGCTACAGTCTCTTATAAATCAATCATTTATATTTGTATAGACTTCTGATCAATGCTAACCGGTGCGGGTGAAGATGAAGCGTCATCAGCGGAGATCAATGGTTGAATAAAGAGGTATTTCTTTGACGGAGAGGTACATTGGTCCATCTGTTTGTTTTAGCGATTCCTTTGAAACGTCCAAAAACCTGCAGCTCTGATATTACATTTCAGCTGAATCCCAGCAGCTCCTTTTCCTTTCTTTTCTTCTGGCGATCGGGGGTGTAATCGCCTCACAAAAACACAGGAAGCAGGGCTCTGGGATGAATGCAGTCGGAGAAGGAACAGGAGGGCCGGGGGGGAATAATGGCGTATAGTTTTCAGAAAAAAACCCTGAAATCCTTTAATTCCTTTATAAGACCACTTTCCTAATCTTTTTACCGCAGCTTTCTGCTGAAGAGCCTTTGTACAAACATATGGAGATAATAATTACCTGCATGCTGTGTGCTGTTGGCTCCGTCAGATCAAACCGCTCCCCCCCCCCCCATCATAAAACAGTCCCAGGGTTTACAGAGCCAGATCGGCAGCTCTACGGTTCCATGATTCAACATGTCGGTGTTGCAACAGTCAACACACAGGAAATGGGTGAATGAGTGAAGTGCTCTGTGAAACTGATGAGTCAGCAGACAGTGGCTGTGGCCAAGAACAGACAAGCGGTTCATAACCGTGATTTCCTTTTTGATTTTACTATTTTTACTATTTGCTTAAATACTCCTTGAAGAGGGAAACCTCACACACAACGTGAGATAAGACCCTTCGCTAAAAACCTTCTTTTGTTCACGTGAAACTCATGGATATCACCATGAAACTTCACCACTTCATTACTCACATTAAGAGGATTGTTTTTTGTGTCACAAGTTTTCTGAAATGTTATGTTTAAATATGCAAATGAGGCATTATGTAATGGTAACTTTTGGTGAATTTGGGAGAAATCTACAAACACAAATAGATAAATAAATGAAATAAATAAATGTGTATTTTGGATGTTTTCATTCCATTAGTCTGAAAGGAGACATGTTATGGAAGCTAAATAGACCGAAATCTACGCTGTTACCTGCGATAAACCTTTTATTAGGTTGATAATATCATCCTGCTGATACATCGGTCCGCTCTACTGGAAACTCTCAATGGAGAAGTGATAAGCGGGGATGATTGTGTGGCCTCAGCCTGCAGCACAGAAGCTTCCCTGACTGGTGATAAGAACTGTGAGACAATGAAGAGGTCAGTCAGCTCCACGCTGACAGGCGGAGGTGGTGGAGTGAATGAAGAGCTGCAGATGCTGTTCTGTCTGTACTGGGAGCCATGGGGGCGATGGTGAAATGTGATCCGGGGAGCTGGAGCTCGACATGTGGCTGCAGGTTAACTACCTGGAACACACACACACTGGGGCGGAAAGGTGTGTGTGTGTGTGTGTGTGTGTGTGTGTGTGTGTGTGTGTGTGTGTGTGTGTGTGTGTGTGTGTGTGTGTGTGTGTGTGTGTGTGTGTGTGTGTGTGTGTGTAACTTGCATGTGTGATCTGACCTCAGCAGCTGCAGTAATGGTCTGAGGTTTCGGCCCTGCAGCGCTGGATGTGTGGATTAAAACATGAATGTTTCCGCTCAAGTTCAGTCGAGTTCACTGAGAAACTCACACTGACTTCTCAGTTTGCAGAAAAATCATGAACGTTCTTTTTGTGTTTTTTTGACAGCAGTGTTACATGAAATACTTGTCAGCAGTACTAGTGACTGTGGGGGAGAAAATAAATGAATGCAGTTTTGTTCATTCAGACTGGATTCTTTTTTAAATATACATAAAGTCCAGCATGCAACACAAAGGTTCACTTCCACTTTCACCACCTGTGTGTGTGCCGGGAAACTGCGTGTGATAATGAGGCAAGTAATGCTGATTTGTGGGATTCATTACACGTCTGACAGCGTTCATTAGATACAAATGGAATGAATCATATTTCTGTGTTTGTGATCCATCCTCCTCTCAGAGCTCCTCTGGTTGGTCACTAAAGGCTTCAGCTGCTGATTTGTCTTTATTTCATCCTCATGAGAAACACGACATGAAGCAGATATTTGTATCAGTGTTTCTCCTTTTGAGTTGTGATGTTACCAAATAGTGTTCGGTGCTTTACATCTTTAGTTTAAGAGTACTGGGTCATCTGTCATTTCTTTCAACAGGACAAACATTTCTAGATTTATTTTACTTTGTTCTTTGATTGCTGCCTTGATACTGTAATACCTCTTGTAATAATATTAGGGTTAGGTTTATGTCCAGCGCAGTGTTTGCTTTGTTTATGTGGGCCACAGATCATATTTCCAGGTATTAAATAACTGCAGAAACCTGGCCTGATATCGCCAGATTAGAAAGTGAATGTGCGTTAGTCCGGCACTTTACCTTTCAACGGGTTATCAACACGTGAACGATGTGCCTTCATAAAACGGTTCGTATGATATCAGACAAAAAAAGTAAATCCCCATTTTTGTAGTTTAAGATTTCTCTTTTTTGATAAAACATTCTAAATTCTGGGTCAGTTTTAAATATATCGGTCAACCCCGGTGCAATGTTTTGTTCGAAACTGTGAAGTGATTCTTCAGAAACGAAGTTGATATAATTATAACTGATGGCCTTGATGTATACCAACTCTTGTGTTTCTAACACTTATTGAGAATATCATCAAAAGAAACCTTTAACATGTTAAGTGTCGTTCCCACCAAACCGCAGACGGATTCTCTGTGCAGATCATTGGGTTTTGTTTAATATTGTGTGAAAGGAAAGTTGTTTTTTTTGCAGTTTGGGTGAACTGACCCCTTAAGAAGAACCTTGATCGCACTTCTAAATGGCTGCATTTGAACTTAGAGAGACTGTCTGCAGGTATAAGCACATTAAAGTGTGTTTCAAAGACGCAATCTGTCTCAGACCTTTAATTATTTCACTGAGGATTACTTTATTCCTCATTAAGCTGATCCTGCAGCTCCGTATCTTTAAGACCCTGATCAATGTGAACTATGATGTATATGCTGTGCACATATTGCAATCAATGAACCACACACACTGTCGCTCACAATAAATAGTTCCTCTTATTTATGTATTCATGCAGTGAAAGCTGTAATCCATCAGGTATCTCTATTGAGATTTGAGCCTAATAAGAAAAACCTCCAAGTAGCACATGTTTAGTGTCCCTGGTTTGAAGTAGGATTCAGCAGCTCCTCTAAATTATGCTAAAACCTATTTTAATCCCTCTTTGGAGATGTAGAAGACAGACAAATGTAGATAACAAAATGCCTTAAATGTCTTGCGAAACCCAAATAGTGACCCTGACTATCTGTCACCGAGTGCCCTGACTGGAGATAAAACCCCACATACCTGTCACCCTCCACTGGAACCCCCAGCGCCAGTCTACCTGGAGACACAGACGTGAACGTTTGGTACTTCGAACACGAGCTGTTTATATAAACCCACATAAATCCTGAGATAAAGTACGACACCGGTATCCAGCGTCACAACATGGAGGCATCGTTCCCCTTCGTGTGGCTCATTAGGACTCTAATGGCCTAACAATGGGGTCAAAGGTCGAGATTCTCTTTCATAATACTATCTGAACAAGCTGATTTATTGCGGTGGAGTGAAATGGTAGAAAAAAAACAAAAAAGCAGCACACAAAATATCTTTTCATCGCTGATCTTAGGCAACGGCATCTCTGCCCTGCAGATTGTTCAGTGCAGATTCCTTTCAGCTCTGGACGGGCTGTCAGAGTGGCAGTGAAGGGCAAAGTGTTCTCGCCTGCAGTTCTCTCTGCTGCCAGTCTCCAGCGCTGTGAAATCCGAGCCGGCTTGGTGTGGTCGTGCATCCGCCCCGGCTCACTGTAGCTCATGTCGGTCCATGTTTCTTGTGCACGTTTTCACTACAGAGCATGGAATCCACATGCAAAAGGCACATGCACCCTCCAGCATGTGTCAAACACAGTCGCAAGAATAACATGTTGGCATTGAGTTTCTGCAAACCCTGAATCTCAACTTTTCATATCAACATTTCTACACAATCATATATCAACGTGTATAATCTTTTAACCGCTTGTGGCTCTTTTTCCATTTTAAAACGGCATTCTTAATTACGTATAAGTTTCGCGAACAAAGCTATTTGGTTAGTTTTCGAAAAGTGTGTTGGGGTTAAAATAAGTATGTTATTTTTGGTTTCACACAGGACTCGTACACAGGTCTCCATGGTGAAAGTCCCATCCACCCCAAACTGCTGTGTGTATTTGTGATTTGTCAAAAGAGAAACTTAATCTGAGAGAAAATATTTTCCTTCAAACTTAATTGACAGTTTAGTTTTATTGTTTGTGAATGTAATTTTGACCAAGCTGGTAAAAGCTGAATTTAGGTCATCTTGCATTCATGAGCTCATTTTTTTCCTTCCCCAGTGTGTTTCTCATATAATGAGGTTGATTGTTAAGATGCGTCCCTTGATCTGTGAATGGTGTTGAGAAAGGTGCCGAAACATTAACGGGCAGCTTTGCAGAACGCTCCAACTCTTCCCACGTTACTCATATCTCCCACTTTGTTCCTTTTGCTATCAGTCTGAGGGTCGCCGAACTGTACCTGCACACAGGTAAACAGTTAGCATAGCCAGGGAATGCTAAATCCTGATAACATCAGTTATGCCACCGTAGCACTGAAGTATGAACAACACTGATTCAAATATAGAAAAGGGAATATGATTCGACAATTTTCTCACTGTTGAATCTGCTCTGAAGGAAACTGAAAGCGAGAATATCTTTAAATGACACTTTGCGGGTGCTTTTATTGATAAGAAAATAGAATATGTAGTAGACAGATTACTCAAAACAGACTTTAATCTAATGTGTGAGTCTCCAGCCTTTCAGAATAGTTTTATGCATGTTTGGAAAAACCACAAGAAAACCTTTAAATAACAACTTGCCATCTAATTAAATGCAGCATTCAGTAAATGTTTTACAAGCAATGCACATGAGGCCGTGCTTTTCATCTGAGACGCTTCGACTTTATTACAGTCAGTGATCTAAATTCGTCCCAGTGTTCATGCAGCCCATTCTGACCGAGTCGCCCTCGTAACTGAGATATTAAAATTCCGGCAGTGTGGGATTTTGATCCTTTGTTGATCGTGAAGGCAGCAGTTTGGTGGCTCATGGCTTCAGGGACGTCTAACACACACACACACACACACACACACACACACACACACACAGCAATCAGCAGCTCAGACGTACAGTACACATGCAGCCGTTTACACTCGGATCAGGACTGAACCACCCACTGTCATCTGCACGACACCGAGTCATCAAACTACAAATCCCTCCTCAGAGCTCTGTGATGACAAAGGCTTAGAAGTGGTAATTATGAGGAGTACTTTTTGCTAATATTTGGCCACCAAAGGAATAATTATGGGGAATGTTTTGAGCTGCCGCCTGTCTATAAAAGCTTGGAGACAACTTCCCGCTGCTGAAACAACGTGTTGTTTTACTTTGCCTTCTTCTTGTTTTTTTGTGGTAAAGGCAAGTTGGGGCAGGAGTCAGATACCTCGCCAAAGGCCTCCCCTCTGCTGCTGCGTCATTGTGTATTCTGTGTCCATTTTGTACTCTTTTTCGAGCTTAGTGGCAATGATTGGTTTCTATTTAGAAAATAGTGTAGGTAAGGCTTAAGTGTGTATTACATGTTATGCAAAGCGAAACAGTCAAGATTATTTACTCAAGGAAACTACTTTTGTGTCCAAAAAGGCTTCTCCTTTTCTTGGTTTATAGATTATATACACATGACATTGTCTCGTTCTTTCTTTCCTTTGTACAGGTCTGAGGATCTTCATGGAGGCACCGAAGATGGCAGCTTTAGGAACAGCTCTCCTCACTTTAGCGTCGGTCCTCCTGCACGTGGCGACATGTCATGGGAGCATGGGAAAAGGAAAAGACAGCTCGCCGCTGAGGTTCACGCACCATCTCTACAACGCCACCATCAATGAGAACTCGGCCCCGCGGACGTTCGTTGAGACGCCGGTGAAGATGGGCGTTGAGGTGACAGATCTGTTCTGGGAAATCAAATACGATGTCGTCTCGGGCGATGACGACGGCCTTTTCCAAGCAGAGGCAGTTCAGGTTGGAGATTTCTGCTTCCTCAGGATCAAAACACGCAGCAGTAACTCGGCACAACTCAACAGGGAGGTCAGAGACGCTTACACTCTCACCGTGGCTGCGACCGAAAACACTTTTGACTTACAGGCGAAGACGAAGGTGTTTGTCCAAGTGCTTGATACCAACGACCTAAAGCCTCTTTTCTATCCTGCCTCGTACAACGAGGCCATCAGGGAGGACACTCCAGTTAAGTCAAGTGTGGTGAGGGTAAGCGCCACAGACGCCGACATCGGGAGCAACGCTCGGTTTTATTACTCGTTCACCACCAGAGCTCATCCTTTTGTCGTCGACCCTTTCACAGGCACGATCAGCCTCGTCAAGAAGCTCAATCACTCCCAGAAAGAGAGGTACGACCTCACGGTTTTAGCTGAGGACCGGACGAAGAAGATATCCGGTGTTCAAAAATTTGGTAATGTCGCCAGGGTTACAATAAACGTTCAAAAGACGTCCGTGGGGGCTCCAGTTATCAAACCTCCCCTCAGACCCACAGTATCTACAGATGGCAAAATAACTATGGATCTCCACGTGGAGGCAGGAGTTAAGCCGGTGGAATCCCTAAATATTGTTGGAGGGGATCCACACAAGTGTTTTGAGATAATCCCTTTAGGTGTGCAGGGCTGTGACTTCCAAGTCATCTCTACAAAGAGGATTATCTGGTCTCAAACTCCTTTTGGGTTGAATCTGTCCCTTCAAGCTAAAGACAGGAGCTTCCCGAGTTTACTCTCTCCAATTACGCTAATCCACGTTCCGGTTTATCATTACAGCCCTTTGGCATTTTTAGAGGACACCTACATTGTCACGCTGAGTGAGTTCTCACCCCCTAAAACTCACGTGGTTAAGGTTTCGGTCACCTCGGTACCTTATAATGTTACCTTCAGTATCAAAAATAACCCGGACAGCACTAAATTCACAATAAATCCCAAAACTGGAATTATCATAACAAAAGAGAAATTTGACTATGAGAGAAAGGAACGATACGAGTTCGATGTAGTGGCCAATCACGGTGACGCTGAGACTCACATAGTGATTGAGATAACCGATGAAAACGACAACAGCCCACAGTTCACCCACCCCTCCTATCAGGCCACACTGGATGAAAACACCCCCGTTGGCAGCAGTGTTTTGAAAGTCGCCGCCACTGACAAAGATAAAGGAAAAAACGGCTTTGTGACTTTCGCTATTGCGAACGCTGGACCCTTACCTTTCATAATAGACCCATTGACGGGTGTCATCTCTACCACCGAACACTTGGACTACGAGCGCATGAAACGGCTGTACCACCTGAGAGTTTGGGCCTCAGACAGCGGAAGCCCCTTCAGTCAGGTCAGTGAATGCCCCGTGACGATAACCCTGAACAACGTCAACGATAACTTCCCTCTGCTTGAGAGGGTGGGCTGCAACACCACCATACCTCAAGATTTACCTGTGGGACACACAGTCGCTCAGCTGTCGGCCATTGATGTGGACGAGCTGCAGCACTTGAGGTACGTCATTGAGTCGGGAAATGAGCTCCAAGTATTTGATCTTGACTCGGTGTCGGGAGCCCTCACCCTCAAGCAGCCGATTCCCCTGCGAGAGGGTGCTTTCAATTTGAGAGTTGTAGCCACTGACGGGAAACATTTCTCTGAAGCTTCACTTATCAGGGTAACTGTCACTAACAGGGGCGATAACGCAACGCTCCGCTGCCACGAAACGGACGTTTTAAGACAGCTGACCGATAAACTGATTGAGTCAATCAAACCCAGTTTAACCAATCAAGAGGAAAACACCTTCTCTGATATTCACATCACCAACCGGCATTCTCCCAAGTTTGACTCGAGCATCCCAGGTTCAATCGACCTGATTGAGGACCATCCACTGCTTTCCACTATAGTTCAGTTCAAGGCGACAGACACGGACACTGGGTTTAACAGTAAGCTGGTGTACACCATATCAAGTGGGAATGAGAACGGCTGTTTCGCCATCGACATGTTCTCCGGTGACCTTCAGTTAGTTTGCCCATTAGACCGAGAGAGTAAAGAGTTCTACATCTTGAACATCACTGTTTATGATTTGGGAACGCCGCAGACATCCGCGTGGAAGTTCGTTGCCGTGAACGTCATGGACGTCAACGACAATGCTCCTGTTTTCGATCAGCCCATGTATGTGGTACGTGTGCCTGAGAACACAGAGGTGGACTCCATCATTTTTACGGCTCGCGCAATAGACCCCGACATCGATACGAGCGGAAGTGTCCAATACTCCCTGCTGACGTCTACCGACATGTTCAGAATTGGTGAAGTGACCGGTGAGGTGACTGTGACGAGTGGTTTGGATCGAGAAACCTCACCCAGGCACGACCTCAGGATCGTAGCCAGGGACCAAGCCAAACTTGGCCCTCAGTTGTTCTCCATGGTTGACCTGGTGGTGGTTTTGCATGACATAAATGACAACCCACCCAAGTTTGTACCCAAAGTTTACAAAATAAAAGTTCCAGAGGATGTACCCGTGGGCACCCTCCTCGTGTGGGTTGAGAGTGTTGACTTGGATCTGGGCAGCGGAGGCCTCGTCACCTACAACCTCAAGAATAAAGAAGGCGAGATCTTTCACCTCGACTCCTCCACGGGTGCCTTGATCCTCGAGAGGGAGCTGGACTTTGAGAGGCGGCCAGTTTACAACCTCACAGTCCGGGCCGTCGATCACGGCCTCCCTCGCTCCCTCTCCTCCTCCTGCTTTGTGGAGATTGAGGTTCTGGATGTCAACGAGAACCTCAACAGACCAATGTTTTCAGAGTTTGTGTATGAAGCCGGAGTGATGGAGGATGCAGCAGTGGGGACATCAGTGGTCACACTTACAGCTTCAGACAAGGACCTGGGCAGAGATGGAGTTGTCCGGTACCACATCCATGAAGGCTCTGGTCTTGGAGTGTTCACCATTGACGAGGAAACAGGTACAAACACTGGTTTCGCCTTCTTCTAGTTGGTGGTTGTATTGTTGGCATTTAAGGGAAATGGGGAATTTATTTTTTTGCTTGATCTACACTAGATTTAAAAGAAAAAAAATCAAGTTTGAACATGTGATCCGAATATATTCAAAAACATCCGGCAGCCAATCCTAAACTCTGCTGGTGAACTGACGTAGTTTGACTCATTTGCCTCATTTGCCTTGTGTGCCTGACGTGGGTGAGCATGACGTGGCTGTTATGTTGCTATTTTTTTGTCGCATTTTGAAAGTCTACAAACGGCCTTAATTTCATTCATAATTTAAAAACCCGCCAGCCAACAGAGATTTCCGGACGTTACTCGTCTCTTCCCAGAAATTAAGCTGTAATTTAAAAAGCTCATCATTACAGATCTTTTTTTTTAATTGCATTTTTTGTATCGTAAAAATTTCTCATCCATGTTGACATGCATGTGGAGAGTTTAGGTCATACTTGACCGTGGCAACAGCAGTTGGCAAACTTAAAATACTGAACACATACATTTCTATGACAACTGGGCAAGATCGATCAGCTGATGACGATCATGTGCTATGACTGAAAGCACAAGAAACTGTTGCTAATATCTTGTGGTTTTACACCAAATTATTTTTTTCTCTTGTGTGTCAGCACTATTCACCTCTAAGCAGGTCAGAGGTCAGATTCAGGTCGATTCTCCATTTGTCCATCAGCGACCTCTCAACAACTCCTTCAGGGTATCCAAAGAAACTATGTGCACAAAAGTTGACTTCCCTTGTATTTAGACCCAGGGCATTCAGCTTTTTGTAAACTAGAGGAATTTGAGTTAGTTTTGGCAACACAAGCGTGTCATGCTGCTGAGCCTTTGGGCACCAATCCAGACTTTAAAAAATGCAAACAGGCACCTTAAGGTAGCTGAATGTCATTGTGATTGATATTTCCTCCGGGCGGGTAACAGTTATTAAATCAAAAATGAATAAAAAAACGATAAGTGATAGATCTTTGAGGCACAGCAGCAGTTTGAAACAAGTAGATACACGGTGTGCTGTTCACAAGTGAAACTGTTTTAACCCCACCCCCCCCCCCTCCCTTCACGTGTCTCAGGTGTGATTCGTTCAACGGAGGCGTTGGACCGCGAGACGATGCCTCACTACTGGCTCTCCGTGTACGTCACCGACCTGGGGACCGAGCCTCTGATCTCCTGGACTCACGTCTTCCTGGAGGTCCTGGACGTTAACGATAACGCTCCAGAACTCTCTCAGCCGGTGTATTTCGCGTCCGTCCAGGAGAACTTGGCCACCGTCAGGTCCGTCGTCCAGGTGTCGGCCACAGACGTGGACTCGTCCTCTGAGGGGAAGCTGTCCTTCCAGATTCTGGAATCTCATCGGACGTTCTTCAACGTGGATCCACAAACAGGTAATTAAGAGTGTCCACTGAAACACAATATGTCTCCAATGAACATGCAAAACAATCACCAGTGATAATATTACTGGTTTTATTTTTTTGTTTTCACTAAAAGACATTCTACGAAGAAATGTTGCCGTTACAGCACGAGGCTGTCATTGTAAAGTGCCTTACTGCTCATTTATAAGCATGATATCAGCCTGTTGTCTGAGCAGCTCCAGCCTCCTGCTTTGTGACAGCAAGTGTAGACATTTGAATACTCAGAGGCTTTTTACGGGCAGGCAGATATATCGTTACTCTGGGATGTAGGATGTAATTGAATCAGCCGGCAAAATGTTATCCTCCACGTTCATAAGCAGTTTGGACAGAAATATAGGCAACTCGCTCCGTTGTGATGGATTTAACTCCCCTTGTGAATACAGCACATCTGGAGGACCTCTGTGTTTTCTCTTTAAATACATACCTGTACATGTCGCCATGTCCCCACTGCAGATTTACATTGTGATTCAGGGGTATCGCTGCAGCTGTAAAACCTAACAGCGAGTTATTTACCACAAAGAGGGGGGGGGGGGGGGTGAAAAATGGTTAATATGTCTTAATGCACTGTTACAAGTCTGAGCAGAGCAAGGCATGCAGTAACTGGGCATGTCACAAAGAGGACACCGCTGAAAATGAAACTTTATAATGAGAAACTCCTTCAGAGGTCACTCACAAACTCACTCATCTGTGGTCTGAACGGATTTTTGGAGCAAAAACAGAAATAGCAGGAGTTAAAAAGAGGCCTGTAAACCCTCTCCTCAGGTCTCTGGGTGTTCATCTTTGACAGTTGCAACTGAGTCATCTGCTCTGGACTTTGATGTTCAGGCAAATTGGCGCAGCGTTAGCTCAGACGCTACAAGCAGCTACAAGCCCTGTGCTCTTTATATAATCTCTAGGTAGCTCTGGTGTCCACACCCTCAGGCCAATATACCGAAGGATTACTGACAGTGGGCGAGTTCTGCTTCACGGAGAGACGTCACACAAAGGCAGGGAGGACGGGAGGTGTTGAAACAGCCACATTAAAACAACCCTTTTTTTTGTGCAAAGGCAGGTGTATTTGATGTTCATGTAGTCGTGCATACAAGCGCAGGATGAAAAATGTGTTAGTTTGAAAAGCTTTATTGTGTCGTGTGTGCGCTTTTTACACTGAGGATTTCTCTAACGTTAAGCCTCGGCTGTAGACTGAGGTACTTTGAATGTAGATGACCCAAATTCATAGTCAAAAGCTGGTGAACTGTGTTCTTTAGTCACATATTTGGTCCCCATTGGCTTCCAAAAGTTAGTCTTCCGGTCCACATAAAATAATAAGAATGAATGAATTTGAAAGTTACACAATGAAAGGGCAAAGTTTTAAAGTTAAACGAAAATGTCAAAATCAATAAGAAGAAACTGAAAAACTATGAATAAAACAAGATTACTCTAACATTAGCTGACATTACATGAACTGCTAGAGACATGATATGACCAAAAGGTTCTTGTGTTTTGAGCTGTTTATCTTAATTTTCCCCCTTTAGAGCCGATGAATGGAAATCTTAATGTGTCAGTTTACAATGATATTTTAGACAAACGTTCCAACTTTGTTCCAAAAGTTTGTGTTTGTCCCTTCCCTGTGGCAAGCAAAGAAGTACAATAGGAGTAGACGGCACATTTACCTGTTTCCCGTGGGCATTTGACTAGAACAAAAGAAAAAGGCTATTGTTATTAGTTGTTAGTGTTGTTGCCGCTCTGGAGACGGATGGCTGGCTAGTTAGCTGGGGAGTGACCAGTATGGGCCGTTAGATCACCTGTTTGGCTCATTTTCTGTTACCAGTGTAGAATTAAAGCATGGTGGAATAAGCAAGCTAGCTAAGTAGCCAGCTTTCCCTAGTTAGCTTTAACCACCATGCTAGCTATTCCACCATGCTTTAATGCCACACTGGTTACAGAAAAGGAGCTGAAGAAAGTTGCCGCTCATCTGTTTAGTTTACACGTCAGTTATAAGACTGTCCCTTCTACTGCTGTTCTATTTCTATGGTTTCAACATGACGATTCCCCCGCGCACAAAGACATGTTTTTCCCAGTTTGGTGTGGTAGAACTTGACTGTCCTGCTTTACTGGCCCGAACCTCAAACCAATCCAACACCTTTGGGATGAACTGGAACAAACACCCAGCGTCAGTGTCGGACCGCACTGATGCTCTTGCGACTGAATGGGAACAAAATCTGGTAAAAAGCCTGAAACTAAAGGAGTAAACGCTGCTATAGCAGCACATTAATGCCTTTGGTCACATATATGTATAATGTTACGTGTCGACGTATTTTAGGCCGTGTAGTTTAAATCACAAGGGAATTTGCACATAAGGTATAAAAACCCTTTTGAGGATACTTTGACATAGATAATCTAACCTTTACCTTCAAAGAAGGAACGCTCCAACTAAAGTAAAATCCTCAGAAAACTGTTGGATGTCAGCGTTCATGGACCGTGGAAACGAGGGAGATTGCGTTACTTTGAATTACCTAAACGTTCTGTAGATACCTCCTCTTCAGAACATGACCCACCTTGTCCTATTTTCACAAATGAAGCCACTATTACCAATGCAGGTGACTGGTATTGTTGAAACCTCTCATGCCTCGACAGGATGAAATGACTCATGACTGTACGCGGGTTTCTGACTAAGCCTTTACCCTCCTGAAGCGTGCATATACTTTATGTGTCTCTGATTACACTTTAAACTATTTGTTGATTAGGTTTCAGCAGCATAGGATGTGTGCTGAGCAACAAGTTAAATCCAGTCCAAACTGTTTTTGTTGAGCTGTTGCTGCTTCAAACAAGTTGTTGTATGGCTTCGACAACAGGTCGGTGCAGGGAGCAAGGGCGTGCCAAATGACCAAAAATGACCGAAAATCGTCGTCTCGGTTATGTTAGTTCACTGTGGGGCTCATTATGTGTTGTTAGCCAGGCCAGTCGTGGCAGGATGTGCCCAATTCATTCACATTTTGCAACATCCTTCAACTGCTGTATTGTGCTGCATTCTGCTTAACTTTCTGTTCAACAGCCACAAACTGAGAGCAGTGCAGAGCAGCGGCCGTAAGCTAATCAGTGGGCAAATACTCACAGGGACACCGAAATGTGGATTCATCCGCCGCTGGATATAGTCCCCAACAATTGCGCTATTACCTGCAGTTTTTATGGGAAATTACTGAAAATGAAGTATATATTCATACAATTCACAACAAGAGAGAACATCTCCAGCCTCTTTGTCTCGCTCTTTCTTTAATTTGGGATAACTGATCAGATTCCACTTCTTAAAACATTTTCAGCTCAAACTCAAATGTCTTTGCCTTTATTTCTTCCACTCCGTTTGTGTCCGTGTGTTAAACTTTACATTTTGTGTGTGAGCTCCATTCAGAATGGTCGCAGTGATCAGATGCTAGTAAGTCAGGCAGACGAGTGATCTGTATCTCAGATCGGATCCGATAACGATCCGATAATGAGGGGCACCTCGAGGCCCTCGGGGGCCCAGCTCGGTGGATTTGTTTTAAAACCGTTCTTGCAATTAGTGATGAATTGGGCTGCTTGTTGCTCCTTTTCTTTTTTTCCTATTTGCATACAATTGTTATTCAAGACGTAATTTCGTATTCTTAGTTCAAGAAAGAAAGAAAATCCCCCGTCCCAACCAACCCCAGTGAGCGTTTGACCGACTCTGCCTCATCGTCTAAGACACGGTTTTAACAGGCAGTTAAATAAAGGCTACATTAAAAAAACAAGTATACAAAGATGTGAAGTAGCAGCTGTAGAAAAGCCAACTGGCGGTGAAATGGAAAAGACACGGAAACAAACAGACCAGGCCCTGACATGCCAGGCAACACTGTTTATCTTCACGTGGGTTTGGCAGCGAGGGAGCGACTCGGCTTCACCGCTGATTCCCACGTCTGCACTAATGACAAAAACACTCTTCCTGACGTGCCCCACCTGTCCCGACCACGTCCTCCCTGCAGGGCTCGTTTGCACTCGTCGTAAAAAAAAAAGCCCCGGTCGACCCTCAGCGGGGTCTTTCACTGCCCCCCTGAAAGAGAAGCTCCCACACCTCCTCCAGTCTGCCTCCTTCACTCGGCCCTAACCAAGACTGGACACATTGTATAAAGGGATTAAATAAAAAGACAGATATGAATAAGAGAAGGGACATAAATTAATAAAAAAAGATCAAATAAAACAAACAGCATTGCACAAACAAAACAAAACAATGAATAGAAATTTAAAACCAGAGTGTGGTCACTCTCCTTTTGTCTCTTTTTCTCCATTGACGGCAACATTTTTAATTCAGGAAAACTCACAGAAAATCAGTGATAGACTTCTTTCCTATTGACAGTATTCCATAAGCTTTTCAGGGTTCGTCAACAGTCGATTTTAGAGTTGATTCCTTCTTTTTTACATCTCTGATTAATCAACATCATCCACATTGATCAGCAGGTCAAATGAATGTTTGTGTTCATGGAGTCTGGTTGCTTTGAGGAGAGCAGATTCATTTTATACTGATAAATTATAATAACTGTCCAAATCCTTGTTGTTTTTATTGATTATATGCTCACTTCAATCGGTCACATAGCATCACATTGGTGAAAATGCCAAATGCAAGCTTTCCCAGTGAAGGCTGAGGCCAGATGTTCGTGGGTGGGGAAGTGGGTTTGAAAAGCTTGACACCTCACAGCGGTGATCTGTGTAATTAATCAGAGAGAAGCAACAGCGGAGGAAAGAATGTGCGTTGTACTTGGAGCTCTGCCCATTTTCACATGTGAACACACACCTGGCCTCCAGCCCAACAGAAGTCAACCTGCTGAAACAATCAGACATTATTATGGCTGACATTTTGATGTCCCTGTTTCTGTCAACAGATAGCTTCCTCCCCCTCCTCCTCAACGTAAATCCAGGCCCATTGCAATAAAACCATCTCACCCAGAGAGTTTTGTAGCTTTCCAAACACTGACAATGAGCCGGTGTGTGGCCGGGTGTGCAGAGCGAAGGAAGAAGACGAGCTGTAGTTCAGTTTTAACAAGACTACTCCTGTGATGCAACACCACGAATGCCTTTGTGACGTTATCCACGTGTTAACGACATATAAAGCTGAGCTGTCTGTGCCGATGGGCTCACCTTATGCCATTCATATCTTTTATTTTGGACCAAACTTTTAAAATGGTGCTCCATCTTGTCTCCTCATGTAAAGTTAAACAACATTATTTAAATCTTTTAGATAAGACAGACAGATTTATTTTGAACATGCTTACAAACATACACAATGAGAATAATCACTCAAATGAACAGTAAACGTGCAGAAAATTCAAAATACTTAAATAAAAGAAGAGCGACAACTTCATTTCCTTACCTCTTAAAAAATATTTTTGAAATACATTTTCTTAAACTAATTTATGTTTTTATTTCAATCATCTTCATGATTGATTAAAGTGGATTTCATGTGTGATTCTAGTGTCACTATAAAACCTGAAGTTGATCCTTTTAATAAGCTGAGGAGCA
The DNA here is from genome assembly GCA_028022725.1 of Lycodopsis pacificus. Taxonomy (NCBI): domain Eukaryota; kingdom Metazoa; phylum Chordata; class Actinopteri; order Perciformes; family Zoarcidae; genus Lycodopsis; species Lycodopsis pacificus. The sequence continues at coordinate 2,830,842 of CM051689.1, read as the reverse complement.
TCAGATTCTCATAATCATTTCACACCAACAACAAACACCAGGGTTTACCTCAAGCCTTGCTTTGGTGTGAAAGAGGATACACACACACACACACACACACACACACACACACACACACACACACGCACACACACTCACACTCTTCTATCCACACACTCATTAGCCGCCCTCCTCTGCCGGTGTCTCTGCTCTCCTTATTAGAGCTAATGGCCCGAAAACTTTTCACTTCCTTCATTGAGATGAGATGAGGTCAAAAGCCCGAAGAGAAAGAAAGAGATACGACGGAGCAAACGTACATCGAAGTGGAGGCTTCAAACTAACATCATCTTAATTAAAACATGATCAATTATAATAAGTTCAGGATTCATGAAAAGAACACATTCGGTATAGATACAGTACTATTAAGAGAATCCTTTATCAAAGACCAAACACATGTATCAGTGAATACCAGCTACTAAACATATTCTAACATTTTCTAACATTTCACAAAATGTATTTGAGTGAAAATACCTCGACCAAAGAAGAGCAGGACACATAGTGACGATGTTTAACAGGTTTTACTGCAGGTCTGAAGTGAAGAAAACAAAACAGCTGCAGACACACAAACCGACTCCCAACCAGCAGCTGCGTCTGAATAACCTGCTGAGCCGCATGTATAACTCATATCACAAACACTGATTCACCAAACTGTCAGTCTGGTGCTGACGATCAGCGGTCTGCTGGGAGTTTTTTTGTTTCTAGCCCCCCCCCCCCACCCCCCATCACACCAAGTGGATCCATCCATGTGATGTCAGAGGTCGAGCAGGAAATAATCTGATGAAATCCAGATTTTGTCACCATAGCGGGGATGGCCGGGGAGAGCGAGCTCTCTGATTGGCTGTTCACTCTGCTGAATAAGTGATTTTTGTGTAAAAATATCTTGATTTAAAATCTGGATGAAATTATTTTATCCAGATTTTTGTGTTTGGAAGCAAAACAATGGGAAACCCTGACATACACACACTCGTACTGTACACACACACTTTAATATAACTCTGTTAGACACACACAACGACACACAGCTTTACCAGCAGCAACAACAACAACAACAACAGCAGCAGCAGCAGAAACAACATCCATAAACCAACATGTGTTTGCTCGGCTCGGTCACTGAGACGCACCTACAACAACAGAAACACGAACACTCCTAACCTTCTGTTTGTTTAGGTGTAATTAGAACTCTCACTTCGCAGCACTGAGACTCACACACACACACTAACGATATTGATTTTTCTCTTGTGTGTGTGTGTGTGTGTGTGTGTGTGTGTGTGTGTGTGTGTGTGTGTGTGTGTGTGTGTGTGTGTGTGTGTGTGTGTGTGTGTGTGTGTGTGTGCAGGTGTTATCAGCACTCTCAAAGCGTTGGATCGGGAGAGTAAACCTGAACACAGCGTCGAGGTGAGTCTCTTGTAAACGTTTTCCCTTCGGAGTTGATGCTGAGACAAAAACAAGTCCTGGTGTTCTGTCGTCAATACATCTACGGAAGTATGATAAGTTCTAAAGGCTGATAAAAACACAAACACCGCCTTTAATAAAAGGAAGACAAGAGTCTGTTGCTGAAAACGTGACGTCCAGTCTGGATTTATCGGGTTTAATAGCAGGATGAGATTAGGATTTGGCTTCAGAGTTGAAGACTGAAGATGTCTTTTCAAAGCAGCCTAATTTCAAGCAGTCGTACAGGAAAACAAAAATCGATGGCAGCAGAGGACACACGGAGAACAATGTCTGAGTTCACAGGAGCAGCAGATAGACCAGAATGCACTGCAGCTACAAGAAACGACATTTATTCTTGCAACACCACCAAAAGTATTTTAAATTAAATCCTTTTTGGGCTACACCGAAGCATTCGGGCAGATTTCAGAATTTTTACAGAGACTTGGACTTTACATATTGTTTCACAAGATACTATAAAAATAAAGTCAGTTTAAATCTCACAGAATATTACCGGGACATGGATGTCTTATGTTGAGAAGAAACGGATGCTGACTTTCATTCGTCCTCTTGGGAAAAGTAGTTTGAACCCTAATCTGTTGTCACAACATAATTGACTATCTTTTTCTGTTTCTTAATTTGTCCTGCAATGAACAGAGCTAGACGAGTTATTGATTAAGGAAGGACAGCATGTGGCTCTGAAATCAGGTGTTGCGAGAAAAGATTACTTTCATTATTGTCGATAAATGCCTGAAAAAAGGTGTTTTTTAATTACATACAGAGTTTCATCAAGCTGTAAAATGATATGAATCCTCTTCTCTTCTTAATTCTCAGGTGATCGTCTCCGATAACGGATCTCCGTCTCTGCGCTCCACCGCCACCGTCGTGATCCGAGTCCTGGACGCCAACGACAACCGGCCCAAGTTCACCGACAAGCTTTTCCAAGTCCGGCTGCCCGAGCAGCGCCGGCCGGCGGGCCAACGGGAAGTGTGCAGGATGGTCGCCCGCGATGACGACGAGGGCTCCAACGCCGCGGTGACCTACAAGCTCACGGACGACCGGGACCAGGGATTCGAGATCGACCCGGTGACCGGCGTGGTGACGTCGCACGGAGACTTCTGGCCCGGAAACTACAGTATTCTCACGGTCGGTGTCCAGAACTTTGATTTAAAGATGACGATGAGTTTTGATGTGAATACTTTCTCCAAAGAGTTGTGCTTCAGTTACGTTTTCCTCTGAAGGAGGTGTGAGGACTCCAGAGGCTCAGTGATCCGTGTTTAAACACCGGCTCTGAAACCAAACCAGAGGTCTTTGTTTCTCTTGACGTCGAACACCTCTACAGATAACCAAAGCACGAGGCTGGTGTTATTCTATGTTCTTCGTATGGTTAACCAAGCTAACACCAAATGTGTCAGACCGTCTCCCTTTACTTCACGACTTCCCTCCCGTTTGTAGCTCTCAGCTCCGAGCTTATCGGTACCTCGTGAAGATTTACGTCTTTGAATACGGCTCACAGATGACTCACAGGGTTCATGTTTAAAATAACTCACCTCCTTAAAACAGCTCAGTCATGGTAGACTTCAGCAAACGTTTCTCAGACAGGACGAAATAGAAACCGATTTGGCACAAATGAAGCTGAAGACATTTGAGTTTGAGTTGCAAATGTTTCGAAAGAAGTGAAATATTTTCAGTGAACCCAAACTTATGAAGGAGGGAAAGAAAGATAAGGATGAGGCTGGGGCTGTTCTTTTCTCTCTTGTTGTAAATCTTATGAATAGATAGATAATTTTCACCACTACTCTTTACTGTAATCGACAGATTGGGGATTTATGGGGAAATTTTGTTTTACAAATATCATGACAAGTTCCAGTTTATTTACACTGAAGCACTGTGTGTTGTGTTTTCTCGTCATTATTCTGTTACCGGAACCAGCAGCAGAAAACACAATGAAATCGAGATAAAATACTTGAACTCATCTTCTTTTGAAACACCTTTAATTTTTTAGGTTGAAATCTGGAAACAAATATAGTAAAAATAAAATATAACAAAACAAAACATCTGAAAATAATGAAGACATCAAAATGCTACATTGTTGCTCTAGTTTTTGATGACATCGTGCAGGCATTAAATTCATTTAAACCTGCAAACACTTGAACTAACTGTGAGGTAGACTTAAAGGAATACTTTTATGTAATTCATTCACTCTGTTACTTTGAATTCTTGATAATTTAAAGTAAATTGGGGACGCGTTTAACAGCAGCTAAATCGTTCTGCTGTGTTTTCCTTTCGGTTCTCCAGTACCGTCTTACAGTTTCTCTATATTTTAGTCAAACCCTCTTCAATGTTAATCTTCACGTTCATTCCCAGATTAAAGCTACAGACCAGGGCAGCCCGCCGCGCTCGTCCACGGCGAGACTCGACATCGAGTGGATCGCCCCCCCGCCGCCCTCCGCCGAGCCGATCACGTTCGACGAGCCCCCCTTCACCTTTGCCGTCATGGAAACGGACCCCGTCACCAACATGGTGGGCATCATCATGACGGAGACGCACCGGCAGAGATGGTTCGATATCATAGGTGAGGGGGAAGTGAAGACACACTCACACACACCTACATACACACACTCACACGCACACACACACACATACACACACACACACACACACACACACACACACACATACACACACACACACACACACACACACACACACACACACACACATATACAAAGATGTTTGCTTCCAACAGAACAAACTTCAAGCATCCCCAAATGAGAGGAATGATTTCTGAAAGAATTCAAAGGCTGACAAAAAACAATTTTTTTGTATTTCCACAAGATTCCTCAATTTGAAAAGAAACGTCAGGAAACAAAACGCACACTTTCCTTAAGTCCGCATTTCTGCGGACCTTGCCTGAGGTAATTACCCACAATTCATAGCGTTGTGACGGTTAAACCACAGACTGTATATAAGAAGTGGACGTAGTCATCGTGACATTTGTGGACCGCCGTTATGAAGCATCGAGTTTGGCGATTTCGCTGTCGCCATCTTGGCTTTTTTTTGCAACCGATGAACGGAAGGTACCCTATTTGGAATGTGGGGGGAGTGATGCAGAGACGCCGTACGGCACTTTTCTCATAGACTTCCATGGAATCTGTCTTATTTTTGGAACCGGAGGAGTCGCCCCCTGCTGGTCAGTAGAGAGAATGCACGTTTTAAGACACTTCCGCATTGGCTTCACTCTTCAGCACCGGAGGTTGCTGCCTGGTTGTTCTTCCGCGGCCATGCAGGCTTCTCTGTGGCATGTGAGAGGAGAAACATTTAAACTGATTTTAAATAAATGTTTGGAGGATAGATGGATAGAAGATGAATGTATGCAAACAAAATATGGATGAATAACACAACCTTGCCACCACAGCTCATGAGTTCCTGGAGCGATGGCTGAATAGAGAGGAAAAAAGGAGGAGAGGAAAAAAAGGTCTTGGTTTTCTCTTTCTGCGAGGATAAATCGGTGGCGTTCCTCCTCTCATCACCTTCCAGATCACCACAGGAGGAACGAGCTGGCCATTCCTGCTCCTCCTCCTGCTCCTCCTCCTCCTCCTCTCTGGCTTCTCTCAGACACGGATCACTATGAGAAGGACCATCACAGAGGGCTTCATGAAAATTTAAAAAGCGTGACAGTATTCTCAGTTGAAGTGGAAATCATCCCCCTGTGACTCCGGACGTGCCGGTCTCTCGTTCCCTTTGAGCCTCCCAGAAAAAAAAGAAGCGGCATCAGGGTCTGCCAGGCCACTTCCTGCCAGGCGGTGTGCAGAGAAAGGCCGAGGTTCCTCCTGTTCAGTTTGCTGTGCCAAGCTCCGTCTGTGCCAGAACCCCCGACAGCACAACAGCAGACACCCTCTGCATCCCCCGTGGGGACATTCACTCGTCTCCGGATGCTTCGTCTTCTGTCACGCGTGAGTTGAGTTCACGAAGCCGAGGAGTCCTGATCGTCCTGAGGAGGCTGGCGGCACTGACTACAGTTTAAAAATACATTTTTGAAAATAATGCAGTTATTGTGCATTATTGAGATGTTATGAAAACGACAATATATATCTCTAAATTAAGAGAGTAAAAGTGTTTGAATTAGTGTCTGTATGTAGTCACAGATCAATTAAATCAGTCACTGTCAGGAATTATTTATAAAAAAATTCTCCAGCAACCGAAAAATAAACCAGAAAGACATTTCCGTTTGGTCGTTATGTAAAATGTGCTTCAAAGCCTGGCGCTCCTCCTGTAGGTTTGGTTTCCACCTGGGCAGCAATTTTCTGAAGTTGCCACCATGCTGGTGGATGAAGAAGTAATTCATATTCCCAGTTTCTTTCATTCAGAATCGCTTCCACCGTTGCATATATTTGCCTCGGTTATAAAGAATTCTCATGTCAACCGTCAGATCAAGCTCTCGTCTTCGTATTCATAGTTTTAGACTTCACCCATGTTTCATGACTACATGATGAGACTGGAGACCAGCTCACTGTATCCCGATTGGGTTTTATTCCACTTCTACTCCGCCCTGGTCTGCTCCACAGTCCAGTAGTGCTGACCCCTCGTCTCGTTGGCAGATGAGGGAGTGTTGTTGTGTCACAGGACTCCTCTCGCATGCAGATATGATCGGGCTGCTTTTACCTTCCTCCTCTCCAGCAGCAGAACCCAGATGCCTATCACGCCTCCTCTCTGGCCGCAAGAGAAAACTCACCGAGACAAATGAAGACTTCCCTCGCTGTCAGAATAACTACAAAAAGACCTCGCTGCATTTCGAGCCAAGTGGAAACACCAAATCTGGATACCTGCTGTTGTGTGGATGCACGCGGCGCCGTCCTCACGGCTTCGCTGCGACTGCGAGTGGGTCCCAGCTGGGTGCGATGGGTTTCGGGATGAGGGTCAGCACCTGCAGGTGTGAGGCCACGGCTCTCCGCTGGAGGACGAGGTTGGTCCCCTGCAGGGGGATGGTTGAGCATCTGGTCTGAGAGGAGTCCAGACCGTCTCTGGGTCTGGGACAGTCCAGCAGGGCTTCCTGATGACGGGGACACAGTGAGAACGGAAATCTGTCCCTTTCATTGAAGGATTGGATTGCAATTCAAAGTAACACGTGTAATTTGCTGCACTTTGGTTGAAGTTAGTGTAACTGTTCTGCACAGCTGGAGTGGGGGGGGAGAGAGAGAGAGAGAGAGAGAGAGAGAGAGAGAGAGAGAGAGAGAGAGAAATGGATCCTGACCCTCACCTTTTGTCTTCAACCTCTGAGCAGCGATCTGGAGAATGTAACTGCTGATCTAATGAGAGGAAATGATGTCCTCTCTGCAGGAGAGTTGACCTGATTCTCGGTGTACAAGGTGAGGACAACACGCAGCTGTTGAGGCGGGTCAGGTACCTGGAGGACAACCCGAGGCGGACACGGGACAAGCTGAGGAATTCAAACCTGCTTTTGCCTCGGAGCAATTACTGGAGGGAGTTGCAGCAGGAAAGGGCATCTGTGTCATCGTCATTCCAACTATTCCATCAAAATATTGGTGTTCACCAACTCCACAAGTCATCTTGAAGTCCAGATAAGACAAACTGCGTCTGTTGCTCCGACAGCAGGACAGGAAGGAGAAACAGTCGAGGGCAAACAAAAACTCAGAATTCTCTTTTCAAATCAGACGGTCGGGTGGTAAGACAGGCGATGAGACAGACGGTCGGGTGGTAAGACAGGCGATGAGACAGACAGTACTGTTGCTGCCGTGGTGGGTCTTGGTCTGTAAATAAGAGGCCATCAACATGTCCTGCTGTGATGGATGGATCCTTAAGAAGGAAAGAAAAATCTATTTTGTTCTATTTTAATACAATAAGTTTATCAGAAAACTTATTGTATTAAAATAGATTTGTTTTTTTGTTTACAAACGTTTCCATGATGCATCATTCCTGCCACCAGTCAGAATCAGACCTGCAGAGTCTGACACAGATATCACATGTGACCGCTGGACACCCACAAACTGATGGAGCACACCTCTGTCCGTGTCTTTGTCTCTCAGGTGGTGATGAAGACAAGGACTTTGACATCCAGAGAAACACAGGAACCATCTCCATCGCCCGCCGGCTCGACGCGGCTCGGCACTCCAACTACAACATGACGGTGCGGGTCACCGACGGCCACCACAGCGCCACCACACAGGTGAGAAAAAAACAGAAGGCTTTCGGAAAAACATGCCTCATATTTGTAAAGAGGAAGGAAGGGAAGAATGGTCGTAATGTCCCTTTTATTTTAGGATTAAAACATGTAAGAATGGCAGAAAATATACAAAAAGAGAAAAAGGAAATCTGTGGGATCAAGATATCTACCCTGTTGTGTTCACGCCAAACTCATTAGTCTTCTCTAAGTTTTTGTATCTTCAGAAAAGTAATTCACAGATACTTTTTTAGAAGTGAGAAAACACTCCATCATGTTGGTTTAATGGTAGAAATAACCAAAACTCAGTCCTCTCAACGAGCCACGTTACTTTTCAAGTTTCATCCACAGAACAAAAAATATCACAAAACTTTATTGGTGTCCTCATTTGAACATCTCTGGTTTAGAATCTAATCTTAAACCCTGCAGGCCGCAGCGGGTCGGGCGTTGTTGTGTGTGAGCCGCTGCTTTCCTTGATTTTAATGTTTCCTGCTGAGCATCCATTTTCTCAAACCCCGTGTGTCCCATCTCCAAACTGCAGGCTTACATCCGTGTGCTGGACATGAATGAGCATCGGCCCGTCTTCCTGAAGCCGCTGTACCAGGTGAGAGTGGATCCAGTATATTTCCATTTGATTATCAGAGCTCACAGGAGACTTATTACAAGCAATAATACCCTAAAGGGCATTCTTTACAGACCATTTTGGGTGTGTCAGAGATGCAACCAGGTGTGAAAAGCAGTGCTACTCTATAATCAGAAGACTAAAAGTCCTTAAAGGGACAGCTTGGATGTTTTGATGTGAGGTATGAGGTACTTTTCCACAGTCAGTGTATTACCTGCAGTCGATTTGTAGAACAGTTTAAGTGTTGGCTATATTTAAAATATGGTCACCTCTTTACCCTGCTGTTAGACGATCCCTTTCTGACGGGGAACTGAAGCCGCTACCTATACTCTTTTCAGACCCACAACACTCCTTTGACAAAACCTGTAATTTTACCTCTCAGAACACAGGAGTCGCTGGACTACAGCTGCCTCCATCCGTTAGTGTGTTTGTGGTGTTAAGTGACTTTGGTGTTTTAAAGGGTTAGTTCAGATTCACCAAAGTCACGCAATGACCAGCATGCCCTGTGTTCTGCAAGGTAAAATTACTGTTTTTATCAATGATGTCTACTATCCATTTAAGGAGGACAAACGGTACTTTTCACACCTGGTTGCACCTCTGACATACCAATGACTATCTGAAAAAATCCAAACCAGTCCTAACATTTTCCCCAAAGGGTTTTACACAACAAAACTTTCTAGGCGAACTAACTTTCCATCAAAAAGCATATCAGTAGTTCTCAAACTTTTTCTGCCATGTTCCCTATTGGAAGCTGAACAAAGAAAAGACACAAGAGACTAATGTGTCTCACTGAATCTAAAAGTGTGTTCAGAGTGTGTTTTATTATGTAAATTGCAGAAATTGGGAGCTGAGGGTTTCAACGTACCGTAGGCAGTGCTTTAGTTTAGCAAAGCAATCTAAAGTTAGACATCTTTCAGACATAAAACTTTAAATTGAAATTGAAACAGATGTTGAGAATTATTATCAGCCTCTGCAGGAATGCTTCACCGTGATTATCAGGACATCCAACAGACAGTAGCTGCTGTTGTTTTCCTAATCACAGTAATCTGGTCCCGTCTCTGAGATTGCTGCTCCAACAGAACATTTTCTTCTCTCAAAATGCTTTTTGTTGTTCGTCGGACCGCCTTTATGAATACAAATTGTGTTGTAAAAGTCCAACGTCTTCAGTTTCCAATCAATGTTTTTGTTTCCAGCCCTGTGTTTTTCTTTCTCATTACCTTGAACAACTTCACCCATCTTCTCCTCCTCCTGTCTCCTGTGTGTTTTGAGGTGAGTGTTCCTGAGGACACCTCCCCGTGGAAGGACATCCTGCAGATCAGCGCGCAGGACGCCGACATCAACAGTAAGCTGGTGTACTCCATCCACAGCAGCCTGCATCCAGACAGCACCAAGTTCTTCCATCTGGACCCAAAGAGTGGAGTCCTGGTGATGACGGAGGAGCTCGACTACGAGACGATCTCCGTTCACACGCTCATCGTTATGGTAATGACACCGTTATCTCAGTAGAATCTCATGAGGATATCTGTAATGATATATAGAGCAGAACAATCAGGGTATGAACGACCCGGTTATCAAAAGTATTTTAAGTCTATAGAAACTATTGTTCCGACTAATGATGAAGGAATATGCTTTATATCTGTGTTATTACACCATTATTACATGAAATGCCACTTGAAGTTCTCTGCAAAGTTCTGGCTTTATAAAGAAAACAACTAAAATAAAGAGCAGACAATTAAAACATTTGTTTAAAATGTTTAGATATTTTTAATTCACAATTTGTTGTTGCAATTCATGCATGATAAACGGCTCCGATAACGGGTGCAGTGCTCATTATTATATATATATATTTAAAGATATTTCTATCTTATCATATCTCAGAAGCCTCATACCACCGACGGCACAAACACTATTTAACATTTCCTTGCTCCTCTTCAGGTGCGTGACCAGGAGATCCCGGTGAAGAGGAACTTTGTGAAGGTGGTGGTTCATGTGGAGGACTGTAACGACCACTCGCCGGCGTTCCTCAGCCCCCGCTACGAGGCCAGCATCTCCAGCTCGGCCCCGACAGGCTCCGAGGTCGTCCGGGTCAAGGCCCTGGACAAGGACATGGGCAGTAATGCCGACATCAGCTATTCTCTGAACTCCGGTGAGCTGTTTCTTAAAATCTTTTATTTAAGTTTGCTGCTTTTTCCAGCTACACGCTGCTTTACATTCATTCAGTTGCACATAACCACACCTGGGAGCTGCCGCCACCTTCTAATATAGACCGCCGGGAGCTGTGCCGCGCAACCACAGCCTTCAGATGTCGACTCCTTAGCTCAGAGGGTTCAAGGGCACAGTGATGATGGCTGAGGGAGGAAAAGGTTTTCTCCGTTGCCTTGTCGGCTATGATGTTCTGTTTGGGATTTAAACCTCCTGGTCTCTCTGGTACATTGCTGATCATATGTGATCAAAGCAGTTGGTTAATGACTCCAACTGCTGTGGTGGAACAAGTTATGCTTGCTCATTGTATTTTATACAGCAAAGAACATCCATCAATGTAACTGACTCCAGAGCAGTTTCTCTTGTTAATATAAAAAAGGTACTTTTAAACAAAGGACTACACCTCACTGCAGTAGAATCAAGAAAATGGCGCTTTTGACTATAAATCTTTTGTTGAAAGCCAAACTGAGAGAAGATGAGATGAGACGATCAAAGCTACCTTAAATAATACAATTGTATTATTATTACATTATTGTCCAGTTTGTTTAATCCGTATAAAACTGAAGTGTTAAAAAGCATCCATCGGACTATTTCTTGGTCGGGAGCAATGCTTTTCAAACTCACAGCAAAAATAAACCACATCCCCAAAATATCGAGCTTTTCCTTTTGAGAAAATAACATTTTATAATAATAGATAAATTACCTGTAAAATGTTTTGTAATAATATCAAATATATTGTTAATGCAAACCTGTAAGACAGATGCGTAGGAGATTAAATCAAGTTAAGGATTCACACACTGCATAAATGAAAGAAGCAGCAACATTCCAGTTATAGACCTAAAACATAGTGGAACAGGATAAAAACGATAACATTGGTTATTATGTGTTTTGGAGTAGCTCATTGTGTAACACATCATTTCTCTCTGCAGGGAATATCGACAACATCTTCTCCATTGATCCAGAGCTGGGCTCCATCAGTGTGGTAAAGCCTTTGGACCTTCAGCCTCAGGACCGCTTCCACTTAACGGTGAAGGCCACCGATCAGGGCTTCCCTCAGCGCAGTGACCTCTGCTCTGTCCACGTCCACATCCGCATCTCCGACCAAAGCCCGCCCACCTTCTCCTTGGATGAATACCTAACAGAGATCAGTGAATTGAGCACCTTTGGAACTCCGGTGGTCACCATCTCAGCCTCCAGCCCTGCCGCTGTGCATTATGAGATAGAAAGTGGTAACTCGAATGGAACATTTCACATAAACCCGTACACCGGGTTGATTTCAACCCAAAAGCCCCTTGATTTTGAGAAGTGTACCTCCTACAAACTCAAAGTTACAGCTTCCACCACGGCTGGAGCCTCGTCCAAGACCGTCGTTTACATCTACGTGATTGACGAGAATGACAACGCTCCTGTTTTTCAGCAGCGGTTGTACCTGGGGCAAGTCAGCGAGTCGGCTCCCATAAACAGCATGGTGATGGGAGAAAGAAACACCCCTCTGGTCATCCATGCCTCAGATGCAGACAAAGATTCAAACTCTCTGCTGGTGTATCAGATCCTCGAACCGGAGGCCCGGGACGTCTTCAAGATAGACTCAACCATGGGCACCATCTCTTTAAGCTCACCCGTTGACTTTGAAGCCAAGGCCGAGTATCACTTCACCGTGCAGGTGAAGGACTCCGGGGAGCCGTCGCTGTATGCAACGGAGCCCGCCAAGGTCACTGTTCGCATCCTGGACCTGAATGACTGCCCGCCACAATTCACCACCCCTGAGTACGCGCCATCCATCATCTTCCCGGCTGTCAGAGATACAGAGGTGGTGCGCGTCGCGGCCCATGACGCTGACTCGGCTGTCGCGTACAGCATCGCTGAGGGAAATCTTCACAACGCCTTTTCAATTCACCCCAATACTGGAGTCATCACTGTGAGCAATGTGTCCGAATTCAGGCATTTTTACCAGCTGGTTGTCAAAGTCTCTGACGGGCTATACAAAGCCTCAGCTACCGTCAAAGTAAATGTAACAAACCTCACAGCGAGCGATCTTGGATTTGAGCAGAAAGTGTATTCAGCCAGCGTTTCAGAAAACCTAAAGACAGTCAAAACTTTGGCGGCACTCAAGGCCAGGGGTTGTTTTTTAAATGAGCCTCTTTTATATTCTATAGTCAACCCTGTGGGGAAGTTTGTAATCTGCCAGACAGCCGGCGTTCTTGAAACAACTGGTATCCCATTTGACCGGGAGGAACAGGATGTTTATGACGTAGTGGTGAAGATAGAAGACATGAGAACACCGCCTAGGACAGCAACCACCCTGGTCAAGGTTTTTATAGATGACATCAACGACAACTCTCCACAGTTTCTAAACTTGCCTTTTTCAATGATGATTTCTGAAACCACTGACCCAGGAGATGTCTTATATCAAGTAACTGCCATCGACGGAGATCTGGGAGAGAATGGGTCCATCATGTACTCACTGGAGGAGGACTACGACCTCTTCAGGATAGATCCTGATGTAGGCGACGTGTCCCTCCAAAGGCCTCTTGACTTTGAAGCTCTGAATAAGTATGTGTTGGCAGTCTTTGCCACAGACGACGGCGAGCCCAGTCACAGCACAATGGCACAGCTCAGCATTCAAGTGAGGAATCAAACCAACCCTATTTTCCAGACGCTTCTGTATCCGCTGAAAGTCCCCGAAAACGTCCCCCCATTCACCACCATCTTACACGTCCAGGCCAGGAATTCCGAGGGCTATCGGCTCATCTACAACCTTGAAGAGGAAAACGCCTCACACCACTTTCACATTGATTTCAAAACTGGTGTGTTGACAGTCAGCGACCCCCTGGACTACGAGAGCCAAACCATGCACGTGTTGACGGTTCGCGCTACTGACTCTGTGACCGGAGCTTTCTCCGAGGCCTCCGTTGAAGTAGAAGTAGAGGATGTGAACGATAACGCGCCGGTTTTCTCAAAGCTAACGTACACTGTGACCTTTGAGGAGGATCTCCCAATCCACACCTCTGTCATACAACTTTCTGCCTCTGATAGGGACTCTGGCAGAAATAAAGATCTAACCTTCCAGATGGTGAAAACGGAGAGTAACGAGACGGATTTCTTTGAGATTGACCCTCATAGCGGGTTGATTGTCACAAAACAAGTGCTGGACCATGAAAACACAAAACACTTTCATTTGAAAATCAAAGCCACTGACAATGGCAGCGTTCCTCTTAGTAGTGAAGCCCACGTCTTCATAAATGTCACCGACGTCAACGACAACCCACCAGACTTCGTGAGCTCCCAATATGACGCCTCTCTGGATGAAATGGCAAGGTGTGGCCACATCGTCATCAAAATCCAAGGTTCAGATCCGGACTCCGGGGACCTGGATAACCTCAAGTACAAAATCCTCTCAGGGAACAAAGGCCGCTACTTCAACATCAATGAATCTTCAGGAATCATCTCCTTTTCTAATGTCTGTAAGAGGAATCTGGATCCTTACTACAACCTGACTGTGGCGGTGTCGGACGGAGTGTTTCAGAAAACGGCACCAGTGAATATTGACATGATAAACAGCAACAGGCATAGTCCGCACTTCAAGCAGAGCATCTACGAAGCAGAGCTGGCTGAAAATGCAGAGGCAGGAACTCGGGTGATCCGGTTAGCGGCCATTGACCCAGACGACGGGCCGTATGGCAGTGTTGACTACACCATCATAAACAAACTCGCTGATGAGACGTTTGCCATCGACATTGATGGACAGATTGTTACGACACAACCGTTGGACAGAGAGAACCCGGCCCAGAGAGTCATAGCCATCAAAGTGATGGCTAAAGATGGCGGCGGAAAAGTGGCCTTTTGCACGGTCAAGATTATTCTCACGGACGAGAACGACAACGTTCCTCAGTTCAAAGCTTCAGAGTACCAGGTTTCAATTCAGTCAACTGTAAATAAAGGCTCCCCCGTGATCCAAATCATGGCTTATGATGCAGATGATGGCAAAAATGCAGACGTCACCTACACAGTGGATGAAGCCGAAGAGATGACCGAAGACATCATCGAGATCAACCCTTTCACTGGAGTCGTGAGTGTCAAAGAGAGTCTTGTTGGCATGGAGAACAAGATCTTCAACTTCAAAGTCAAAGCACGCGATGGCAGCGTTCCTTTCTATAACTCCACAGTCCCCGTTCAGCTCAAAGTGGTTCCTCCTGAGGTTCCTCTTCCGAAGTTCTCAGAGCCCCTCTACACCTTCTCGGCTGCCGAGGACATCCCCATAGGGACAGAGGTAGGCTCGGTGAGGGCGGACTCCAGCATGCCCCTCATTTACAGCCTGGTGAACGGGAACACTGTGGAAAGCAACAAAGACAAAGTGTTCCGTTTGGACAAAGAAAGCGGAACTTTGCTGTTGCAGAAGACCATCGATCACGAAAAGACGAAATGGTATCAGATAGATGTGATCGCTCAGGGGAGCCACAACGGGACCGATGTTGCATCCTTGGTGTCGGTCAGCATTCAGGTCCAAGATGTGAACGATAACCAGCCGGTGTTTGAGGCAAACCCATACAGGGCCTTCCTGGCTGAGAACATGCCTGCAGGAACCACTGTTATTCAGGTGAGAGAGTTTTGAGTATTTATCATTGGAACTAGCTGATACTGTAGACAGAACAGGTTCATATAAAATGTATTCAAAATCTGTTTCTCATCCTGATGGAAAAGCAGTCTAACACTATTAGCTAATTGTGTCCTGGACACAGACTAGCTATAAGGATTTACGCAGCCTCAGGTTCTGAACAGTGAAGCCAATGCTGAATTGTATTCGTATTAGTTTGTTTCTGTACTTTTGCTCTAGTTTATGCTCTTAGATGCTTGTGTAAACAAGGAGATGCACTTATGACTTCTGGTGACTACTAGTTCTCTTGGATACCTATGTTGAATACACTTATTGTAAGTCGCTTTGGATAAAAGCGTCTGCTAAATGACTGTGATGTAATGAAGAGCCTTACAGCTGCATTCTCTCTAGTGTCCACCAGGGGGCGACTCCTCTGGTTGTATAGAAGTCTATGAGAAAATGACTCTACTTCTCTCTTGATTTATTCCCTCAGTAAACATTGTAAACATGAGTTTATGGTTTCAATCTCTAGTTTCAAGTCTTCTTCAATACAGCATGATGTTCATTTAGTACATTATGGTCCATTTAGAGTCGAACAGGCCATAAAGCAGTATTTCAGCCTTTTTCGTTGTAGATCCAAGTCTCAGATATCTGGACTTTCTTCCACTTGGTGAATAAAAGTTGTCACTGAACTAGTGGCAAATTTGCTGCAAAGCCACCATTGCTGGAAGTAGCATCGAAATAAAGTTATGCAATTAACACTCATTCAGTCGCAGCTATACATTGTTTGTATCTGCTTTCACTTGTTGACAACTGCTACAGACATGAAGCTCAATAAAAATGAGCTGTTGATCTGGTGTGACTACAAGGACGGCCATAGTGGTATCCGTCTTGGAATTTAAAATATTAAAGCACAGAGATGAAAGTAATATACATCTTCTCCTCTAATTCCCAGTAAGACAGCAAACAGGCTTATTTCCTAAATCATCCACATATTTCATATTTCATTTGAAAATGCTTTAACTTGATGAAGAAAATATAGACGAAATGCTTGTTTTGACCCACAGGTGACCGCTAACGACCCGGACACGGACACCAACGGCCGTGTGACGTACAGCTTGGAGCCTCTACCCGATGACACCGCGGCGGACGCCACCGAGGTGTTCTCCATCGACGGAGACAGCGGCTGGATCACCGCCGTGCGGGAGACGGACTGCGAGGCCGCCAGGTTCTACCAGTTCAACGTGGTCGCCACGGACCACGGCGGTGACGTCAAGCTGTCCTCCAGCGTCGCGGTGGAGGTGACGGTGACGGACGAGAACGACAACCCGCCGAAGTTCTCCGACGACGTGTACCACGGCTCCGTGGTGGAGAACAGCAGCCCCGGGGAAGTGATCGTCTCCATGATGACCACGGATGCTGACGTGTCGCTGGAGAACCGCCTCGTGACGTGTTACATCACAGGTGCGTACGTCTTGAGTGTGCATTCATGAGTGTGTGAATGTGAGTTTGTTTACAGTCATTACGTTTACATTCACTCTTTCTATGTATCATGTATTTGTGTGTCTTTCACTGTGAGTGTGTGTGTGTGTGTGTGTGTGTGTGTTTGTCAGCCAAATTGCTACACTTTGGGATTCATCAGGACAATGAGGTGAAATTAAATCTTAATAGAGTCATAATAGAACATGATTCAGCCACAGATGAATCACAAAGAGGAGAAGGTTGGAAAGCCGACGTGACAGGATTACCAACGAGATGCCCCGCAGCGAACAACAAGATCAAATCCAGAGAATAATGCTCATCTATTCCTTGTTCCTCCCGACTGTTAGAGCCGGACCGTTCTGAAGGAGCTCTGCTGTCATCACAAAGTTATTTTACAAAGTGCACCGGAGGAACATTTGCTTTTGGATTATTTATAAATGGTTTGTCTGACGTTGACACTGGCTACACGAACAAAACCAAATGTTTGATATTAAAGTTGCCCACCGCCGGTTTTACTAATTCACCGTCCGTCTACGACTGAGCTGCTTCACACAATTTTCTTTTAAGAAAACCAACGTCTCCGTTCAGCACCTCAGACCCGTTTGGCAACGTTTGACAGCTTTAAAGAATTCAAAGAGTTTCCGTAGCGGCGCTCTCAGCACGTGTCACCTGTCACACAGGTGGTTCACCGACCGATGGTCACACTCATACCAGCCGGTGTCAGCTGTCCGAGAAAAAACTTCATCTCTTCATCTCAAAGGATAAAAGTTTGTTAGACACAACATAAAAAAGATGATTGTCAATCATTTAGGATCGTCAATAACAACTATGTGGTGTCAAAGGTTCACATTTGAATCATTTTTAATGATAGTCCAGATGAGATGTTGAAGCTGTGTCAGGCATGTTAATGCTGTAGGATACTGTGATGGACATTATTTACTGTTTTCTAATGTTTTATTGACCAAAAGTTGAATTAATTTATCAATAAAACAGATGCCAGATTAGTCTATAATGAAAATGATGTTAGATGTTGTCCTTGTTTGCTAAAATGTGTCCATGAATCCCTTAAAAAATGCAGAAGACGCGTCTTCTGTGTCTGCGATGGCGGCTGCGGCCCGGCTTTCGTGTCATTGGTCTCAATGAAGAACATGTTGAAACTGAGATGAACTGTCGAGTAATCTCACTTCTCCATCCCGCGTGCAGACGGGGACCCTGCGGGCCAGTTTGCCATCATCCAGGAGGACGAGGGCAAGTGGGGTTTGATCGTGAAGGAAGCTCTGGACAGAGAGACGCGAGACCGATACACGCTCAAAGTCACGGCCACCGACGGGAAGTCTGAGGCCCCGGTTACCGTGGACGTCCACGTCCTGGACATCAACGACAACAGTCCACAGTGTGAACAGGTGAGCTGCTTAGTACGACCATCTACTCAGCTGCTGGGAACACTTAACCCAAAGTGTTTTTTCCTTTTATTGTACTAATAACGCTCGTCAGGAAATGAAGTCTTCATTTACGAGCAACGCCTCCCTAATGAAGCATCTTATTAGTTTCATTGGAGTGTTTTAGTGAAGAAAAGTGGTCACGCTGTGCTGTTAAAAACGTTACTGTCCTGCAGTAGTTTGTTGTTGGATGTAATGTAAACTAGAAACCCCTCATGTGCTCACATATACTGTGTAGAGCACCACAGCACCGCAATAACAGAAGGGAATGGAGGACATCCAACTCTGCAGAGTCAGCAGTCTCTTCTCCGTTCATATTTCATTCTGCAGAGCAACCAAAAAACATCTCGATATCACTTCTGAGAGGAGCGCCGGCACTCAGAAGTCAGACATGTGGCATTGTTGTGGTTTTGTTGAGTGTAAACAGGTTTATTTATATTTGTTTCCTAAGCTATCAGCTGTGGTGGAGTATTAGTGGATTATTCATCAAAAAGCATCCTTGATTTCTGACAGTGAGCTTCAGGTCAAAAGATGAGAAGAGGATGAAAAACTAATCCCAGTCGAGGAGTTCCCATCATTACACGACACACAAGTCATTTCAGCTTTCAACTCGTGTGCAGTTTGTTCCACTTTCACTTAAACTGCTTTACATATGCATCAACGTTTGATGCAATAACACATACATGTGCCAATAGTCCTATTACTTCATATTTAAAATGTTATGTGTTTATCTACTCTTTACAGCGTTCATTTTAATTTGACAGACGGATAACCTGTGGTGTGTAAGTTGTGGAAATTCCGGCATAGTTTATCTTTAATGTGGCGGATTTGAATGGATGTATCTTACATTTGATCTAACTTCTGTTAGTTTGCATATTTTTTAGACAGCAGCATCTTTCAAAACAAACCAAATATACATGTTTGCAACTAGAAACGACAGAGGCTTTTAGAGCTTGTACTGACAGTTTGATATTTGTTTTAAATCCAGCTCACTCTTGCTGTTTTCTCAAGATGACCCACCGTAGCTTCGCCTTGCGTTCTCTTGATCGCCCCGGCAGCCGTGTCATTGTCGTCATGCAGCCCTCGGCAGCTTGACTGATTGAAGTGCTGTGTTGAACGGAGGCCTGATTTCTCGTTGGTCTCCTCCCGATCCAGCTGGTGTACGCGGAGGCGGTGATGGAGAACTCGCCCTCCAGCACGTTTGTGCTGAAGGTTTCGGCCTCGGACCCGGACGTGGGAGCTAATGGCCAGATCTCCTACACCCTCCACGGTCCCAACGCAGACAAGTTCCATCTGGACCACAGGACAGGTGTGAAGCCGCCTGTGCTCCCTCTGAAGTGTTTGAGCTGTTGATACCATCAGCAAACTTCTCCTTTGTCGTTTCTGTTTTTCTCCCATTATCCGGAGCGACTCAGCGGCATCATCACACTGCGTTTGTGTCTCGACATCTTTCTCTTTCACTTTTGTTTTTCTTTCTTTCAAATGGTTTTATTGTGAGGAATAATTTTCCAACACAACAATGTTCTGTTCTTCTCCATATAAACATTTAAACATAATGTCAAAAGACACTCTTACAAAATAATGAAATAAATAAACACATAATAAGTATATGAAGTATTTAAAATGAGCTCCGCCTTGAACGACGACAACACTAAAGTAGCGCTTACATGTTAACGTACCAGTAATAATGATCCAAAAACAATATCTTGTTAAATAAATGTATTATTTGTTTGGTCTTAGTCGTGTGATGAGCCTCAGCGGGCTGCTCGTGTAGTCGATTATCTTTTTACACAATGAGGAAAATTAAACATTAAATCTGTAAACTGCTAATAAAAGGGCATACAATGTGTTAAATTACAATTATTATGTATTTAATATTGTGTTTATTATTCCAGGATAAATGACAGACCAGGTGACGAACTTATTTTCGAAATGCATTCTGACTTCAGTGTCGCCTCCGTCGCTCCCCAGGTGAGCTGTTCACTCTGGCCGCGTTGGACCGCGAGCGGGAGGTCGAGTACAACGTGGCGGCGAAGGCGACGGACGGCGGCGGGCGGTCGTGTCAGGCAGACATCCGGCTGACCGTCCAGGACATGAACGACAACCCGCCACACTTCTCCTCCAGCCACTACGAGGTCACCGTGTTCGACAACACCACCGTCAGGACTCCCGTCGCCGTCGTGTACGCCAAGGACCCGGACGCTGGTAGGTTATTAGATCACGTTCAGGGTTCTGTGAAAAGGTTAAAGAGACCACAGAGAGCACACGTTTTCTCTCAGGTCAGCACATGCTGGTGTCAACCCTTTATACCTGGTACCAGCGATTCCTAACTCTACTAAAGCCCAACGCACAGGTGCTCCTTTGTGCGTATTAATGCTGAACATAATAAAAGACTGAGCCATTCCCAGCAGAGCAGCGCCCACCTGATGCCTCCCAGCTGCCTGCTACTCAGAGATGTTAACCCCTTAACCCTTCTCTGCATTAGCCTCTTGCGCTACTCGTTATGACAAATTAAAATTAAATAGCTTCTGTTTGGTGACTCTCCCACTTTTCATAGTGCCAGTTTTTAAATTTTTCCAAAAAACTTTGGTTTGTGACCAAATACCTGACATGACATGACCTCAGCTGCAGTTTGTGTCGAGTGTCAAATGTTAGCATGCTGACATGATAAGCTAAGATATTATATATCATTGATAAATACCTGCAAAAGATTAGCTTCTCGCATCTAACTAAAATGGAAGGAGTCTCCATCCGACTGCCCTTTTGATTTTCCGATCGACTTCACACTTATCCTCTTCATGGTCTGTGTGACTCTAAATGGACCATCATGTACTAAATGAACATCATGCTGTATTGAAGAAGACTTGAAACTAGAGATTGAGACATAAACTCATGTTTACAATGTTTACTGAGGGAATAAATCAAGAGAGAAGTAGAGTCATTTTCTATAGACTTCTATACAACCAGAGGAGTCGCCCCCTGGTGGACACTAGAGAGAATGCAGGTTTTAAGACGCTTCTGCATCGGCTTCACTCGGCAGAACCGCAGGTTGCCGCCTGGTTTATACTCCAGGCTTGCAAGAGGATGCAACAATGTCAAAGGGTTTCTTGTTCAAGGTATTGAGTGTTAAGTTGGTTGGATGAGCCGTTCTCCAGAAATCTGTGAGCAGCAACACCAGAGGGCAAACATTCTCCTTGGACGGACCGGCACTGAATAATATGAGACCTGAAACAGACTCACAAGATCCTAGTTTAGTTCTGCAGGAGCGAAGCTACTAAACGTTGCTCACCTTCATTTGTCCCTTCCTCGTTGCCTTCGTGCTACTACTTCTTGCTTTTCTTCGTCATTGTGTTTGTATGTTTGAGCACAGCTTCTTTCTTCTCCCTGAAGTTGGCTGACGCAGTTTGGTCCGTTTCCACTGCTGAGCTTGAATGTTTTATTCATGCGTTGGCTTCGATGGTCGGTTGGGTTTTTATTAGTGTAAACAGGAAAGTCAGATAACACACACACACGCACACACACACACACACACACACACACACACACACACACACACACACACACACACACTAGATAGTCACAGTTCCCAAAAGAGGATCATTAAATATGCACAGACAAACCCACCAATACAAATATTCTGCATGTACAAAGACTAATACACACACATGCTTTTGTTTGCACTGAGATGGACAAATTCAGACACACACGCACGCACACACACGCACACGCACGCGCACACACACACGCACGCACACACACACACACACACACGCACGCACACACACACACACACACGGGAAACAGGAGCAGACAGAACAGGTCAGCCACTCCTTCAGATGTGCAGCAGCTTGTCCTCTTTCTCCACACAGACGACTTTCTCACAGACAACGATGACTCATCAACTTTTCTCTTCTTTTTATTTTTGAATGTTTTATTTTTGAAATAAATGTATGGAAAACATTTCCTTCAACTGCAGGTTTTCCAACAGTTGGAGACAGAAACACAGACGCTGATGATTCAGCGGATATCTCTTTGTGATGATTTGAATTTAATGCGTAAAAATGTAAAATAATCAGTAATATGATGAATGTGTATCATTGTAATCCTTCCTGGATTCATTCAGAGTGAAACTGGTGTCACAGCAGTTATATGTTTAATTCTTTTTTGGAACATTTTGCCTCTTCAGGACATTTCACAATGAGGAAACAGAGAGAACATCAGTGACGATCAACAGTTAAATCACTGATCCGCTAGAAAGCAGGATGAGACATGTTGGCCTCCACAGCGCCATCTTCAGGCTAATTCATTTGCTAAACTCTGTAACACGGTAAAATGAATGCATCTCTCCTCCAGAACTTGCCAAACCACCTTTTAGTTGAAGCTCCGTTTGAGTTCAAAATGTTGACCTTTAATCCTGACACTCCCGTAGTTATCCTTAAACATCTGTTCCCAAACGTAACGCTTGTGATCTCTGAAAGTATAACTGATGCTCGTCTACGAGCTGCAGGCTGTGTCGATTATTTTTAATGAGGGAGCAGGTAGAGCCACTGACTGCCGTTAAGATATTCACGTCATGTCCTTATTCAGAATAATACAATAATCCTTCTAAGCAGTTTGAGCGCTATGAAAAACTAATATTGCATACACCGATGAACGTTAAAACGCCTCCCCACACCAAGACATGCTCTCTTTCAATCCATCAACCACCTTGTTGAAAAGTGGCCTTTTTTGACTTCTGGCCACGCAGCTCTGCCTCGGCTGGTTGGTTTGAGTTTGAGTGATTTTGAGTCTCGCAAAAAGCAGTAAAACCTCAGATTGAGATGCATATTGTGAATGTATGCTGTAATGCTGTATACACGTCTCCTACAACCTGAATATTATCGGCATATCCCACATGTCTTAATTGGAAAAAGCTATATTTGGAAAAATAATAATCCATCCAAACGTAATATGTTGTTCACGTGACCTGAATCAGAATGAGCCACGAAAGATTGAGCAGTTCAACAACAGACATTATTGTTATTTGAATAATAGATACATACATAGATACATAGACACATACATACATACATACATACATACATACATACATACATACATAGATACATACATACATAGATACATACATACATACATACATACATACATACATACATACATACATACATACATACATACAGAAAAGGTCAAATCTAGTATTTCACCGTCCTGTAACCTCTCACATTTCGTAAGTTGCCTCCTTGTAGTTTTCAGACCTCCAGGTTTAAAACCAGAGCCAATAATTCAATATTTTATTTCCATATTAATGAAACATTGATTGCATTTTGTCTTGTGTGCTCAATACAGCAAATGCACACCAACACAGACGTATCACATATCAGCGTAAACACATGGAGGTACTCTTTAAAACACGTGTCGGCAGAGAAACCTGCTCGCAAACACAGTTGAAGTGACGTTCATGGACTCAACTGATGATGAGGAGGAGTCATGGAAACAAACAGCTTAGTTCTCAATACGACGCAACCTTGTTCACTGAGGGACGGAGGACAGGAAGGGAACTGGCGGGACGAGAGCGCTCTCTGATTATTCTCACAGCCGTCCTTGGAGTTCTACATATTACAGGCCGGTGATCTTTGATGCTGCCTCTACTGCCTTATTGAGTTCCTCCTCTTCATCGGCCGGGCAGTTTGTGCTCTCATGAAACAAACATCACTGGTCTGGTGTTACCAGTCGTGTGTCAGTTGGCCTGATGTCGGGCGCGTTTTCCACAGGACCTAAATATGGAGATGACTTTCATTTGATGGAGTCTTCCTGTCCATCTGTCCAACCCGCTGGTGCAGAGACATGGACGGGTCACATTGCCTTTAAGTGTGCTTTGGATATTCATGTTCCCTGGCAGATGATTCCTGTGTTTATCGGTTACCCCCGTTGCCCTTTTCCTCCAACGCCACCAGCACAACAAAATCAAGAAATGTTCAGAATCAGAATCAGAAACCGTTTATTGCCATTGTATGTTGAACATACAAGGAATTTGACATGACGGGAGGTGCGTAACATTTAACAACAATCAACAATGCAAAGTAGAAACAAATTAAATTTACAGAAAATATAAGATAAAGTAAAATATAAATAAAGTGAAATATAAGATAAAGTAAAATATAAATAAAGTGAAGTCGAGTGCACAAGCGGACAGATAACAGGACTATGAACTCTAATGTTGAAATCCAATGTGCTTTTCCAAAACCTTTTTTGTTTTCCCTCTCAAAGAAACTAATCCAGGTATCGTGCAGCAGCAAGTCTGTAACGGTCAATACTGTAAGTCATGTACACAACACAGACGTCACGTGTTGTGTTGTGTACATGACTTACAGTATTGGCCCTCTGAACCCCAGGCAGTTTCGGGGTGCTTTTCGCTCCTGTCCCATTCTTCTATATCTATTCATACAAGTTGTTTCCGAGTAGCCACACGTGTTACCCATCCTGGGAAACAAAAGGAGGCTCCGCATGCTGTTTATTTTGAGATATTCACATTTATTTCATATTTACAACCTCTACTTCAGCCTCTCCTCTCCTCTCTGCTCTGTGTTCAGCAGCCTGCCGCTCAGTCAAAGGTTCACCGAATTGTTGTAACATGACTGTTGCTCTCACGTGAATCAACCATAGCTTCCTTGTTGCGTTGAGGAGCTCAGAATTTAATGTTTTTTACAGAATCTGTTTAGAGTAAATGGTTTATTTGGGGCGACATGTTCAATGAGTAATGTAGAATCAAATGTTTTTGATGAAATATCACAATTTTAAGATTAGTTTCGCTTGAGATTTTTGACGAAAGTATTCATCACAGGTGACCTGTTCAAGGACCGTCGGAAAGAAGAAAATCTGAAGATAAATTCAGCTTTTACAGCTTCCGGCTACGATAAACGGGGTAGATTTGGCATTTCTTTAAAGAAAAGATGCTTTTCAATCCCGCCGGCGGGTTTTGGGGCTCGGAGGGTTTGAAGTGTAATAAAGTTGCCGAATTCAGCCAGCGCAACTTTCATCATTAAACACTACACTACAGTATCAGTCAGGGCATTTCATCACATTATTGGGTTTTATTACATTTTCAATCAGGTCAAGTACAAATTTTAACAAATTTCAGGAAATGATTGCATTATTCGGATCTACAATTTTCGATAAAATCATTCACGTGTCTCCATCTTCTCCTCCTCCAGGTATAAACTCTGAGGTGAAGTACTCGCTCCTGGCGGGCGATGGCGGCTACTTCTCTCTGGAGGAGTTTTCTGGGATCCTGCGGCTGGAGCGACCTCTGACCTCCGACGCTCCGCCCGCCTTCGAGCTGAGGGTGAAAGCCACCGACCGCGGCCTGCCTCGTCACCTTTACTCCGTCGTGGCCGTGACGGTGGACGTGGTCTCCCTGGACGACTACCAGCCCGTCTTCCTGAGCTCAGAGTACACCGCTCAAATCCCAGAATCCCTGGCGGTCGGGTCGGAGGTGCTGAGCGTCTCCGCGCTGACGAGGGACGGCGGAGGGCCGGATCCCATCGTCTACCGGATCGCGTCCGGCAACGAGGAGGGACGCTTCCTGCTGGACACACGGACAGGTCGGGAACGTTTTTATACTCCTATATTCTATCTGTCTCACTCTTTGTTTACACATCTACAACCCCACATTTACAAACAAGGGAAATCATCAATTAATCATTCTGCCGTTTTGATTCCTCACGTCCGGCGGTTTCGCTGTTGCCGTCGCCATGTTGTTTTTTGCAAGCAATAAATGAAAGTTTGGAATGCGGAGGAGTGACGTAAAGACACCGTATACGGCTCTGCTAGCGGTAGCCACCTGTCAATCACCATGTAGCCCCGCCCTAAAGCATCCCCTGCTTCATGGTCTGTGTGACTCTAAATGGACCATCATGTACTAAATGAACATCATGCTGTATTGAAGAAGACTTGAAACTAGAGATTGAGACATAAACTCATGTTTACAATGTTTACTGAGGGAATAAATCAAGAGAGAAGTAGAGTCATTTTCTATAGACTTCTATACAACCAGAGGAGTCGCCCCCTGGTGGACATTAGAGAGAATGCAGCTTTAAGTCATAATTGATGAGAGCCGTGAGAGTGAATCGAAACAGTGAAGGTGTGAAACCAAACCAATGAGCTGAAAGATGTTAAAACGCTCCGTAGTGTTCAGGGGAACTGCAGAGTTTGTATCATCATGACGATGAGTAAGTCCTCCCACACTTCACATAATCATGTGACTTATTATCTATATAGAAATATTGATTAATGCAGTTTAGTTTATTTTTCCAAGCTGCAATTTCATTTCCCTCCGAGGCGGCTGGAGGCTGACAGTCAGCGTCACTGTAGTATCGTCTTTAAATGAACAATAATGGTCATATTTATGTGTGTATTAATATGCACCACCTATCAATTGAATGGCTCTTTTAAACAGCTGCATAATTTATGATTTTCAACAGATGAAGCACGAGATGTTAACGACTTTCCATCTGTTTCCCTGTTTTACTACTTTTATAAAAGTAAGAGTTCTGCTTGAGGAGCTGAAGTTCAGTAGTTTGAGTTGAGTTGTTCGTGAGCTCCGTTCCCTGCTGGATGAAAAGAAAGAACTTGCAGAGTTCTGCAGTGAACCTTTGGACTGCGTAGGACCGGCTCACGGCTTCGTGCCGATAAATCATTAAAGGGCAGCTGGTCAGAGGAGCCATTGATCGCCGCCCACTGCGTTAGCTTTCATTATTTGGGGAGAGCAGAGAGTCTGAAAAGTTAGTAAAGTAGAAGACGTGTCGGTCAGAATCTCGGACAGATAAACGGGCACTGGGAGGAATACGGTTGTTGAGATCGGAAGAAGATGTTTATTTATTCAAGTTGAGAAGAGCAAAACTATAAAGTACCTAAAAGGCCCGTCGGACCGGAATCACACAGTAAATCATGTGGTTCTGCTCAGGAAACTAATCCGAACTAAAAGCAATCACAGCAGACTCAGTCACTCATTTCAAAGGGAAATATTCAAAGTGAAACCTTCTTCATTTGTCTTTGAACAGCAGGCTGAGGAAGACTTCAACTTATGTTCTCTGTATAGCTCCTCCTGATCAATAAATCCCCCGATCAGCCTTTTCTCCACTGTGTAATATTTGCGTTCTGTGTGAAAGTACTCATGACAAAAATGACAGTTTGAACAAATATATTGACAAACCAAACAAATGCTCCCTGAGTGGAAAGGCTTTCATTCTGGGCCTTTTATGGCCTAAATTAATCTGCATGTTTAGGCTCCAACAACCTTCACACGTGATTAAAACGTTCACTTTCAGGTCTTAAGATGCAGATGGTTGAGTTTAGGGTGAAAACATGGATTCATTTCTGTAATTATTTGCAGGGAATTTGGTATATTGAGGTTTTTATTTGACCTTGGCTCCGAACACTTTCTCTGTAATGAAAAATCGATTTCATGCAGGAAAGCGGTGACATTTCCACCTTTTAATTCTGCAGAAATTAGATTAATTAAAAGGAAGTTATAACAAGTGTTTTCATGATAAAATCCTTCACTGAACAGAACAAACCTCTTTTTATGTAAAGGTTCATTTTTAATCAGTAGCTCTTTTTCTTGTTTTTTTTGTGAGAACCGGCTTCTTGAAGTCACTGTTGATAATTCACGAGTTTGTTTTTTTGATGTCCACAGAACGCTTCAAAATGATTAAATACGTGATGGAAGTCCTGCGTCACCAGTAAGGTTCCGTCTTAAAACAGTGGATCTCACGTCAGAAGACGCGCCGCTGTTTGTCACTTCTTAACTGCAGGCGGCCGATGGACGTGACGGCGTAGTGTGTCGGTGAATCACAGGGAAGTGTTTCTCTGTGGACGGACAGTTAAAGAGCCGTCTCGTGCGACGCATCAGGATGACGAGAAGAGCACGGTCTCACGCTGAGTGCAGGACATTTTAAATCCACTGTGCACGAATGTGTCCATTCATTTAAACGGATGGACGTTGATGTAGGAGCTCGAGATATAACTTGTGTTCACGCGTGTTTGTTTGCTCGTCCGCGGAGTCGTGCAGTCTGGGATGCATTTGAACCGTCTGCTTGGACTCTGGTAGAAAGCGTCATCTGAGTTTTAGGCCTTGTTTTAGAAACCAGAAGGAAAGGTCAGCCAAACAACTCGTGAACATTCCTGCAGGATTTTGAAATATGAATCTCTCTACATTTGTTGCCGCTGTGATAACTCTCCAGCGTTCTGATATCTTGTCTCGTAGTATTTAGTGTCCTGAACCTGTTACCTGAAGCCACACAGCACCTTAAGAGCGACGGCGTTCTTGGAAAGTTTTCAAGTATATCTGGTACGTTAGAAGTTGGGATTTGAGAAAGATAAATCCACATCATCTAGTTTGATCATCTAATGGTTGACCGAGATGATGTATTCGTTTTGAATTCACGTCAGCAGCTGCATTTAAAACATCTTGTAACATCTTCAGTCTGACTCTCTGGACCCTGTCCTTGTGGATGTGAGTGTTTGAGTTGACAGCATGAGACACACGTGAGGAATCACCTTCAAGCGCAGACGTCTTTCTGAGAAGTGGCGTCACGGCGTGCAGGATGAACAGGAAACACCCGTATGGACCCGTATTGACAGAAACCGAACACCGCCATGAACCACTCCGTGCATTTATCAAACGCACAACGTGCAGAATTTCAACAGCAATAACCGGCACAATACATCCCAGCCAATAATAATCTGCACGTACGTGACCCTAGGAATATCTGCCTCTGGAGGGTTTCTGCACTCAGATTACATTCTGTGTGTTTGGAGGGAAATCTGCTGCATTGTTTATACACTTAAATGAGACAATATATTTTATTCAGGGAAGAAAACAAGGGCGGGTTTGTTTTGGCTTATTAAAATGGAAATAAAGTAATTTATTTTGCCAGAACTTGAGGTCAACAACTTAAGTGGGCATTCTTCTTCATCCTGTTGGACGGAGTAAGAATACTCTAACATAGAATACATACATGGAGAATTCTAACACCTGAAAAGTGTTGACGCTGCTCCTCTCGTTTCTGGTGCCTCATCGTTGTCGGTGATGTTGTCATCCACGCTGTAGAACACAACACTCTTCAGCTCGGCTTGCTCGTGTCTTTCCTCCGTTGCAGCTGATCGGTTGCTGGTTGATTTGCCTCAAAGCAACCTATGAACAGCTTGAATGCATCTTTCATTCTCTGTGTGTGACTTCTTCATCATCACGGTTCATATCGAAACAACCGATGTGATCATGATTAAATGTTACGCACAAGAGCAGAACGTTCTTCATAGCCACGTACTGCTGCTCTTAACGTGCACTAGATTGATGAATTTAACTTTAAAATGTACACGGTTTCCTCCTCGAGAGGGTCTTGAGGTCCGGCCAGCCTCACAAATCCTGTGTGAAACACTGGGAGGTTGCTTTGGACCGGAGCCTCGTGAATGTGACTCGGATGGGATCATAAGAGCAAAAATAAACCTCCTGTGTCTGAATCGCCCCTCAGCCCCTGTGAGTCTGAACGTGTGTTCATGAGCAGCAGAGCTTCTCTGTGATTTAAAAAGTACCGGCCGAGTAAGAAGAGTGTGAACGAGACGAGGGACGTTGAGGATAGAAAGGAAGGAAACTGGAGCTAACTTTGTCCCGGTAGAAATAGGTAAAAAAACAAAGATTCTGACTCGTGCTGGTTGTGCAGATCTCATTGATCTCAGAGAAATCAATGAAACAAGAACTGAGCTGCGTGTTCGAGGTGCAAATCATTTACTTGTTGAAACCTGGAGGTGAGCAGACTGGCTGGTAGCCCAAGAACCCCCCGCCCCACACACACACACACACACACACACACACCTACACACACACCTACACACACACACACCACTCGGAGGTGTCCCGTCTGGCAGCCGCTGGATCACCGGAGCACAAATTACATGTTGAGAGTTTGTTGGTGATTGAGAGCGTGTGAGTCGGATGCGAGGTTCACCAGTGAGTCAGATAGATGATGAAAGACGACTGAGAGAGAGAGAGGCTTTATCTAAAGGAAAAGAATAGAAAGTATAAAAGGATGACTACTCTCCAGCGTCTTTGTCACGACATGAAGATGTTGTTCATGTAACTTTTATTCTTAGTTGTACTTTCTGTACTTTTGATGATTTCCTAATCCAACAAAGACAAACTGAGCATTGTTCTTTCTTCTCTTAAAGTAAAAGCTGCTGCTGTTCTATATTCTTCTTAACTAAAATCAACAATGTGTTTGTCCGTCTTCTACATATATATATATATATCTATATACATAGATATATATATATTTATATGAATTCATTAAAAAGAAAGCCGTAGCCGTTTTTAATCAAACAAACAGGAGGAAATGGAGCATTTGTTGGGGACTACTTTCAGTGGCGGATTAATCCACATGTGGTGCTCTGGTCAGTATTTGTGGCAGCAGGACGGTGTTTTTGAGATTGAGTCCGAATAAACTACAGTGTGTGTGTGTGTGTGTGTGTGTGTGTGTGTGTGTGTGTGTGTGTGTGTGTGTGTGTGTGTGTGTGTGTGTGTGTTCATGGTGATGAAGGAACAACAGTGAGGCTCACTGATGTGTTTTAATGGAGCTCTGTGGCTCAGAGATATCAGGCTTTATATACACAGACTTGTTATTAGATACATTCAATGGTTATTTGTTGACAATATTAATACATATGCATGTTTCCTGCTCTATACTTTAAAAGCACCTCAGCAGAAGCTATGAAGGAGGGAGAACTTGTATCATTTACTGCTGTGTCTTCCAGCAGATCCCGTCTCTGATCCTGCACTAACATCAGCTGTTTGTAAATGATGTCTTTGGTCAAATCTGTTGATGAATCATCAGTTAAATGATGACTCATCAGTCTGTATGGTACAAACAAATAACAATCACCACAAACAACAAAAAGCATCAAACTCTCATAATTGAGTAGCTGTAAAACTTATGAGAAAAATGACTTGAACAATTTATCAATTGTGTTAAAAGTCGCCAGTAAATAATTTTATAAAATACTGATCAATATTTTCAGCTGTAGTGAGGCCTCCCTGATCCTCTCTTTAAAAAACAACACTTCATAGTGTGTTTTCTTTGCCAGACCTCCAGCTCGTCGGTGCGTCGTTCACATCCAGTAAAACCCAGACGCAGCAAACATTCGATAACGAGGCTCAGGGGAGGTGAAAAGGTCGACCAGTTAACGTTCCGCTGGTTTTTACGAGAGGCCAGATCAACGAGGACTCCGCACCATCTGAAAGGAGTGACTCGATAACAGACTTTAAAAAAAAACAAAGTGGACACGACACATTCGATCCCCTTTAGAGAACCTTGACGCCTCTTTCATTGCCGCCACAAACGGAGGTTAAACTTCACATGCGGAGGACGGAGAACACACGAAGACAGCAGCAGCTGTGGAGAGATTCACCGTCCCTGAAAGGTTAAACTCACAGCTTCAAACGTGGGAGTTCACACACACACACACACACACACACACACACACACACACACACACACACACAGGAGGAAAACACTGAGGTCACAGCGAGGCTTTAAAACAAAGTTCTGTGTCTGACGGGTGGTCAGCCATGCAGCATGTATTTGTAATGATAGACCCGGCGGTGGATCTGACCGCGGCGAAGAGGATAATGAGACACCTTGCACCTTTGTTATGAAGCCCAGTGTTCGGCTCATAAGGTGAGCCGAGCAGCTTTGCTCAGTCGGGGAACTTTGTGCTAAATATTGTCGACCAGAGTTAACTGTTTAAAAGCCAAAAGACGTCAACTGTGATGTTTTATACGAAAGTAAACCAAAGGGGTGAACGGTGGAAGAGATGTCACTTTCAGTTGTTGTGTTTGTTGCGCTGTCACGAGTCAGAACTGTACTTTACGAAGAGATTCATTTGAGTGTCCTCCTCTTGCAGGCCTGCTGACCCTCGTGGCCCCGCTGGACTTTGAGGTTTCCCGGCAGCACTACCTGTCTGTAGAGGGAAGTCGTGGCAAGTCGTCCCTCAGCGACGTCACCACGGTTATCATCAACGTGACGGACCTGAACGACAACGCGCCGGTGTTCGGACGAGGCGACCGCAGCGCTGAGATATCGGAGGATCTCACGCCCGGAGGCCTGGTGATGAAGGTAACGGCACAAAGTGACCGAGATGTTGAAACGGTACAGGCGTCACCGTCTGCAGCAGCATGCCGAATACACGGAATGTGGATTGATGTTCACAATCCATAGTAACCTTCACCAGTGCTTCAGCAACTTGTGAAGGTTACACAACACTACACAGCGGAGAGAGAGAGAGAGAGAGAGAGAGAGAGAGAGAGAGAGAGAGAGAGAGAGAGAGAGAGAGAGAGAGAGAGAGAGAGAGAGAGAGAGAGAGAGAGAGAGAGAGAGAGAGAGAGAGTGTTTTTATTTTCAGTTCCACAGAATGAGAGATGCTTTTCACTTTTACAACCTGTTGTTCCTGCTGCTCTGTGGGGAAATGTTCGTAGAGTGAAATGTTCCTTATTCTTATATAGAAAACAGGTTCCCAAAGTTGCCAGTTGCAAGATGTCGGTTGAACAGAAACGTATCCGATAGTGAAGTGAAGGTTGCATTCATTTAATGACTCAATAAGGGATTCTTCAACACACACACACACACACACACACACACACACACACACACAGTAAACAGTGGAACATTCATATGTCACAGACACGTAAACATCAGTCATCTTTGATTGAATCACTGAATTGAATTGAATTGGACTTCAATTTAACTGAAGGACATTTCTCTGTTTCCTCTCTCTGTCAGCACACACACACACACACGCACACACACACACACGCACACACACACACACACACACACTCACACACACACACACACACACATGCACACACACACACTCTCACACACACACGCACGCACACACGCACACACACTCACACACGCACACACACTCACACACGCACACACACACACACACGCACACACACACACACACAGGTGTTCGAGGTATCAGGTGACAGCAGCATGATCTGCTCTACTAACCGTCACACGTGTTGATGTCAATGCCGTCCGTCAACAGTGTCCTTTGACCCAAACAACACCATTAAACTCTTGAATGACGTGTTTTTAACACGAGTCAGAGGTGCCAGTGGACTCGGGCTGTTTGAGGTGCAGGAGCAACAACATATTATAAAGAAAGCAGCCGCACACAGTGGGGCACTAAGGTGTGGAAGGTTGTGTAACATGCAGCTCAGCTTTAATGGCACTGCACCACATTGTTCCACTGGGAGGACGCCTGCACTTCAGCACGTTATCTCCAATGTAGGAGCATCCCAGAAGGCACTGCATCAGGCTTTGTTGTTGTCGCTCTGTTGGAGTGTATTTGTTGGGGGCTGACACTGCCCCTCACCTTTCCCTCCCGTCCTTTACCTCCAGGTAACAGCCAGCGATCGGGACGGTCCCATCAACAATCTGCTGCGTTACTCCATCGTGAGCGGGGACTCTCTGCAGCAGTTCTCTATTCACCCTCGTAGTGGAGAGATCACTGTCCGCACTGCACTGGACAGAGAAGAGGTCAGTGAGATCAGTCAACAGATATTAAGATTAAAGCACAATAAATACACATGACACGACTCAGAAAGTAAAATAAACAACTAACAAATAAAAAAGGGAACAGAAGTGTAATAAGAAAGAGTTGCCTCTGTCGTCTCTCCAGGTCCCTCATTACTCTCTGACGGTGCAGGCAGCAGATGAAGGTGATCCTCCTCTGTCCTCGGCCGTCCTCATCACCATCACCGTCACCGACGTCAACGACAACGCACCCGTCTTCTCCCAGGTCATCCACCGTCTGCAGCTGCAGGTATGACGACCGCAACATCTCCAACATGTCTGCTCAACAGGATGCATGTGTTTACATGCTGCTGCATCACAACAAAAACCCCAAAACCTGTGATGTGTCTGATCAAATCTCCCTCTAGTTCAGAGGGTTTGTGTTCGCAGCCTGGAGCGAAAACACAGACCTTACACGAACCGCTGCATCGACAAAACGTCAACAAGCAATATGTCAAAAAAAGAAGTGAATATGTAAAATAAATTCACGGCGTTAGCTCTGGAAAGAATCGCCTGCTCATCAGCTGCTGCAGATAACCTCTGAGGCCTCGAGGGGGGGGGGGGGGGGCGTCAGTCGCATTCAGGTGTGAACTTGGACACAATGGAGAAATATTAACTCGCTTTTACGTGAATATAAGCCGAACACGCAACTCCTCACGAAAAGACAGTGCAGTTCATTCCCTCAAGTTGCGTTGGTGACCTTAAAAAGCTGCCTGCTCTGCTCCGGACTCCCTAACAAGGTGACACGAGGACAGATGTTCTAATGACTGAAGGTAATGGAAGAGAATCTGTCGTTCTCTATCAATACATCTCTCTGTGTCATTATAACCAGTGAAAATATACTGCGGCGCCCAGAGCTCCTTAAAGCTGTGTGCTCTCTTCAGAGAGGCACAACCAGAGTTCCTGAGCTTCGTGGGGATCAAAGAGGCGGGAAGATGGGCTGTCACGATTGGTCGGTGTTGGTGTTGCTTTGCAGGACGTCAGTGGACCCGTTTCACCTGAAACCTCTTCACTACAGTCTGCTGGTGTGGATTTACCTCCACTTCCACGTGTGAAAGCGTGCCTGCGAGTACGTATTTGTGTCTTCACACGTGTGCTTTGGACGAACACAGCGTTGTTTTTTTGCCACGCCATGAAAGCTCTCATTGCAGCAGATGGATGTTGCTGAAATTGGGGACAGGGACAGGTGTTGCAGGTCAGCAGCTGCGGTGGCGTTTTCTCTCCTGTACACATGTTTTTTACGGCTTGCACATCTGTTGTAGTGGCGCGTGAGCGCCCTGTAGGCTGCAGAAGGATGTGAGCAGCAGAGGGACCGGCGATGCTGATGCAACACGTCTGCAGAAGGATGCAGAAGCTCGACAGCACAGCGATGGATTGGTTCACCGCTCGCCTTCTCTCCAGCATGCTGAGCAGTGACACGTGTCTCACTCCCATTCAACAGGACATCAAGCAGCTCTGCGCTGCACTGCAGCTGTCGCATGGTTTCGATTTTATATTAGCATTCATCTCGGAGATACTGTGGTAAAGGTTAAGAGAAGCAGACACACTTGAGCCAGCATGAGCTCTCTGTTCGCTCCTCTCTCTCTGATGAAGCCGTTCTTTGTGTCTCGTGCTCTCATTGAAACGCAGGAGTTGCATGTTTTAGCCCATTGACTCTCAATTGCTGCCCGTCTACCGAAGCGGGCTGTACGTTTTTAGATTTATAACTTCTTTCCGTCAGCAGACGGAGCCTTTTAGATGGCTCTGGACAGGTAATCCATCACGGTGAACAATAAAATAACGGCATTATTTGTTTGTATAAAGTTGCTGTTCTGTGGTACTAAAGGACCATTTCTTTAAACTCCGGTACTTTTAATGTTCTGAGCTGCCGGAAAGTATTGTATTGATACGCTGCGGTGTTTGTTCAAAGGTAATTACTTTCTTAAAGGGTCACTTTTGGTTTTTTCGTGTCTATAGGGTCAACAATTGTTTTTAATTGCTCCAGAATTGAGCGAGAGGGCTGCAGCTGCTGAACGTGTTGCCACGTAATCCAATCGGCGACTCCTCACCGTCAATGTTCGTCCACTAGAAGTGCTCGTTTGTGTCTCTGACAGACTCAGATTGTCCGTCAACAGCATGGAAAGAATCCTGCAGACCTTTAGCTCCATCAGGTCTGTTTGAGTCTCCCTCACGGAGAAGTCTCGTTGAGAAGACAGCCGCAGAGTTGGAGTAAGAGGAAGAGTTTGTTGCGTTGGAGTACGAGTATCCATGAATGCACCGAACGTAAAGGCTTTGATGCTGATAACATTATTAAAGTGAAAAAACACACAATTGAGGCGACTGAATATTCCGTGTATCTCTGTATAAAGCAACACAAATGTAACAGCACCATGAACTTCAGGCTCCTGATTGACCTTAAAGTTGAATCAACACCTCTTCAAAAACAGTTTAAACCAAAACTGAACTCCAGAATCTTCATGAAGGCGGGATCTCCTGCAATAAAGTGGAAATAGAGTAAAGTGAAGTATTTCAAGTTGAATAAAAAAGGTGAATTAACACACCTGTCCTCCTGCAGGAGGGCGAGTCGCTCGGCCGCAGCGTCCTCCAGCTGGTGGTGACGGACAAAGACACGCCCAGGAACGGACCGCCGTTCTCCATCCACATCGTCAGCGGCAACGAGGACCGCCGCTTCCACGTCGACCAGGGCGGCCTGCTGTCGCTCTCTGCTCCGCTCAGAAAGAAGGTCAAACCCCACCACCAGCTCAAGATACAGGTGAAGACTCTTTATGCTGAGACGTACGCGTTTGATTCATGTACAAGCTCAATTTCCAAAAGTTCCACATGCAGCATTTAGAATATGGTCGAAACAAGACAGCAATAAAAGCAACAAAACTTCACCATCTCCTTTTTCCTTACTTCCTACAATGCTTATTATCTGAGCTGAGCGTCAACAGAGACATTTACTGTAGTTTTAATAAAAAAGCAAACATATCATCAGTCTTTACCCGCTCTTCATGCACCCGTCAGGTGACAGACAGCGGCCTCCCCCCCCTCTCCTCCATCTGTGTGGTCAACATCAACGTCACCGAGCAGAGCAAGTACCCGCCCTCTGTGGCGCCCCTGGAGGTCTTCATCACCACCTCCGGTGGGCAGTTTGCCAACCGGCTCATCGGCCGGCTCCACGCATCAGACCAGGACCTGCAGGACGTCCTGGCCTACGAGCTGGTGTCGGAGCACCCGGGCGGGGGCAGGTTCTCCGTCGACCTCGCTGACGGCAAAATCTGGGCGGACGAGAACCTGAAGGAGGGTTCCTACTCGCTCAACATCAGCGTGGCGGACGGGAAGTTCAGCGTCTGGACCGAGGTCAGAGTTCACGTGTGGGCGGCGGACCAGAGGGCGCTGGACTCCGGCCTGACGCTGCAGCTGGTCGGGTTGTCACCGGAGGAGTTCCTGGGCGCCCACTGGAGAGGCCGGCAGCACAGCTTGGGACAAAGTCTGGGTTTACCCGGACAGGAGCTTCACCTGGCCAGCCTGCAGCAGCCCCCCGACGCCCGGGGCCTGGAGGCCCTGCTGGTCTGGAGGCCTCAGAGTGGACTCGCCCAGGCTCCGCCCACCAGCAGACTCGCAGGTGATCGATCAATATGTGATAATAAGACAAATATATGAGCGTCTGGCAGCCCTAAATGTTACGCAGATTTCCATAAAGCTGTGATAAAAATGATGTTTATTAATGTTGAGGACGTGAAATAAAGGTCGACGTCGCCTCCAAACACAACACGAATTAGCTTTAAATGGAAAAACAAATAAATGAATGTCAACTCCCTCCAAAGATGAACAAGAATGAAACACAGAGCGATGCATTTCAGCTGCGTTTCTTCTTCTTCTTCTTCTTCTTCTTTTGGATGAAGAGTCTCTTTGAATGTGCAGTTCTGACTCCCTGAACCCTTTGATGTAGGTATTACATCGGCCATCGAGGACTCTCTGGGCCTCAGGAACCTCAGGGTGATCCACAACGGGTGTGCGGGTGCCGGCTGTCCGCCGCGAGGCTGCAGGAACGCCGTCCGGCTGACGGCCGATCGACTGAGCCATTTCACCGCCGCCGGAGCCGGTTACATCACCCCGCGACACACCTGGGAGAGCGTCTGCCCCTGTAACGGTACGTGTGTGTGTGTGTGTGTGTGTGTGTGTGTGTGTGTGGGTACTGATGTGAGTGTGAACCAGGGGAGGAAGTCTTTAGCTGCTGTGTAGCGCCTCCACCTCCACTGAGGACAATAACAATGACGGTGAAACTCAAACGTTAAGAGTTTGTTTCCTGACTGCAGGATTCACTTTGCTTTGTCCAGTTTTGAGTTTGAACACACACTCGAAAATCTGCTTAGAATTAGCAGCGAGTGTGGATTTGTGACTTCTGCTCCATGTAGTTTATTCTCTTCAGTGTCCGTCGTTTGTTTTGAGAGGCCGACGCTGAGACGTGTGGTGTTTGAGGACGATGTGAGTGAACTCCGTCTCTCCAACCGTGAAGACTCAATCCTCCATCAGATTAAATCCTCACCGGTATTTTCAGAGATCAAAGAGCCTTCTTCTCGTGAGCTGTAAACTGAGCGGATTTGATACGAACCCCTCGCCGGCCCTCAGGTAGCTTCTAAACCGCTGCTTGTGTTGTCGTTCCTGTGAGGATTAGTGGTGTGAGGACACGATCCTGCAGTCTCATTATCAGTCCTCCCTCTGAAGCGTCCTCTCCGTGTTATCGACGCCGTATTTTGTCTTTATATCGGACACGTCTCGTCGTGAGAGACTCTGGTGTTCGGTGATAACGAGAGCGCGCAAGACAAACATCTTAAAAGCAGTCGGACGTGTCGGACTGCAGTTTGTTCCCACGTTGGCGTTAACTACATCTTTTGTATTATTTTTACATATTTAAATCCTAAAATCCTTAATTTGAATGAAGTTATTCATCAGGTTAAATGAGTTCGTTTTATTTGAATAAGTCATCTTCCTCTTATGAATATAACTCATCAACGTGTGCAGCAAGAAAGAAAACATGTTTTTTGAAAGACTGAAGGCCGACAGAATATTTCATTAGATGAAAAAACATTGTTGTGAATGATGACCGCTATGGCTTTTATTAATACACTTTGACTTTTGGACTTTACAAACTCTCTGGAGGTATTGGAAATGTTGAAATAACCTGTGGGCGGATCTTTACCTGCAGCTCTGCAGAAAGAGGAGGAGGAGAAACCAGCGAGGCTTTGAGGATAAAGGCTGTTTCTCACAAAGTTTCGTGGCCTTGAGTTGAAACTTTGTTGCATTCAAAAGCTTCAACAACAAGAACGTGTGATTTTTAAAGGTCCACAGACTTGAGAGTCTTCAGAGTTTGAACTTAATCACAGAATATTTAGTGAAACACGTTTTCAAGACTTTGTCTTCACTCAGAAGTGACCTCAGACATGAGCAGCAGCAGTTTTCTTTCTTATTATCGAAAGTTAAATCAAAACACACAATCAAACATGTGCAGTTTGTCTTTATCTGACCACACTAATAAACAAACCACAAACAGTTTCCTACCTTCCAGCTTCCACGTGTTTGAGCAAGGCAGTGGAGGTTGTTTATGTGTTGGTTAGTTCATGCAGCAGACACAGAGAGATGAACATCGCTGCATGGGAATAAGGACGCAATCATCCGTTATTTGCGTTGGATTAAGCTGCTTGTTCAATTGTTTTGTCTATAAACTGTCCAGGAATGTGGGGAAAGGGGGAAAGACGATCACAATTTTCCAGAAAGCCCAGCTTGACATCATGTCAGTCACATTACTCGGCCGACACAATATTCAATTTACTGTCAAACATTCAGATTTAAGAAGCTGCAACCAGAGCACAAAATACTCAACGGCTTTATTCTCATTCCCAATTAAGAATTAAACAATCAGGGAACAGAAACACAGCGTGTGTGTGTGTGTGTGTGTGTGTGTGTGTGTGTGTGTGTGTGTGTGTGTGTGTGTGTGTAGGAGCTCCACGTCTTTCTTTCACGGTGCTTCTCCTGCTGCTCACTATCTGTTGTGTGTTTTCTCTGTTTCAGAGTCGGCCGTGAGGTTCGATGGCCACGCCTACCTGAGGTACCTCCACCAGAGGGATGAAGACCACCAGGACTTCAAACTGTCTCTGAGGTTCAAGACTTTCCAGGACGGAGGCGTCATCGCGTCCACCGACAGCACCGACGACTGGGGAGCTTTACAGGTATTCAAAGAAAACAGAACTTCTCCTTGAATCGTTTGTGGCAGATGTTCGTCTCTCTGGTTATTTTTTATGAACAGATGTCTTTTTGTTTGTTCCAAAAGTTAATTCTGCTGCTGGATGTTGTGTCTGTTCTGTCGGAGCTTGTTCCAAACACACGTTAGTTAACAGGGCGGCTAGTGGAGCCAATCAGCTGCTGGACTGTGTGTGTGTGTGTGTGTGTGTGTGCGAGTATACATCACGTACCGATGCAGAATACAAATGTATTTGTACTTGTGTATCAGCCGTCGTCGTTGCATACTGAACTTTGCTCAGCAGTATTAGATCTCTCTGCAGCGTTCGCATCGGCCGTGAAGCCCTGATTCTGTAGAACCCCGGTTCCCTGCGGAGCCCTGATTCTGTAGAGCCCCGGTTCCCTGCGGAGCCCGACTCGACACTTGTGTCTGAGCTGCGTCGGCCGTGCTGATAGTGTAAAATTATCAGTGCGTCGACCTCTTCAAATATCCACCATAAATCACCCGGGAAGCCTCACCAAGGCATGTACCGTACAATAGATTAAAAGACAAGCGACCGGCGCCTCGGATGTCTCCAGGTTTTTGTTTTACTTGTTCCTCTGCCAGCTCTTCGACGTCTTCCCCGTGATAAGCAGAGCAGCCCCCCCCCCCCCCCCTCACTCTGTGTGCTGTCATTAATCCAAGTGAAGAATTTTGCCCATGCGTCCCTCCAACATAAGTCATGCCAGCAGGGACAGAAAGCCACCTGTCCATGCTGCACCAAAGACTTTCATCAGCCCGAATCTCCAAACTCACGGATTTTGAGGATTTTTCATCAGCAGCACGAGATTGTTGTGACTTGTTCTGTTCTTCACTTTAATCTCTCGTTTAAATACTCAAAGACTTATTTTTGGTACATTGGATCAATAAACACAACCGGTTATCTCTCCATGCTATTGCAGCAGGGATCGAGTCGTCGGTTTGTTTAATTGAATCAACTATATTCCAGCATAACTGCTTGATGAAACACAGAAATACAAACAGAGTTCAACAAATAACCTTTTGCTTTCAAACCCATTTAGTCCACGTTTGTCTAAGACGACCTCTGACCTGTGAACCGCAGAATCGATGCTTCCTGTGGACTAATTACAGCAGAAAATAATTGCTGTAATTTAAAGGAAGGGATCAATACAACAATCACGACTACGTGACGCGCAACAACAGAGTAACGAAGGCTGAGCTGCACTTTAAATGCCAGCTGAATGCAATGAGACGATGACGAGTACGTTTAACGCGCCCGGATGTAAACTTAGAGTTTGTGTTTCTTTATTTTCTAAATCAAAAGGTGTCGACTCCGTTTAATCCGTTTGACTGACCTGATTCTGTAGCTGAAGCTTATAACCGGCAGTGTCAATGTGAGAGTATATAAATAAAAACATCAGTGGTGAGATATTATGATTCAGAATGACACAGCACAGAACATTTTTTAATTGAACAGAAATGGTATATAAATTCAAGAGGCAGTTTTTCTATAATACAAGAAAAGCTGACCGGTTCTCCTTTGGTCCTCCCACTGACTCTAACTCGACATTAAGCCATAGCTTCTTCTTCTTCTGGTACATTAAAAGCTTCTTATCCTGCTTTCTTGCTCTACATATTACTGAAGTGTTGCTAACTGACCCTGGTTTTGCTTCGTCAGCTGACCGATGGAGAGCTGCACTTCAGGTTCAGCTGTGGAAACACCTCCCCCGGTTCCTTACTCATCAGATCTGCTCCGGTGTCTGACGGCCGGTGGCACAGCGTCCTGCTGGAGGTCAACTCCAGCGCCCTGCGACTGACCCTGGACCAGCAGCGTCCGGCCTCCGTCCCCCTGACCGAGCCGTGCCGGATGTTGCGCCCCCACGGCGCTCTGCTCTTCGCCTCCTCGCCTCGGGACGCCTCTGCGGAGGTCCTCCGGCGTCCGCGTAACTTCACCGGCTGCCTGGAGGCCCTGGAGCTCAACGGGGAGCCGATCAGAGGAGTCGGTGACGCGGCGGAGTGGGCCGGGCCGGGGGGCCGGCGGGTGTTCGGGGTTTACCGGTGCTGTGGCAGGGCCTGTGACGACGACCCCTGTCGGAACGAAGGGGTCTGTGAGGAGGACGCCACCGGAGGTGAGTCCGCTGAAGACGTCTTCTCACTCTGACTTAAAGTTCACTAAATCATACAAAAGCAATATATTCATACATTCCCTCTTGAAAAAAAATAATCTCTCACATGAAACAACCACAACTCTAACAACGGTGCGTTCGTGTAATCACAAAGTCCCTCGATCGATCGGTTTCATCTCCTCTGCTCTCTCGTCGTGTCTCCTGCAGACTGTTCCTCCTGCAGAAATCAACAAGCTGTCTCCTCCCCAATGATAATATAACAGTTTATTCCCACCACACCTTCCATGTACTGCACCACTAACTAACGATGTTTGGGCCTTTTCATGGGAATTCTTGACAGTAAAATAAATATAAAATAATGCCATCTTTCTGGGAATTGGGGTCCAAAATGTTCAGCTAGATGTAAATCAGTACGTCCTTATTACCACACAAGAAGAGGAAGAAGTAGAAAGTATTTCAGCTTTCCTCCCTTTAAATATTCTCAAAAGTTCACCTTCTCAGTCCGGTACGAACCGTGAAGGATTAGTTCCTTATCAGACTCTCGGCCCTTTATGCTGATTGCCGTTTTAGGTTATCACTGAGTTGGCTGAAGGCATCAGTACTTGTCGAAACACAAAAGAAAAAAAATTGGGGTCAGAAAGTCTTGCGGTGACTTTTTTTTCCATTCTGTTTCACAAAAGAGGACTTTTATTTAGAATAGCAGCCGATAAGGACACCTGCAATCTAACAGCCAAGAAGTCCGGGAGAGCTTTAAAATGATTATTATTTTTTCACGAGTCTCTGTGAGACTGTAATCTTTCTCTATGAAGGCTCGATATGAAACGAAACACAAAGCCGGAGAAGATACGGATCTCTGTGCTTTTGGAGGAACGGCGTAAACAAACGAACCCCAAAAGCTGTTGTCAAAGAAAAAACAAAAGCTGCCGCCTCTTTGGTATTTCTTTACCTGTCGGGCCGCTGAACTTCATAACTTCTCATTCTCCTTCAGTCGGATGAGGACATGTTCAGCGTGGCCCTGTGGACACAGGACAAGAAGGTCACAGCCAAGTATTGCTGCTCTCAGCACTTTATTCATCATCACGTCACAATCACACTGCAGTTATGCTGCAGGATCAAAACAACAAATACATATTGTTTCCCAAAAAAAGATCCTTCCAGGTCAAATGTGATCAGACAGGCGGCAGCAGCCGAGGCTGTGCATGTTTCTTTATTCTTACTGCACTGTTTCACCGAGGCATCAACTCTGTTTGATTCCTGGGATAATATTTAAAAAAGGATATTAACAGATGAAGACAGCAAAGTTTAACTTGTTTTATTATTATTTTATACCGGTTTAAAAACATACAGTAATAAGGTAGTTTAAGGTAGTCTAGTACTGGTTTAAGGCAGTCTAGTACTGGTTTAAGACAGTCTAGTACTGGTTTAAGACAGTCTAGTAGTAGTTCAAGACAGTCTAGTACTAGTTCAAGACAGTCTAGTACTGGTTTAAGACAGTCTAGTACTGGTTTAAGGCAGTCTAGTACTGGTTTAAGACAGTCTAGTACTAGTTCAAGACAGTCTAGTACTGGTTTAAGACAGTCTAGTACTGGTTTAAGGCAGTCTAGTACTGGTTTAAGGCAGTCTCGTACTAGTTAAGGCAGTCTAGTACTAGTTAAGGCAGTCTAGTACTGGTTTACGACAGTCTAGTACCTAGTTCAAGACAGTCTAGTACTGGTTCAAGACAGTCTAGTACTGGTTAAGGCAGTCTAGTACTGGTTAAGACAGTCTAGTACTGGTTAAGGCAGTCTAGTACTGGTTCAAGACAGTCTAGTACTGGTTCAATACAGTCTAGTACTGGTTTAAGGCAGTCTAGTACTGGTTTAACATAGTCTCATACTGAAACCATTTCCAATAACTTGTTTGTCGCTGCTGGACGTTGTCCGTTTTTGAACCAGTTGTCCACACGAAAGAAGAAACACAACTACACAAGTTCTCCCTCTTAAAGATCAAAGGCACTCTGGTGCTCTCTGGTGTTCTCCGGCTGGATCCGGTTGACCTTTGCTGTGATTATTGGCTGCCTGGAGGGGAAGAACCCGATGAATGGTCGCTCTCGTCTCAGACGTCTGGGTGTGTTTCTTTACTCTGCAGAGCCGCGCTGCAGGTGTTCGGGATTCTTCCACGGCGCCCGCTGTGAGCTGGCCGACAACCCGTGTGCCTCCCAGCCGTGTGATCAGGGCCGGGTGTGTGTGCCCAAACCTCAAGGTTACATGTGCAACTGCTTACCGGACAACACGGACAAACGGTAAGAACACACACACACACACACACACACACACACACATTTATTTATTTCACTTTATTAACATGCAGTAGTTTCTATACTGGTGAACATCACCTGTGTGATCCCTCCCTCAAGATGTGATGACGCTGGAAAAATCGTATTTATGAAAATGCTGTTTTAGAAGCTTTTACAGAAGATTAAGATTATGACCACCAGGAGGCGACTCCTCTGGTTGTATAGAAGTCTATAGAAAATGACTCTACTTCTCTCTTGATTTATTCCCTCAGTAAACATTGTAAACATGAGTTTATGTCTCAATCTCTAGTTTCAAGTCTTCTTCAATACAGCATGATGTTCATTTAGTACATGATGGTCCATTTAGAGTCACACAGACCATAAAGCAGGGGATGCTTTAGGGCGGGACTATCTTGTGATTGACAGGTCTCTACCATGGCGTGGTCCCGTCTGGGAGTTGTCCGTGTTTTCGTCTTACAAC
Source organism: Lycodopsis pacificus (assembly GCA_028022725.1). Classification (NCBI taxonomy): domain Eukaryota; kingdom Metazoa; phylum Chordata; class Actinopteri; order Perciformes; family Zoarcidae; genus Lycodopsis; species Lycodopsis pacificus. The sequence continues at coordinate 2,786,112 of CM051689.1, read as the reverse complement.
TTTAACCCTTTCACTGTGTGTTTTCACTTCATTAAAGTTAATTATAACTTTTTAGTCACCTAAAAATTCAGAGTTACTTAGCTCCACCCTCTCGTGTCACTTCTGGTTGCAAAAAAACAAAATGGCCGAGGGTCAAAATGCTGAACTCCAGGCTTCAAAGTGGCATTATGCAAACCAATGAGTGACGTCACTTTGACTAAGTCCACTTCTTATATACAGTCACTTTATATTTAAATCAGTCACTTCTTATGGAACTTTAATTTTCCTCGACTGAATGATTAAGAAATAATCACAACACAAGATCAATTAAGATAATAACATGCAGCTGCAAACTCTCCCAGATCACGTACACACACAAAATTGGACACAAAGAGATAATATCATGATGCCAACATGGCATACTAAACACAAACTACAAAAGCGTGCATGGTTTTTAATTTGCATGATTGGATGCATACTTTCAACTGTAACACACACACACACACACACACAGCTGGTTGTATTCCACTCACACCACCGGGTCACGTTAAACGAGCTTACAGCAGCGTTTGCATGTTCCTCCGTTCATTGAAGGCCCTCCGGTGGGATTGCGTCGCTCCTCGGGGATATTAACAGCGATCCGTGTTCCAGGTTTTTTGATTAACTCTGTGACTGAAAGATGACCTCTGTTGGATCCAAATTTTTAGCAAATGCGAGTTTGCCGTGTGACTTGTAAAGTACACAGATAGATGTTTTATAATGCGAGTGCGTCACGTTGTAATCAAGTCCGTGCACATGGGAGGAAAATTATGTATTTTATGTATTTTTGATTGAATACCACCCAAAACCAATTCATCAACACTGTGTCCCGATACAAAGAAAAAACACAGGACTTGACAACTCAGTTCATCAAAAAACTTTTATCTCGCTCCAAAAACAAACATCTTGTCCATTAAAAAAAAAGAAAACATCTTTGTATTTTGTTTTTTGGCGGTGTAACTGCTGGAATATACTTTAAGAATTCAACACCTGGGAAATGAGACCAGGCAGTTTCATGGAAAACAAAATGATAGTTGTTGTCCGTATCGCAGAGCAGCGGCACTTAGCAATCAGAGCTGTGCCAGTCGCTCCTCTGGGTCGGTTATTTATTCTTTTTCCATGTCTGGATCTGAGAGATGGACGACCGCAGCGATGCTCTCAGCATCGACACTCTCAGCATCGACAGTCAAACGTTAACCTTAACATCGCGGGGTCAATGTGGGAGGAAGCCTCTCTGCTGCTCTTCAGAACTGTTTTCGACAGAAGCTGCTTGATCATTTTTTTTGGGCCACAATCTGGAAAATTCCAAGTGACGGAAAAACATTCTGGCACATTTCACTTTTTTATCCTGAATCGTGTCGAGGAGACTGTCTACATGCAAACTGTGTATGAGAAGTGGACGAAGTCGTCGTGATGTCACACGTTAGTTTGTGGACTGATGTTTTGAAGCCTTGAGTTCGGCGATTTTGCTGTCGCAATGTTGTTTTTTGCATCCAATGAATGGAAGTTACCATATTTGAAATGTGGAGGAAACGGCGTATACGTCTCTGGTAGAGACCTGTCAATCAGCGTGTAGCCCCGCCCTAAAGCATCCCCTGCTTTATGGTCTGTGTGACTCTAAATGGACCATCATGTACTAAATGAACATCATGCTGTATTGAAGAAGACTTGAAACTAGAGATTGAGACATAAACTCATGTTTACAATGTTTACTGAGGGAATAAATCAAGAGAGAAGTAGAGTCATTTTCTATAGACTTCTATACAACCAGAGGAGTCGCCCCCTGGTGGACACTAGAGAGAATGCAGGTTTTGAGACACTTCCTCATCGGCTTCACTCTGCAGAACCGGAGGTTGTCGCCTGATTATTATGCTAACAAGCTAACGGTTACATATTAAATGTTAGTATGTTGACACTGTGCTAACACTATGCTACATTAGCATACTAACATTATCCTTCATCTTAAAGTGTACTCAGTGAACCAGCATCCAACAAATAACAAGCACACAACAAGAATCCAGCATACAGAAATAAGGCTCACTCCCCTTCCTCCACTCCTGCAGGTGTCACAATCAGACAAAGTGTCGGCCCGATCCGTGTCCTCCAGGCTTTGATTGTAAAGTCATTGGTGACACCATCCACTGCGACCCGATGCCTCAGGTCAGTCGCAGCTAATTGCTTATTTACTGTGTGTGTGTTGTGTTTTCAATAACTATTTCAGGAAATGACATTAACATCCAAACAGACCTTCAATCATTCTCAGTCCATCACTCGTCCTGCGTCTCTTTCAGGTGTTTCGGACCATCGGCTATGTGGAAATCATGGAGATCAGCGCCAGCGTGCTCGGGTTGCTCTTCTTGGTCGGCGCCTTCGTTTGCATCCGGAAACGTTACGTTCAGCAGAAGAAGAAAAAGCCCGTCTGTGTCCAGGACTCCAACGGGTGAGAGCAAGTGTTTGAGTCTAGAGTCAAGTCATATTTCTACTGTGGTTTCTATCAGGCTGTGGTGTTATTATAACTTCTTATGCACTTTATTATTTTACTCTTGTTGTTGTAGTTCACTTTTTCTATTTTAGTTTACTTACTTTACTAAATGCATACAGCTGGATTAACCGATTGTTGGCCACTTAGATGGTTAAAGGATGAACAGCAAACCAACCGATGATAGCAGCACTCATCATACGTGTAATAACTCTTAATATTGGACTAAAAGTGAAACACTGCTCTTCACACCCTCAGCTACTTCCAGCCCAGTCTGACCAAGAGCCTGAAACCCAAGAACCAGGAAGACGTCCCCATGGAGATGAGCTCCATCAACGACCTCGACCACACGCCGTTCAGGTCGCTGCGCCCTCGCAGCCAGATCGTCTCGTCGGGAGGCGGGGTTTCCTATGCAAAGATGCAGGGGCCGGTGGTGTGCAGCGTTGCCCCGAACCTCCCCAACAGGCCACCGTCCGGCTCCGACAACGACTCCATCAGGAAGAACCACTGGAACATGGACTACGAAGGTATTTGTGTGTGAATTTAGGAGGATTTTTAAATCTCCCATTCAGAACATATCGCGCTCACAATTCTCTGAAAGGAAGAGGACCTTAGTCAAAGATTGGTGTCGTTTTAAAACGCTCAATATCGCTTTAAATATCTTGCCTCAAAGCTCCAGTATTGGTGAAGGTTATAGTTAATAGTTCACTGTAAATAAAAGCGGGAACGTACTGGACAATCTCAACAGGGAAAAACAGACAAACAAACGGTAATAAACTGTAAACTGTAAACATTCTGTGCGATGCTGCAAAGCCACACTGGCTGAACGAGTCGTTCAAGGTAATTGTGAACGAGTGTCGACTTGTCAGGGCGGAGTGGTGCATCATGGGAGAGGCAGAGGACTGCCTGTAGAGCCGTCCGTCAACACACGCCGCCGACTAAACTCTGGAAGATGAAACATTCATTGACGAGGCCGATTAGACGCCATAACATCAGGAAATAACAAAGAGATTCCTGTTTCATTGCATGTTTTTACTCTCCACTTTCGCTCTCTCTGCGATTGATTCCCTCTCTCTGTCCCATATATATGAATATATATATCTACATATATATCTATGGATAGATATATTCTATGCTGGTCTCCTATATTCTGTAATACCCTCCCGTATTAACTATCCTCTTTGCTCTCTGTCTCTCTCTCTCTGTCTCTCTCTCTGTCTCTCCATCTCTTTTATATATATTTATATATATATATTTATGTAACGGATTTATGTAACGGATCAATATGCTGTGCTGCTGTGTTGTGGAGACGAAGATGAAGAGAGGCCGATGAGGCGTTCGTCATGCCGACGCTTCCCTGACTGGTCGTTCATCTGCTCGACCTTATCGGAGGATAACGGACTCGTCCCTGTAGTCGGTATCCGGCCCGTGGTTAAAGGGAATCCTCTACGTTTCTCTTTTTGGGTTTCTCCTTGCGACCCCGATACTAAATCGGAAACCCCTCAAGGCCCTCGACTACAGCTGACGTGTGTCTGCGATGCTCAAAACCGGCTAAAAGTTCTGGAGTAAAGGTGGCGTTTTAGTTTAATATATTGAATAATGAGCCTTCGCCTTCTGGCACCATCAGTACCACTGGATTAGTGATGAATCATCCAATCACAGAGCTGCATCAAACTGAAGCGATTTAAGAGACGGATGCTGGAGAGAGAGAGAGAAAACAGATCGTTTGATTTGGTTTTGTTCTAAAATAGAAAAGATTTTACTTTTCATATCACGCCTCAGTTTATTTGCAGGATTCTTCATCATCCAAGCTTTTTCTGGTACTCCTTGAATACTTGTTAAGTATGTGCAGGCAGATGAATGTTGTTCACCAACATATTTATTCTCTATATCTTTTTGATAAAGCGTCACTGATGCTGTAATAGTCCGATTTCAGTCTCTCGGGAATGTTTCAGTTATTTGCGGTGAAGTGGAATTTCTTTAACACATCAGGATTTTCTTGAAGTCCTTTCTCTCCGAGGCGGCTTGAATACCAGATGTGTAGGGACAGAGCCTTAAAGAGAAATGCTTCAGACTGTGGTGAATGTTGACATTCGTCACTCTGCAGGTAAAATTCAAAAAGACCTTTACAAACACAAACGATATGTTTGCATCGTAGACTATTCATCACATTTCACGGGGCCTTAAATGACTTCTCAGGGATTCATGTTCATATTTATAAGAGCTCAGTTTGTGAAAAATGCTTAAGTGAACAAAGTAAGTCTGCTATTCGTTATGAATGTTGCCGCCTGCAGCGGTGAGCCGAGACTCGGTGCTCTGCTTTAGAAAATGAACGGCTCTTGTTCTTTTGTTCCTCAGTAAATGAATTGAAGTGTGCAAAGTGTGCAAGACTTCCTTTAGTAAATGTAGTCACTGAAATCATTGGGTTAAGCGTTCCTTCTGTCTCATGATGGATAAAACCCACAGAAAACTGCAGAAAGATGCACCCGCTTCAGATGTTATCAGATGTTATCAGACTCATGGACACGTGAAGTTATCATCTGTTCACACGGACGATCACGATACCAACACAAGACAACACGTATTAAAACAGAGCGCTGTCACACCGTGAGCGTTTGTTTATCTACAGTAGTGAGAGTGAGTTAAAGCTGCAGATGGGAGCCGTTCTTATCTCACTAATATATTCATTGATTAATAATCATAAGACATTATTTTAAAAGCTCACAGCTGATGTTTTTTTTTATTTAGTAGTTGACTTTACCTGTAGAATAACAAGCTTTAGTTATATATGTAACTGATAATAATAATAACAATAATAATATTAATACGTGTAGGCTTATTTTAACTGAAGTATGCTACCTGGGCTGAATAATGTACTTAACTTAAGTTACTGAACAAACATACTTATTTTAACCCAAACCACAATCGTTCCCTGAATCTATTCAAGTAGTTTAGTTGCCTGAACCTAAACAAGTTGTGTTGTTTCAATTCAAAACGTGAACGACTGTAAGTGCAGATCCGCCCAGTTTTGACTCAGCTGAGGCTGTTGGTGTCCTTCAGGATCTGTTTTAAAGTTATTTTACTTGTTTACTCTTAATGGTTTGGGACCACATCACTTTAACAGTCACTCTTCCTTTTTTCAATCTTTTTCTTGTGCCTTTCTTTCTTTCATTGCTTGGTTTTATCGTGCAGTATTTGCATGTTTTAATTTTAGTTTATTACTATTATTATTGTTGAAAACTGCGACTGCTTGCTGACTCTCCTCCTCTCCCCACATTTGTCTGAAACAGACAAATGTTTGACATGTTACATGAACGTGTGAAGTAGTGGGTCTGTCCTCTCTCCTCAGTCTATCCAGCAGACCCGGACTACTACGGCCGCCCGGTGGTCCAGGACTTCCCCCAGTTTGACATCGTAGAGGACACCTACACCCCGTCCTCCACCGCGGACTCCCGCAGGAACTCTCGATTCGGCGGCTTCCCGTTCCCGCTGGATCGCTGCGACCGCCGCGCCCCGCTGCCGCCCTGCTACAGCAACCAGAACCTGGACGACTTCCTGGGCCCCGACGGGCTCCCTCTGCCCAGCTCCCAGTGCCCCAACGAGTACACCGCCATCAGCTACTACCCCACCCAGCACGCCCGCAGCATGGACAACGTGTCGGGGGGCTACAAGAGGCTCAGCATGCGTCTGAGCGTGGCCATGCCGTCGTACGCGGAGCAGGCCGGCCCGCCGCCGCCGCCAGCACCACCGCCGAACACCGCCCAGCCTCAAACCAGACCGCCGGGGCCGAACCCGCGCAGCTACGACGGCTCCAGCATGGTGGAGAGCGATTACGGGAGCTGTGAGGAGGTGATGTTTTAAGACCAAGTTTAATTTCAGAGCCTACGTCCTTTTTTTTTTTTTGCGTCCTTTTCTGTGATTATTCACTTTAATTCATCTGGGGACCTAAACAGGGCGAGTACACGCTACTGTGACTCCATTCTAAGGCAGCTTTGTGTACAAGTACACCTCTCAGATGGTCTCTCACGGTTCCCGAGATGAAAGCTCCGAGTGAAACAAGAGTTTGGATGTCTTTCATCTGTGTGGCGTAGCCTCGCTGTGTCCGATTAGACGGGAGGTTATTCAGCACTCCTCGGAGAAAGTTCAGCAGAAGTTCACCCCGTTGACTGAGAGACGCCCGGTAAATTGTTCGGAGGTGTGAAACCCTGAAGAGTCTTATACTGACTTGACTGTTTCAAAGGCAACAAGATCTTTTAAGCCGACACGAGACGATCTCAGCGGAGCAGAGGACTCGGCTTTCCAAACATGTCCAAACAAACAACTGCCTTTTCACTTCTCAAACATCCGTCTGCAGCACGCCAGCAAACATCCACGCCAGCTCTGAAGAACATAACAATGATTATATATTCAGAAACGCCGCTCTCATGAAATCCTGATAAAGAGCTTGGATGAGGACTGTTGTATGAAAGGTAAACAGTGTTTATCACATTCTGCTGTGTGTTTATGTTCAAAGCAAGAGAAAACACACACACACACACACACACAGGTTTATGTGTGTCTAATGTCGGCCCACCATTTCCAATCTAAAGGTATTAAAAAGTGACACGGAGCACATTTCATGCAGGATGAGCGTTGGCTTGGACTCGATAATCTGCTTTCTGTCCGTTACAATGAAGGAGGCTGGATCCTCGTAAACAAGTGACAAAGTTCACGTTAGTGGTGACGTGGATGTGTTCTAACTTTTGAGTGTTCCTCGTGTCAATACTGTCTCTGTGACCGTGGATTCTGTAGATTATGGATCTAAGCATCTCCCCGGTGGATTACAGTTTTATTTTGCTGTGTTTCTGCCCCCCCGATGATAAAGGGACCACTTAACGGGGGCAGTAAAGAAACGTCTATGCAGCCATTTTAAATGGTGGAAATATGCAAAAGATGAAAGAAATGTTGCTTTGGGCAAAGAGCTTGTCGTGCATTATTCAACATATTCAAAAGTGAATGTATCAAACTGAATACTGAACTGTTTGACAGTTAAGAACCACAATTACATATCATTTTATCAACATTTCTTCTGTAACGAATTTAGAGCAACAGCAGATCACAGAGCTTTGAGTTGAGTCTCATGTAACTCCTGCCATCTCCAAACGTGTGGAATATTCCTTTAAATGACCCGTTCCCATTGTTTAAAGATGACAATGCTCTCATTGTGCTCAGCCAATGTGCTCAGACTTATGAGTTTGTAAAATAGAAAAGAAAAGCTCAAAGCAATATGTTTTACAAGCTGCTACTGAAATCACTCTGGCAGTGAACTCCCAACAGTGAACTCCCAACAGTCAACTCCCAACAGTGAACTCCCAACAGTGAACTCTCAACAGTCAACTCCCAACAGTCAACTCCCAACAGTGAACTCTCAACAGTCAACTCCCAACAGTCAACTCCCAACAGTGAACTCTCAACAGTCAACTCCCAAATGAACTCCCAACAGTGAACTCCCAACAGTCAACTCCCAACAGTCAACTCCCAACAGTGAACTCCCAACAGTGAACTCTCAACAGTCAACTCCCAACAGTCAACTCCCAACAGTCAACTCCCAACAGTCAACTCCCAACAGTTCTCATCATAAATACAAAAGCGTATTTATTTCACTTGTTTGTGTTTTTCAGTCCAAGCATTTTAAAGCAGTTTTGTAATCACAAATTGAGTTTTGTTTTCTTTAAGATCAGGTAAAGTGTTTATCGTAACCCAAAGGTAATCTTGACCAGGCTGTTATAATGGCCTAGATATACTCGCTAACCAACATTTCCATTTGAATGAGTTTGCTACGTCAGTGTCGTCTCCACTTTATTCCGATTTTTTACTTATTTGTTAATTATGAAATCTAAGAATGTGTCAGTAGCTTAAATGCCGTTGTTGGTAATTGTTGTTGTTGTGGTTGAATGTACGTCGTCGGCCCATCACTGGTGGTTTAACTGAGACTTCAGAGTACAGAAAGCCCTTCACAGTGTGCAGGTATTGTGTGGTACATACCATCTGTATCTGTGTGCAGTCGTGGTAGGTTGTTGTTGTTTGTGCAGAACGTGGCTTCACTTGAATGTAAGTTGCACTTGTTTTCATTCATAAAGTTTATTTTTTTATCAATGTGGGCCTCCCCCATGTTTTCCTGTTGTTTCTCTGTGAGAGATTTTATTAAGATTCCATCTCTGTTTTGTTTTTTTCAATATTGTAAAGAGAATATGAATAAAAGGTATTATCTTCTATGAGCACCGATTGAAGAGATCAGACTTCTTGCTTCTGTCAAAACAGATGAGCTTTAAAAAACACACACACACACACACACACCTGAGGGTTTCGTCACTGTCTGGAAAGAAATGAAAAAAGGTTAAGCCTAATCCAGACCGGATTAGTTTTATCAAAGGATATCTTGGGTTATTTGAATTTGCCCATGCACATCAGTGATGTAAGTCACGTAGACGGTAAAATGATTTTCAGGGTTCGTCTCAAACACGTCAACTGAGAAATTCACAGCCTGATCAATCAGCATTCTACAGGAAGTAGTTAAGATGACGACAACAGCAAGGAGCACTTCAATTTGACGTCACATACGTGAAGATTATGACAGAAACGGTGCATTTAGCCATATTTTGTTGATTGTGTTCCAATAGTTTGCGTTCTAAACGGTGACATGAGGACACTTTATATTACATTTACTGTTTAGACCAAGTATCAACGCAACATAATTCAGATAGACGGGGTGGGAACAAAGTACAACAGAATGAACTCAGGTGATGGTGTAGCATGAAACAAGCTATAATATGTATAGTATGTCGAAAAAAAAGTAATGAACAAGTCACAGTATAGTGTGTTGAAAGGGTAACAGTAAAGTATGTGGGGAAAGTACAGTGTTTCAAAAGAAGTAACAAAAAAAAAGAGTCAACAATAGTCATTGTACAGTATGTCTACAAATCATAAAAGTCATAGAAATGTCATCGTATCGTATGTTGATAAATGGGACAGACTTTATTATATCGTATGTCGAAAACAGTCAGAGCAAAGCGGACTATGTGGCGTGATGCTACATTTGCACAAAGTAAATGAACAGACCGTTCCAGTGTGCTTGGAGTTTTTTGCTGATGTCTCGTTTTCTTTTGCTAAGTATCTCATAATGCACAATTACATAAAACCGAGGAAATGAGCTGAAGCTGCAGTGACCGTCTGCTTCCTTGCTGACTGGAGGACCGACGTTTGTTCATGAGACGCAGAGAATAAAAGAGATAAAGGCAGCAGGACACACAGCCACTGCTCGTGTCTGGCAGTCTGAGAGTTTGTGAATACTTCAGCTGCGACAGAATGAAAGTAACTTGTGTTTGTGTGAAACAGAGAAACAGAAAGAGAGAAATGTGGGGCTCCTGAGATAAAGACGCGACAGTTGGTGTGTCCGTGTGTTTCATTCCAACAGAAGAAGCTCTTATCTGCCACATCCTGACGCTCCATGATAAGGAGAGTGTGTGTACAGGTATACAGCACTCTGCGTTTCAAAGACCTTCCACCGCTCCAATTCATTGCCTGGAGGCCTGAAACAAATCATCAGACTGTGATGATATATGTCTCTGCTTTCTTGGTGAACCCACTTTCCCCGAAGCTACTTCTTCTTCTCCATCAAACTTCTGCTTCAAGTTAGTGTAACTCATGTTTTCCCAAATTCCTTTGAGGAACCTCGTGCTCTCAACTTACTGCGGAGCACTTTTAAAGGACTAAACGGTATCACAGGCACAAAGTGACAATCTAACGCCGTTTCTTTAAGTGTTTTGTGGCTGCAAAGTCCGATCTAATCAGGACCCGATGCTAAAGGTACAAGATGGTCAAAAACATGAGACAGACAATTGGGTCCATGCAGGCATCTACTCAAACACACTTCCCCAGTTACCACGAAGCCCACACTGCTACCTGCACTCACTGAAGACATGCTATCACATTTCAGAAAGAAGCCGACGTAAGGGCTCTACAATATGTGTCTGAGGATATGTGTATAAAACAGGTTAAACAAAGGTAACGGTAGAAGCTAAAGCCTACAGATCAGAATGTTAAAGTTTTGTAATTGACGAACACGGTTCCTGTAAAGCCAGGAAGGAGATTATTCTGTGTAATCAATAAGCAAAAAGCAGCATGTGTTTCCATCGTCAGTATCTTCAGTAACTAGTGCAGCATAGACGTGCTGATGCTAGTTAATGACGCGCTAACATACTCTGCTAATGTTAGCATACTCTGCTAATGTTAGCTCCACAGGTTCTTATGTGGAAACCGAAAATTTTAGAGATGAATCTCCTTCCAACCACTTTGGGGTAACAAGTATCACTATTACACAACGTTTACACACACACACACACACACACACACACACACACACAGCAAGTGTGTAATGCCAGTTCCTGTCTTTAAACCACAGCTGTGGAGATGCCTGACCTCTCCAAGTCAGCTGTCAATCACTATTTTCCTCCCTGTCATTCATACACACACACACACACACACACACACACACACACAACCTTGCTGGTGTCAGACAACGAAGGTGTTATCATGTCAGGTGATGTAGTATGATATATTTGCCATCACAATAAGAAGCAACATCCTGACAGCATTCTGAGGTAAAGGGGTTTGATTCTTAGCTTAGTCTAATCTGAGACTAATATTTAACCAGCTTGAGTATTTGTATGTCTATTCATTTATTAGGACACCAACCGTTTATGGTACAAATGTTACCAAATATAGAGCATAAAAATCAAGTTGTAAAAAAAATGTGTCGCTTTGGTTTTTGTGTCACTTGCTGCTCATCCCTCTGAATAAACCAGGTGCATATTCAGAGGTGTTCGTTTTTAATCCCCCCAAACCCAGAGTTAAATCTTGACAGGTTGAGATGAGGATTAGAAAAGAAGAAAATATCCCATTTGTCACAATACCGAGGCACCTGCATATCCACCAGGATTTATTACTTCACGTTTTACTGCTATGGGGGGGGGGGGGGGGGGGTTAAACTGCTATCTCGCTGGTCAAACTGCCTTAAACTCGTGTGAAGAATGAGCCTGTAACAGTCTGTTCATTCTTGGCTAAAAACTTTGTCAATCTTCTAAATAACCCGCGTACTGCTTTCGTGAGTGTCTTCCGCATTCAACGAGGTGTCACATGATAAAATCCGCCAATCACAGGCCTTACAAAGGCTTAAAGAGACACAGACAAAGAGGACAATATTTCATGGAGGCATTTCATATGACAGCTCAAAATGGCCCAAAATGATGGCAAACTGCTTTATTAGGATTATTGAACACTATTAGTGATAAGAGAAGTGACTATATAGTTAATATATAGTTGTATAGTATATACAATTAGAATACAGCAGCGCAACAGCTGGTTCCAAAAATGAGAATTTGGCTTGACTCAGCCCTCATTTATGCTGGCCTGCTTCACTCAATCGAAGTCAAATCTGTTGTGGAGACTGTAAACACGTTGTGCTATGACTGTGGCGTATTGTTCGGCCAATATCTGCATTATTTCAAATAAATATTTTCAATACAAGTGCTTTTTTTTTCAGGCGAACCTGAAACTTTTTCAATTTGAGCTGTGCCATATGTGTATATGTCAAATAATTAATAATAACAAAACTTAACAGTAATTTACTAGGAAATTGTCTGACAAGAACATAACAAAAAAATACACTCAGACCACAGTTCACCAGGTACCTTCTAGCCAAAACAACATGAACGTTACCCAACAGAGCCGCCGTGGTTCAGCCGCTCACTGGTCGCAGGAAATACACTCAGGACCCGGCAGTGAGTCGGCCGCGTTGACCCCCGCGTGGCTCCGTGCTGTCGGCTCCAGGCTGCTTCCTTATTTTACACTGAAACCATCGTCTGAAAAATACACAATACAGAGAGAAACGGATAATCAACAATAAAACTTTCTTTTTTCAAATGTTCTTGCTCCTCGTTTTGCTCTTGTCAAATGATTCAAACAGTGTATTACGAATGAAAATGTTTCTGTACATCATTATTATTAAAATAGGTTAAGGTGTGTGTGAATTATATTTTGACCCCGGGTGCGTGTGTGTGTGTGTGTGTGTGTGTGTGTGCGCGCGTGCGTGTGTGTGTGTGTGTGTGTGTGTGCGTGCGTGCGTGCGTGTGTGTGTGTGTGTGTGTGTGTGCGTGCGTGCGTGCGTGTGTGTGTGTGTGTGTGTGCGTGTGAAGTTGTGGTTTAACAAGAGATTATGTGCAACCGACTTCTTTCTTGGCCAGTCACAATAACTCGCTCCAGTCTCTGCAGGTTGCTGATGATTCCAGGAAGCACCTTCTGGTGCTGAGGACAGTTCTTCAGTGAGGGTCCCGGTGGTGAAAGGGAGTGTTGGGTCTTTAATTATCAGACTTCTTCTTCATGGGCGAACCGGCCGGGAGTGATCAGCCTCTAACGCCGCAGACCCTCCTTCCGGATCCACCACGAGGCCTTTACACTGCAATCCTTTTTACTCCAGGGCGTCTGAGAGTCTGAGAGTTTGCTGTAGTGAATGACTGAAAGCCCCCTCGCCCAACTTTGACCGGCTCACAAAGAGCTTCTCCAGCACTCTGTAAAAAGATCCGTCTATTTTACCCTTTTGAGCTCGTTTGATTCTTCAGTCCGGTCTTCCCAGGGAACGGTACGTTCCAGCAGGACCACAGGCTTTGTAGATGTTAAATGAACTTGCATTTGTATCGCTATAGTTATATTTGTATATATTTGTATCGCATGAGTGGTCTTCCAACCACTCATGCGGCATTCGCCCCCACACACACACACAGCAGCAATTTGGGCTTCAGTGTCTTGTCCAAGGATGTGTATTTGTGACCCGGTGAGCTTTCATAGTTCTGCATGCTCCTGTCTGGTCCAGGCGCCTTGTTTTTGTAACTGCCGACCATCTTACGACAGCGTTCTTCCTCCAGGTCAACCTCTGTTTGCGTCTCATCTTGAACCACTTGCAGCCTCTTATATCCAGGGGCTTTTATCAGAGCGTGGTTTAAGGAAAACTGCCGCCCACCGAGATGTTGTGCCTTAGCCGTGCCGCCGCTCTGTCGACAGCTTCCTGGGCCTGACACTTTCCTCTGGTCTTTACAAGGATTCCTGCCAGAGCGACAACCTCACAGTGACGACAAGCCTCCGTGAAGTCGAGGTGTCACAAAATGATCCTTCTTGTCACAGACGTTTGTGTCGCTTTTAGTTTGGCTGTCCTGCTGATCGGAACGTCTGATCAGAAGACATCCGCCTGACGGTTTGGAAAGCAAAAACAAACAACCTTGTTTTTTGTTGAATTGAGAGGACTTTTCAAAAGTTAAGTTCATCTCAGGTAAGAATAGAGTTGCTGCTAAAACATAAAAAAATGTAATTAAAAAAGTACAACTCTTGGAATACTCTGCTCTGAATGTGAATTTTCAATCAATCCCGACTTTCAGGCTTCATTTACTTTTCATGTTTGTTTTTTTCAAAGCATGCCCAACTGATCAACAGACATCCATCCATCATCTTCAGGTGTGTCTCTGTGCTCTTCTTTGACTGAACTCAGGGAGGAAATGCCTCAGGTTCTAAATAAACCTCTCAGAACATGCCGAGTGTGAACGTGCCCTGAATCTGCTGAGAAGAGTTATGTATGCATGAAGCACAGGAGATGGAATATGTTCACAAATACAACCACAAGAGGGTTTTCTGTGAGTGTGTGTGTGTGCGTGTGTGTGTGTGTGTCTTCCTGGATGTTTTGTGTATTCACAATGATATCCTGCATAATTATACAATCGACAAACACATCCGAAACACAGAGTTAGGTCAAAGATACAAAAGAAGCACAAGTGTATTTGCATATACTCTGCGTGTGTGTGTGTGTGTGTGTGTGTGTGTGTGTGTGCGTGTGTGTGTGTGTGTGTGTGTGTGTGTGTGTGTGTGTGTGTGTGTGCGTCTGTGGATGCTTGAATGCAACCAACAGTCAATATTATTCACAGTGAAGACTCGGTTGTTTTAAGCGCCAACAAAGTGCATGTCGGATGAGGGAGAGGAGAGCGTTTCCCCCGTTTGGATGAAAATCCAAAGCGTTGGGAACGTAGCGTTTGATGTGATGAATGAATGTGATGAATGAATGATTCAACGTCTCCGGGGACCGTGTTGTCTTTTTAAACCCAATTTTCTCTTCTCTTCTTATTTTGAACTATGGTCCACATCCATCTCCGTGTTTCCTCCAGCATGCACGCATCCCGTGTTGAATTGTTTCCATCTGAGCTCTGTGAGGTTATTTATACGTCATGTGCTATCTGTGCTTCAGTTTTGGGCAAACAGTCGATGATGTTATTGTTTTTGGGGGTGAAGGGAAATGCATTGTAAGCTTTCATGTAAAACAAGTGTGCAAGAGGTCATTAGAAACTCACGGTTCAGGTCGTGTCACGGTTTTGAATCACGGATCGTTTAGAGGTGTCACGATTATGGATGTTTTTTTGCGGCCGATACCAATTGTCGAACTGTGATGATCCTAAAGGATGATATGAAAGGATTTATGATTGATTTTTGAAAAACTTTGTTGTATATTTTTTTAAATGATAGTTACGTTTCTTAAGTTTAAAGTTTTAAATTATCATAACATCCAGCAATCAATAAATGAAAAGCTCTGACAAAAAAAGACAATCATTAGTTATCTGTGACTGTGGACTGTAATAAACCCGTCCAATCGCGTCATTCGGCCTGGATGCATGTTCGTTGTTTACGTCCATTATTATAATTTTGGGATTTGTCCACTTTCTCGCTAGATTTAGCGACTTTTGGAGAGAGAGAGAGGATCATTGTTGGACGCTATAAGGCGCGTAAACGTCGTCGACAAGGACTCAGACGCTCACTGTGACCGCGACTGAGAGACAGACCGGCAGACTGAGAGACAGACCGGCAGACTGAGAGACAGACCGGCAGACTGAGAGACAGACCGGCAGACTGAGAGACAGACCGGCAGACTGAGAGACAGACCGGCAGACTGAGAGACAGACCGGCAGACTGAGAGACAGACCGGCAGACTGAGAGACAGACCGGCAGACTGAGAGACAGACCGGCTTCTGAAGCTGGAATCATGAAATAACGGAGCGGATTTGTGAATGAAACCTCAGAGTGGAAGCATCACTCCAGCACGCGCGAAAAAGGCTCAATTCACAAAATGAAGCGGTCGTCCTGAGATGCTTCCGATCTGCAGTTTTGTTTTACTTGTTTTTTCCCAGTTGAATTGGGAGCCGAATGCAAAACCCGCGTGCTTACTTTCAGAAGATTTATTATTTTTAATCGCGTTTTCTGTCCGAATGTTCAGAGGATTCTAAGAGCGTTAATGATCAGTCAGCTGTCGGGTTTATAGTCGCGTTTACATCGGATTCCAGATAATAACGCTCTTTGACAGCAGGGTCCTGCGAGTTCCCGTTTGGAGACTTAAGGGACCCCTCGCTCCGGTGCCATTACGCGCACTGTAGTACACGAGTACACTAGTGGGGTTGTAGTTTACCGCTGGTTTGTTGTTTTGTAAAATCATAGTGAGTGAGTGTTGGATATAAACCGCCCGTTCAAATGGCTCATCGTGTAGCATGACGCCATCATATGGACTGTGCACCCCCCTCCCCTCTCCAGCAGCTCTGACTGACCTCCTCCAGCATCCCCGTGCGTAATGCTGAACAGACCGACCCTCCGCGACCACGACCCGATGCGACTCCTCGACGCGAGGCACCTTCCGCAACTGATGTCCCTGGAGGACCATGAGCCCACCCTGGTGGAAGGGACCCTGGGGCCGCGCAACTCCACGCCGCCCGGGGAGGAGGGGGCTCCGGGTCAGCAGCACCAGTCCTTCCCCTGGGTGGCGACCCTGCTGGCCGGCGTCCTGATCACGACCATCGTGGTGGATGTTATCGGGAACCTGCTGGTCATCGTGTCCGTGTTCCGGAACAGGAAACTCAGGAAAGCAGGTTCGTCAGCTTCGGCGAAATATATTTTTATAAAATACCTAAGAGGTGTTAACTTCTCATCTTCTATATTTACATTGTTATGACCCTGATGCTAACCAGTAACTGATTCATGCTTATCAATGAGTTTCTTACCCAAATACCTTATTCAATTCTGAGGTTGCTTTAAGATGTTACTTTTAAAAAAGCACAATGTGATCAATTTAGTTATTACATGAATACAGTTTGAATTCGATATTACAATAAATGTAAGACACTATAAATGAGAAATGATTATTGTTAAAGCTATGCACCATTTAGGAGGCAGTCACAATGTCCAGCAATCCCATTGAGCCGCGTTGATCATAAGTGTATGTCTTTGCCTCTTCATTATGAGATTATAAACAGGAGAAATCAGGTTGGAGAAGTTGCAGAGACTCCGTTCTCTGTAACGTTTCTCCATCTTGAACACGTCACCGCTCGATGTGCTTCTCAAGGACACTTTGACGGAATGTTTTTGCTGCTGCAGACGATCCAAACCTCGTGTGACATGTTGTTATCGTCTTGTAAAAGAAAAAAGAAAATGCAGCGCTGACAGAATATTTGCCAGAGACAGTTGGGTCTCTTTGGAGCAGTGAGGCTGAGCGATTGGCTTATTGGGTCAAAATTGTTATGAAAAACTAAAAGAAGTGAAGCCATAGTTAGTGACTCATTGGAATCGATGTGTAAATCTAATAGTAGCCGCAGACTGAAGTGGACTACAAGCCTTCAAGAGCACTTCTGTGCATAAATAATCAGATTACTCAGGACCCCTCAAACATACAGACAGAGAAATCAATCAATCCGGGGCTCCTCATTGTTATCCTTCACTCTGCTGAGCCATCTGGAGTAAATATCACATTAAAGCACTTAGTGAGGACGGGCACCTTCTTCGTCCTCATGCAAACAACACATAAATATCGATGAGCTTGTTGTTTTTGACGGTCTTTGCATCCTGGAGCAGTGAAGCCTGACTTCATGTCTAGCTGTCAATAACCCGCAGGCAGTAAGAATCAACTCACAGCAGCATCCCAACGCAGCCACCGCAGAGAAGAAGCGGTGACGATGGAGCGGCTTGTTGAAAAGTTACAGCAAGGTGGAGTTGGACTAGAGAGAAGACCCTGCACGGGGAAACCCGTTTACACCTTCGTGGTGAAAAAACAAAACCTGTTCATGTCAAAATGTTTCACTATACTCCGCAGGTTTCATGTTTTTGCAGTTGTTGTGAAAAGAATACTGTTTTGTGAATGTCAGAATTTAAAGGTTTCAGAAAGTTACAGAAGTTGTTGAACACATCCGCCCTTATCCGACACTGGAAATGTGGTGGTGTGTGTGTGTGTGTGTGTGTGTGTGTTGTTCTGAAGCTTTTGGACAATCTGACAAGCACTTCTGATGGAGTACACTGGCCCCTTGAGAGTGGAGCGTGTGGAGAACAACATCTGCTGGAAAACACTGAAGGTCAAGTCGTCTTTGTTTCTGCGGCGTTTTTCCAGGAGACCGTTCAGTATTTCAAACGCATGCTCCACGCAGGACTATTTCACAGAAAATATAACACTTCGTGAGAATACATTTGACAAAAATCTGCTTTTTTTGGAGAGAAATAATAAAAGAAGAACGAGACAGCGGTGTGAGGCAGATAACTGTCAGCCAGCACCTTCCTGTTGATGATCGCATCTTCTCTAATCTTACACATTTACTGATCCAGTTGCACATATTAGACACAACCGGGCTGAACGTGGCTGAAAAGTGAACGTGTCGTGAGTTGATTACAACTGTTTCAGCAGCAGAACAATGACTGTATTTCAATGCGAAGCCAGTCCTAAATACAAGTTGAAACACAGTCATTGAAATGACGTTGAAACAATGTCTATTTGTCTAAAGATGTCCACAATTCAGCCTATTTTTACCGTAAACATCTATAGGACTTTGTTGAACATCTTCATCTTCAAACTAGGACGTGAACGTCTTGATTGTCGAGTGATAAGATCCCAAATAAAGGGATCTTACGTTGGGAAAGCGCTGGATGTGAGCAGCGGGAGGCTGGAGTTGGCTTTGTTTCCAGCTTAATTATCTTTATCTCGGTCAGAGTTGATTTTGTGAAGCTGCAGCCTCCGATCGTCCCGTCACAGTGACGAATTAGCATCGCCCACGAATCAATAAGAAAAATCACCCATAGCGGCTCATTCCCTTTAGCTCGCCAAAGCCGTCCGATAATGAAGTCATTTGTTTCTCCTGCTTTCCATCAATCCAGATTCCTGGAATCCCCGAGTGAGAATGTAACGATTGGAGGGAAGACCGGATGAAGTGTTCGTCGTGCTCATGTATTCTTCCCGCCGCCTCCTCATTGATCTCATCTCCCTCCTTGTCCTCCATTTCGTTTTTTTAATCCCTCATCTTCTCTGCTCTCATCTCAATCCAACTCACTGCATCTCCAGTTCTCCTTCTTCAACCAGTCTCGCCTTCCTTGTCCTTTCCATCTGACTCATTCCTTTAGAGCTCTTCTTCTCTCTTTTCAATCACCCTCCTCTCCTCTCCTCGCTCCTCTCCTGACCCGGCGGGTGTCTCATCTCTCCCATTGTCTCCTACCGGTGAACTCGTCTCTCCTCTCCTTCTTCCTTGTCCTCCCGTCTCATCCATGAATCTCCACCCGTCCATCTGCCCGTCAGAGACACGTTACCCGATCGTTAGTGAAGTCCTGTCGCAGTTTATTACGTCACCACATCTCGAACAAAACCGACACTTTCATTCAAAAACCTCCATTCCAAATAAAAATACTTATTTATACGTTCTAAGAGAACAATTCTATAGAAATAATATGCAACTGTTTGCATCTGAAAAAGCTAATTATCACGAGAACAATGGCCTTTGTGTTTTGCGTCGCCCGGCTCCTGGCTGATTGCCCAAACTCACCGAATCCTAATGATTCGCGTGTGTGTGTCCTGCTGGAAATCGATTTGCCGAAACGTGAGTGAGTCAGACAGTTTTCATTGATCTCGGGGGTGCGGTGGGTCTGCGGTCCTTAACCTTATTTTCAGGGCCAGAGGACAGTCCTCTGGGCGGAGTAATCCACAGCGAGCCAGGCCGGGGATGAACTCTAAATGTCACCCAGGTCCATTCATGAACATGCGTTTGTATTCCGTCTTTATTTTAAAAGTTCAGCAATGTCTAATGACGGGAATCCTGCAGTTAAATGTCGAGAGCTGCAACACAATATGCTTTAACTGACTATATATATATATATATATATATGTATATGTATGAGGATATGTTGCAGTTTGTGTATCTGTGAGGAGTGAATGTGTGCAGCTCAGACAAACTGATTTCAAAACTTACCAGGAACTCCAGTTGACCCTCTGGATTCTCTTCTTCTTCTTCTTCTGCCTCTAAACGGAGAAGAAGAGGAAGATGAAGAAGAGTCAAACAACTTGAGATCACAGTAAAGCTTAAAGCGTTCAGCTTGAGTGGTGGACGTGTTTGTGCCACTTTGAGCAAATCTGCTGGTTTTCACTTTTTGTGTTTTTCCATTCTTGAACCGTTTACGTCCATGTTTGCTAGCTTGCAGCTCACTTTCTGTTTTTGGTGCATTGTTGCTGCATTTACGTAACTAAACAACGGACCCAGTAAAAGGGAGAAGACTGTAGTTACAGTTGCTACAAGGACATTTCATTTTGTGTTGTTTTAAGCTGTCCCTGTCCCAAAAGTGGTAGTGACTCTGAGCACCAGAGTCTCTCAGGAGGAGGAGGAGGAGGAGGAGGAGGAGGAGGAGGAGACGCTGCTGCTGCCAGGAGCTGAGCTCTCCTCCTCCCTCCGGAGCTCCGACTGCAGGTCCAAGGCTGCAGGTGAAGCCAGATCTGGGTCTGTCCACGGTGGACCGGTCTCTGCTGGAGGATCTGGGTCTGTCCACGGTGGACCGGTCTCTGCTGGGGGATCTGGGTCTGTCCACGGTGGACCGGTCTCTGCTGGAGGATCTGGGTCTGTCCGCGGTGGACCGGTCTCTGCTGGGGGATCTGGGTCTGTCCACGGTGGACCGGTCTCTGCTGGGGGATCTGGGTCTGTCCACGGTGGACCGGTCTCTGCTGGGGGATCTGGGTCTGTCCACGGTGGACCGGTCTCTGCTGGGGGATCTGGGTCTGTCCACGGTGGACCGGTCTCTGCTGGAGTCTGAGCTGAAGGAGGTTCTGGTGAACCTGCATGATTTCATCTGGTTTCACCAGAATCCGACCCGGTGGCTCCGATGACGAGCATCAAGAATAACTCTATAGAAACAGACCATCTTCTCTCTGATGGTCTCGTGTATGGAAGTCATGTGGAGGATCAGGACTAAACTGAGACTGGTTCACAACCAGGTAAAAGTTCCTCAAACGTTTAACATGCAGTATCATTTTATGCTTTATCATGTGGTATCCTTTATGTCCAAGACAGATGATGACAAATTAAGTCATCTTGCATAAACACCACTAAGCGGAGCAGCATGAAACCTTTGGCACCATCCAAACGTTGCTCCATAGCGGCTCCTAGTGGTCAGAAAGTTTTGTAAACCCTTCCGTGGGGACTTTGCTGTCAGCCGCATGCCTTTGCACCAGTTAATCTGCTCTTAAAGAACAGGATGATACATCATCTTACAGTCTGATGCATCATTTATTGAATGTGATAAATGTCAGCAGCTCCACACAGATGGAGTTTGGTCACTGTTAAGCGTTGGTGGGTGGGTGGTGTTACTCTCTGCTTCATGAGAAGTAAAGCTGAGCAGATGGTCGTTCTCCGGGTGTTTCTCTTCAGCCCGAACCAACCGGCCCGACGGCTGGAAACCAGCAGGAAGTGTCTGGTCTGCTTTGAAATCCCCACTGAGGGATTTACTCGTGAGATGAGCTCACGATTCTTCTCTCTTCATCTCAACATCTGAAGACGTCCACTCTGAGGAGCTCTGACGGATCAACGAGCCCCGAAGCTCCCAACTAATGAAAGCTATTCACGCTCTGCGATGACCAGATTCTGAACATATACAAACAAACATACATCCAGGAGCTATAATTAGGTTAATTAGGTTAATTAGGTTAATTAGGTTAATTAGGTTAATTAGGTTAATTCGATTAATTCGGTTAATTCGGTTAATTCGGTTTGGTGTTTTCTGATAACAGAAGTGAAACGATCTGTCAAATCCTGGTTCTTTCAAATCTCTGAGGGTTTAGCTTCAAACGTTTTGAAGTAAAGATACACAGTACGCTACAGAACTTGATATTCAGGAACAAAAGTCTGAAATCAGTTTTCGTTTGCTTGGTTGGCAGAAACACAACAATTTTGAGTGGAGACCGAAACAATGTTCACAACCAGCAGATAAATAAAATGAAACTGAGCAGCAGAACGCTGATTGAATACGATTTATTTATGATATAAAGATATCAGGCGGTTCTCATCCGCACTTCCTTAGTTATTTAACTCAAACCTCAAACTCAAGTATAGTTTTGTACTAACTGAGTTGTTTCCTGTGAAGACAGAAGTTTTATTTTGAAACAACTGGATGTAACAAACGGATGTCGATGAAAAATGAGGAAAAACGTTTCTGTAAAATATATGAATTGTTGATTAATATGTTGCAGATATTGCCTTAATTAACATTTGTATGTGTAGTTGCTCCCAAATCAGAGCAACTGAATTGAAAAGATGAAGAAATTAATTAATGTGCTATATATTATGGCCCTCTAGAACCCCCTTAGACCGCCCCCAGTCTTTCATATTGGAACCAGCCATCGGGACCCGACCCCTTTGTTTAGGTGAAGCCTGTTTCGGCTGTTAACTTATAGAAAAACAGGCTGATGTTGGTATCAGCAGCATTTTATTCTGTTGGTCTTTTTATGAATTTGAGGTCTGGCAGAGTTCATTTTCCCTTTAATAGATATTTCTTGTTAACTACAGACTTTAAGGGATTGAGGATGAGGAGTGAAATGTATTTCTTTCACATCATTAAACCTCTACAGCTTCAGCATCGGGCGACCGCTCTGCCTGAGCGGTCGCCAGCAGGGGAGAGAAGCTCCCCTCTGGGCTTTTTAAAGATACGAACACCTTTTAAAGAACGCTGTACCTGCTCCAACACAACCAGCTAAAAGCTCCTCGCAGTAACTTTAAATATTAACGTGCATTTTAAATATTTGGCCCTAAAATCAATAAATAATTATGATAAATAAAGTGACATCAATATCCCAATTATCTTTCCAGCCATAGTGGTGCAGCCCTGTACACAATAGTTAGACTCCCCGAACCGCAGAGAGAAAAGTTGAGGTGTTACAACAACACCCCCCCCCCCCCCCCCCCCACCACGACATCACGTCTGATGAGGCTGACCCGATCCCAGCCACCTGCACACGACCTCGTCCTGCAGCAGCACACCTGACGCTCTGTGATTTACTTTGATTTAATTCCCTTTAGCTGCTCGGGGGGCTTCATCATGTTATATAAATGTGTGTTTGTATTGTTGCGTTGGTGAGGACGCTGCTGGAGGCATTCCAGATGCAACAATCCTGCCTCATCTTTAACCTCACACCCTCTTAGAGCCTGACTCTGGAAATAAATGAGTCACATGAATTTCTTCTGGTTTATTGCGACTTCTTTGTTTGGTTTGTGGAAAGTTTGTGGGAATTTGAACTCATGACCTCGGCCCTGAATGTGACCCTCTAAATACTCCCAACCTCAGTTTTAGAACCTCCAACTTCTCTCTACGATACTCCAGAAACGTCAGTCGAAAGGTTCACTCAAAGTGTTTTATTTTTTTTCCTGAACAAACCCAATCTACCCGTCTGTGGGCGGCAGCAGTGTTTGCTGTTGTACTTGAACAAAGTACAAGCAGCCGCAGCCAGAGCTGCCGTCAGGATGACACACACACACACACTCACACACACACACACTCACACACACACACTCACACACACACACACACACACTCACACACACACATACACACATTCACACACACACACACACACAGTGAAGCATCTCACTTCAGAACAAACTCTCCGTGGAGAAGCTCGGCCAGGCTGGCATCTCTGTGTGTGTGTGTGTGTGTGTGTGTGTGTGTGTGTGTGTGTGTGTGTGTGTGTGTGTGTGTGTGTGTGAGTGTGTGAGTGTGTGTGTGTGTCATAGAGGAGAGTTCACAGGGCTGATCCCTGTACTGAACAGATGAGCTGATTAGATTTTGCAGCGAGTTGCTGCATAAATTAGCATTTCAATGTTGAAAAAAAAAAGATGACTTTGAAACTACTGGAACTTCTCAGTGCGTTCAAGAGGCAAAAGATCACACCACACTGATAGAAATCTGTGCTCATTAATTCATCATGTGTTTTAATGAACCTGCTCATTAGCATAACTGGTTGTGCTTAATGGATCATTAGGGAGCTTAGGTGTTGATGAGAACTGTGAAGTCTGAAAGAGCGACACATGACTCACTCCACTCATTGAGGATCAAAGGAGTTTCCTTGTAAACAAACAAAAGTCATGTTCAGCGTCTCTCAGCAAACACATTGTTTGAGTTTTGACAAATGTGTTTGATGTTGTAAGTCTTCCTCCAATCCCTGACTTCATCGGCAGATTGGCACATCGCTGCATAGCTCGTGTATCATGTCACCCACTCATAGAAGAACAATGCCTTAGTGCTGTTAGAGGTAAACAAACAGAAAGAACTCCACAGGGAACCTTTACCTTTAAAGGAACAGTGTGCAACATTTAGGGGGATTCATTGGAAGCATTGGAATGTAATATTTATAACTATGTTGAAACTAAGTATTGTTTTGTTTTCCTTAGCTTAGAAAAAAACATTTATATCTATTTAGGGAGCGACTCGGCCGCCATGTTACACTGTCTGTGCTCAGTGCTCCGATCTCCCCCCCAACAAGCTCTCTGTGACGCGCCGGAGACCAGGAGTTGCCATCAAGAACAATAAAGATGAAGCTTCTTCATAATGAAGATGGAGCTGGAGCAAGGCGTTGTTAACGCTGCCAGAGTTATCGACCACGCTTCCACCAAAACGTATCAATTACAGTGGCGGCAGATGGCGGCGACACACTGCTCAGACGCTGGAGGTTTCAGCTCACCTCCAGTGTCTAGACTTCATGCTCAGTTTGTTAATAAGATTTCTGATTGGAGCATCCAAAGAAAGGCCTCGTGTGTAAAATGTTGATGCAAATGCATCTGTTTCCATCTGTTTTCTGTTTTTGTTGCTTTGTGGCGTTACGTTGTCACGCCACGTTGTCACGCCACGTTGTCACGCCACGTTGTCACGCCACGTTGTCACGCCACGTTGTCACGCCACGTTGTCACGCCACGTTGTCACGCCACGTTGTCACGCTACGTTGTGACATTACTATGTTAACATAAAACCATGATGTTTTTATTTTTTACCTGAACCAAGTCGATTTGTGTCTTAAACCAAACTAATTGTCTCACAACATAAGCACATCAATCATTGAAAAGCATTCATTAAACCTTCAGTAGCTAGCGTAGCATAGAAGAGCTAACAGTGTAAACGTACTCTGCTAATGTTAGCTCTGCAGGCTTTTCGGTAGAAATGTGACGTTTTAGAAACTAATATTTCCTTCCAACCTCTCTGCATAACGAGTATCACTATCACAACGTTTAACAAGACTCGCTCCAAATCCACTAAACCAGCCTGAACATGAAGACCATCTGAAACCATTGATGAGACTCAATGGAGCAGAGACGGATAGTTGTCGGACCCTGGTCAGAGCTGGATGATGCTACGCTGTGATTGGCCAGTCTGATTTAGAGGGGCGGGCAAAGGACCAACTGTTGTGACATGTCACTAAAAGACAAAAAACAAAGTCATCTTCATGATGGTGCTACAGATGACATCAGGGGATCACCAGAGTGAGTAGGATTCATCCTCTGGGGAACATGAATATTGGCATCATGGCAATCCATCCAATAGCCGTTGAACCCAATGTGATGGACCGACCAGGCGTCGCCTGGATGAAGGGCCTTTTTAAACTTTAATGAAATCAGTTCACTTTTCTTTTGAGTAGAGTTCGGGGTAAATATATCTGAAATAGATACCAGCCTGCCATACTAATGCTGCACCGACGTGGGACAGATTAATGGAGGGAGCTTTGAACAATGGCTAAAAACGCTGACAGAGTTCCAGTGGAATGCAGCACGATCCACTCGGGGCGACAGGCAAATTTTAAACCCTTAAATCGGGCCCTCAAACTTGATTTCCCCATGTGGGAGACCTTTACAGAAAACCAGCTGGGTCACAACTTCGTTATTGTGAAAACATACACGATTTGGCTGAGCCAAAAAAAAAAAAGGAATAAACTCCAACCCACCTGCGCTGTGGCTGGAATACAAACCAGTGTTTACCCTCCTCCTGGGGAACGAGAATGGTCCATCATTATGAACTTTATGTGTGAAATGCCTCAATAAGAGTTCAGGTTATTGATCCGGAGCAGCTTGGGACAGTTGATTTCATGAGCCTCTAATGATGGTTGGGGCAGTTAAGCGGCAGGGATGAGGTTTGGAGAGTAATGATCCAGATGCCAAAGGGGATTGGGATCCGACTGGGAGTCTGGCTTTTTGTTTTTTAGTTTGTTTTTGCTCTATTTCTGTCTCCTTCAATGACGTCCTGTTCCATTCCATGTTCCCTGTTTCTGTTTTGTTGTTGTTCTGCTCCGTTTTTCTGTCAGAACTCGCTTCTTTCTTGACGAGTTGTTTTTACATGTGTTGGCTCCAAACCTTTCGTCTCTCACAAAAATACCAGAAAATATCCAACGTTGTTCTACTCTCAACCCAACTTCTTTTTTCTGAGTTCCTCATCAATTAATCTGTTGATTATCTTTAAGACTCATTCACTCATTAAAAATAGGGAAAAGTGCCCAATGTTACGTCATTAAAGTCTTCTTTTGCCTGATCAAATGGCCAAAACACAAACATATTTGGTTCAAGATGATACAAGAACGTTTGCTACATAAATGACTGGAATGAGACAAACAAGAATATTTGGGGCGAACTCACCTTTCCCATCTGTTCTGTTTACATTCCACGTCCCGATGACTGGTCTGTCTTCCTCTTCTGTCTGCAGGAAACGCCTTCGTGGTGAGCCTGGCTCTTGCCGACCTGGTGGTCGCCATCTATCCCTACCCGCTGGTGCTGACCGCCATTTTCCACGACGGCTGGATCGCCGGCTACATCCACTGTCAGATCAGCGGCTTCCTCATGGGCCTCAGCGTCATTGGCTCCATCTTCAACATCACGGGCATCGCCATCAACCGCTACTGCTACATCTGCCACAGCCTCAAGTACGACAAGCTCTTCTCCAACAGCAACACCATGTGCTACGTGGTGCTCGTCTGGGCGCTCACCATCCTCGCCATCGTGCCCAACTGGTTCGTGGAGTCGCTGCAATATGACCCGCGGGTGTACTCCTGCACCTTCGCCCAGTCGGTCAGCTCGCTGTACACCATCACGGTGGTGGTGGTGCACTTCATCCTGCCGATCAGCATCGTCAGCTACTGCTACCTGCGCATCTGGATCCTCGTCATCCAGGTGAGGAGGAGGGTCAAGCCGGACTCGCGGACGAAGATCAAGCCGCACGACCTCCGCAACTTTCTCACCATGTTCGTGGTGTTCGTGCTCTTCGCCGTCTGCTGGGCACCGCTGAACCTGATTGGCCTGGCGGTGGCGCTGGACTCCAGGCTGAGCCGGGCGATACCGGAGTGGCTGTTCACGGCCAGTTACTTCATGGCGTACTTCAACAGCTGCCTCAACGCCGTCGTCTACGGCGTCCTGAACCACAACTTCAGGAAGGAGTACAAGAGGATCGTCCTGATCATCTTCAAGTTTCACTGCTGAGACGATGCGCTGATGGGATGGCGTCATCCTCTACTTTTGTGACAAGAAAATACTGTTAACATACCTGCAAACTTGTCGCTTTTCAGCGACATTCGCCATTTTCAATCAAAATGTATCATCCACGTGAATCGTGTAGATCCGTAGAGTTGTTTTTTTTGTGGGGGGGGGGGGGGGGGTCTGGCCAGCCAGCATTTCTCAGTTTGGCGTGAGACGAGGAGAAAAGGTGATGTTGTGATCTTCGCAATAAAACATCTTCGAGTCTTGGCCAATGAGTGTTAAGATGATGACACCGTCTTCATTTCCCTCCGTTAAAGTTCAAGTTCCGTTATGTTCCGTTACCGTTCAGACTTGCTGGGTTAAGTTAACGTCCACTGCATGCGGAACTTTGTCGACTGTTGACGTTCGCCAGTATCGCAATTTAGAAGGAAAAAACGTAACGTGATGAAACATGCACATGCTCCAAGGAGATGAACTACAGCAACAAGGGCTCACATGTCCTCTCATCACACTGTTCACTGTGATGACCACAGCCAGTGGACCAACACTCCCAACAGTCCCACGTTGCTCCCAAGAACCCTGAAGTAATGAGGGTTAAGGTGCCTGTACCTTCATTTCAGCGGGTTGCTAATGCAGAGGTGTGTATAGATCAAAGCTATTATTTTACTCTTGATAAACTACTTTAGCCAGAGTAGATTATCATTTTCATTTAAATAATTGAACTGGGTTGAATGCATATTAATTGCAAATAGAAGATAGGCCACAGTTCTTACAGCTGTACAGTAACAGTGGAAGTTAATATGAAGCCATACAGTAACAGGGTTCAATGAAAACGAATCACTTTATTTGTACAGGCGATGGTTCTCACGACTCTCGCTATCTTTGTTTTTATATGACAAAAAAATGAGACCTCAGTCTCAATGGATTTTGTCTAAATAAAGGTTAATAATAATAATAATATTGATTGGGAAAAAAAGAAGCTAACTAGCAGCTGTTCAACTACAGCTGAAATAGTGATTAAGAACCAATTCGTTTTTTGCTTCAAGTAAATGTCTAATCACTTAATATTCTTCTCAGAGTACAACAGAATGCTACATTTTAAAGCTCATATTTAAAACCTCTTATGAGTTTGCAGGTATGCGTTAAAAAGAAGAACTTGACCTTGACAAAGTACTGCATGAAGAAAAAGGAAAAACACTTTGTATGAGAGAGAGAACTTTAATAGCTGGAGGTGAAGAGGAGGAGGAGGAGGAGGAGGAGGATACAAAGTGAAACAAATGGAGCCATACAGAGTTGTCAGTGATGCCTGAGACTTGAACCTGAGAGACTTTCTAAATACAAGAGGGGGAGGCGGAGACTAGAGGGAGTAACTTAGTAATGTGCTTTATCACTCTTTCCTTTGATAATGAAGTCATGAATTACTCGTCAAATGAAAAAGTCCTTACTGATGTTTTTAACAACTTCATACTTTAATTTGTTGCTGGTGTTCTTTGTGATCATCTTCTTCCCCCTCATTTATTTTGACGCATGAAATCTTTGAACTATTTCAAGATGGAATGTTTTTAGGATGTCAACGCTGTTTCTGTTTCCACAGAAGGGAAATGTGACTGGTGCTGTTCTGAAGGCTGTTATTGAACAGAAATGAACAGATTGCTTTATAGGAATACCAAGTAGATATACCTTTGAATCAATGCATGATTAGAAAGGTGACGTGCACATTGTCAAACATCAAGATTTAACATGAACTGTGATAGAAGCGGACGATCTTCTTGGCTTTAGTCCTTGTTTATACTAATAATCCTGATATTTTAACACTCTCACTGGGACAAAAGAAAACGATGAAAGGATGCCGGACAGAGATGAGAGTACTTCAGTTCAGTACATAAAAACCCGGAGTTGCCGACTTGACTTTCAGTACCGACATCTGGGACCCAGACCTCAAGAGTTTTTTCCCGCTGTGGTGAAAGCCGTCGGTGGTGTTTCGTGTCTTTTATCCTTTCTCACCTCATTGTCCTCTTCTATCTGGGATAAGAACAGCACACCCTGATCCAATATGAAGACTTTCTCTCACATCTGGACGTGTCTGTGTGTTTTCAGACACTTAAAACCTGAGTGGAAAGAACAGACAAAAACACGGTGTCTCTGCCGTTCAGAAGCAATACTGTTTATTTCTAACTTAAACATCAAAGCTGTTCATTTCAGTTCCCTCGGCGCTCACATACTGCGCTGCATTACACATCAAACACCCTCCAGCAGCGAGTGCATTTACTTTGCACTTCATCTTTGAATGACAATGAGAAATGAGAGAGAGATGTTAAAATGAGTAATGAAGTTCTGAACAGTATTCTGACCGCATCGCTGTGTTTCACACTCCTGGAAAGTGGAGGCTGAATGTTGCATAATGTACGAGTTAGAGAGGTGTTGCTGCTGCATTTTAATGAGCCCTGTGTGTGTGTGTGTGTGTGTGTGTGTGTGTGTGTGTGTGTGTGTGTGTGTGTGTGTGGATCAGGCTGTTCTGGGACCAGTTCTTCCAATATGAAAGGTCCACCAAGGACCTCAAACAGGGCCAGGTGCTGGAGGGAATGTGTGTGCATGTCTTTGTTCCAATTTTGTGCCAAAATGTTGCCGGTTCCAAACCCAAGAATGAACATGTTTGTTTCCCAAACTGCCAAACTCTTCATTAAACTGATTAACATGGAAATTCAAACCCAATCGACAGGTTTGAATTTCTTTCATTGAAAGCATTAGTTTGGCATTTTGGGAAATGCGTTTCTTTTCATTGTCTTGGCGACAGTTCGATAACGTCAGTACCACTGTCATGTCTGTCCATCAAAGCTGGGATCTGATTAGCTTAGCTTAGCATAAAGACTGGAAGCTAATAGAAACAGCTAGCCTGGCTCTGTCGAAAGTAGAACATTACATAAATACAAACTCATATTGTTGAGATTGTTGAGCTTTCCACCCTGCTACCAGTCTTCATGCTAAGCTAAGCTAATGGACTCGTGGCTCTGTGCTGATCGTGCAGACATAATCGTTCCGAGAGTTGGACTTTCATTGACTTCTACAAAAGACAAATATATATTTTAATATTTTCTTTCATATTTCAGCAGAATTAGCTAAATATACTTTTACACTTTTTGTATGTGATTATTCTCTTAAAAAATATCTATAATATAAGAACGCAATATTATTATTATATTATTAAAATGTTTATTCAATTGGAATTTGAGTTGGTTCAGTTATCACATGGACACAGTATGGAGTTTCAGTTGCATGTTTTACCTGATAGAACTTTGTTTCTGCTATTTTTAAGTCTAATAGTGAACCGTCAAACTCAAATTGTTGTAAACAATTGTTTACAACTGCATAAATGACTATTATCTATATTATTAGACATATAAGCATTGAAATATATTAAAACAAGGGTTATAGACGTCTCCAAACTTTGGCCCAGATTTGATCCAAGCAGAAATCTGTTCACCGTGTCTTCTGAGTGATGAAGGCGAGTCATATGTGGAGGTGAAGCAGAAACGCACGTTTCCCTTGCCTTCATTTGAAAGTTAAAAAGTTAGATATTAAATTAAAGCGCGAGTTAATAAGACAATATTGATGTGAATTTACATCCACTGGACCTGATTTAATAAATCAAACCACGGTGTTCGTCAGAAGAACTTGTTGAGGACAGAAGCAGATGGAATCGGCCCGCCGAGGCTCTAAAAGATGCCGGCCTTCTACACGTTGTGGTGTAAATCGAAAGTTGCCTTTTTTCCTTCTTTTAAGCGCTAAAAACGAATGCAATGGACTGAGCTTGTTGTTGTGTTTGAAAAGAATATATATATATATATATATATAATTTTAAAGAAAATATAAAACAAAGTGTCTGTGCCTCTCGCATTGGAAGCCGACGGTTGGTGAGAATGTACCCGGCTTCCTTTCACACGCTGCTTTTTGCACATCGCCTTGAAGAATGTTTCCTGTGAATGTCTGTAACGCTGACGAGACAAAAAGCCCCGAAAAACATGTCTTAATAAAAAGAAGGTTCACTGTGAGCCGCCTGCCGCTTGATTCTAACTCTGTGTTTAATATAAAGGAAGGAGTATTCATAGTATTGTTCATGTTGAAAACACACAGTTTCACATCAACAGTGAGTGAGAAGGGTACTGTGAGAGTTGCTGGTGCATTCGGATGCTAACTCTATATATTAACTCTCGTCTGTGCACCAAGTTCAGAGCTGGAGGCAGTTAGCTTCTCTAACGGTGTTTCTGGAGTCCCACTTTAACAAAAATGACAAACCATCAGGAACTAATTCACAGATTCGTGGTTCTGCAGCAAATGTGCATATGTGAACATTCTTGTCCATTTTCTACGTCACCTTGTGACGATTATGGCCAAAAACGTTTGTTTGATCAAAATGTTTCATTGTTTTAGGGACAAAATGTCACACGAGTCAAATAAGCAGAGCACAGCTTTCACTTCCTCATTCCTGCCAATGTTCAAATCTCTGCATCATAATAAGACGGGTCCTTAATCACAGCTTCTCATAGAAGTATCATTCACGACTAACATTTGATTCACTGTGCAGCCCCAACATGTCTGGGGTACAGTTGCAAAATATTTTAAAAAACAGGAAAACAGTCGACATATTTAACTTTCAACAGAATTATAACGTAACAACTGTACTTATTTTAACACAAACCACAACCTTTCACCCAAGTTAACCAAGTTGTTTCCTGAGAACACGGAAGTTTATTTTCCTCTGTATCAATCAGGCAGCAGACAGGATTACTCACACTTCTTGTGCCAACCAAGCAGATGTGAAAGCAGCTCAGCCTCAGAGCTCCAAGGTCTCTTATTTGGCTTGAATTTAGATTCTGCAGACTTAAAGCCTCACAAACTGGCATCACATAGTTCCCCCCCCCCCTGCTGCTATGGTGAGCTCATGTTGTTGTTGACGGCAATACACATAAACATGAATGTCTTAATATTTACACAAATAATGGAAAAATCTCAACCAGAAAAGTCAGAATCACACATTTTATAAACATGCACACATTCTGAAATCAATGGAGAGTCTAAAAACGTAAGAATAATTGGAAAAACTGAAGTCGGCAACAAGTTGTAGAAACCATTTAACTCACGACGGCCTTCCTCCAGCTACTAACCCCGGCGTCTTCATGCATTTATCCGTCTGCATTCGGACGGGTAACAAATAACTTATTTTAAAAAATCAAAAAAATCAATCAAACTTTAAACAGACGTTTAATTTAGTTTCTCTGCTGTTCTCTTTCCGTGTGAAGCTATGAGGAGATTCAAGAAGTCACTGAACAAAGGAGTGATTTCCTTCTTACGGTCGTCAATCATTTACACCCCAAAATGTTCCTTTCAAGGTGCTAAAGCTCTATTTGACACGTTGACGTGAGACTGTTGTCATGTGACGCTACTTCCACATCTATATAAGTTATGAAACTACTTATTTTAACCCAAATCATGATCATGTATTTAACTCTAGCCAAGTCGTCTTGTTGACCTGTCAATCAGCGTGTAGCCCCGCCCTAAAGCATCCCCTGCTTTATGGTCTGTGTGACTCTAAATGGACCATCATGTACTAAATGAACATCATGCTGTATTGAAGAAGACTTGAAACTAGAGATTGAGACATAAACTCATGTTTACAATGTTTACTGAGGGAATAAATCAAGAGAGAAGTAGAGTCATTTTCTATAGACTTCTATACAACCAGAGGAGTCGCCCCCTGGTGGACACTAGAGAGAATGCAGCTTTAACACATGAAGCATGTTCATAATCAGACATAAAAACACTGCTGTTGTCCACACGGGGCGCCAAAATCAACACACGACAGTAGCTTTAAGAAAACAAGAACGTTTTTAGCAGCAACCAAAGAAATGAAAGCACACTGGGATATTTTTGAATGTTATTTATTCATGAAGGAATTAAAACATATAACCCTTAAAACGTCAATTTAGCACTCTTCATTTCTTAACTGATCAAATCTCAAACATCTGTAGAGTGCAGTTTTTAAACCGTTGGCCTCGGAGAACTCGAGTTGGGCAGTTGCTCGGAAAAAAAAATAAAATAAAATCAAGTTTTCCTCCATAAATGAAGACGAGCAAAGTGAAATTAATTCTCTTTGGGTAGCTGCACATCTTCATCATCCTCATAAAGTGTCCAGTGGAGAAAATCTCAAACTATTTTCTATATATACACATACATATAAGTTAATAGGAGAAAAATGGGTAAATAAAATGAGATTTAACATCGTGTGTGTGTGGACATCTACAACAAATGGATATATTCACAAAAGCGACTTCCGCTGTGATTTAAATCAGCAGCTTCACACATGAGGCTCACAGCTGAGCTTAGGAACAAGCCGTCCGTATGCGGCCACACAAACACTGAAGACGCACGACAGTGCAGAAGCTTTACGACCAACCGACAGCACAGGTTGACTCGCGTCTGACGCAGGTTTGATTTATGAGTCAATACCTATATATGGCTTGTAATTAAAACGCATGATTTATATTAAATACATATATTACAAGCAGAGCCTCTCTGGAATTAAACCAACAGAACATGTGCCGGGTTTAGTTGTGTCTTAAAAATGCATAATGTTGAATAAAAAATTAAAATAAACTATAAAAAAAAAGCAAAGTACCCAAACCTGTAATGTTTGTTGTATACATCAAAACATATAGAAAAAAATGAGTTTGATCAAAAAAAGACCAGAAAAAAAAAAAAAAAAGTGTTCCACAGAAGAGCTCCTACAGAAAAACAGTACAACTACATTTCTTTAAAGTCTGATATATTTATTAGTTTTGTTGAGAAAAGGTGATTTTTGTTCTGGGGTTGAGCATCAGTGAGATTTATTAATCTGGTTTTTAATAAAATCCTGGTTTCGTGTTTGTGCAAAAATGGCAAACAAAACATGTCGACGGTAAAAAAAAAGAAAAAAGGAAAAAAAAGCTTTTAAAAATCTAATATACAGTAAAATATAAATATTCATGAACGAGTCCGATGTTGTCTATTTTCCCTTTGACTTTTTCTTGAGCCAATGTTCCAGCGTTTTGTGATTTTGGGGGTTTTGCGAGGACAACAGAAACGCTGCACTGATCCTCGCTTTGAAGTAATCGTGTTGCTTTTATGTACATCAAGAATCATTTTCTCCAGTATCTCATGAGTACAACATCCTACTTCTTCCTTTAATAAGTATACAAGTATGTGATTTACTTCCACACTTTATAGTTAGATTGTAAACACTGTGCATGGACACGTGTAACCCCGCTGTCAGGATCTGATGAGTGAAATACTACGGAAGCCCTGAGAGGCCAGTGAGGAAAAAGAAAATCTGGCGATTCATTTACCAAGTCTGATGTAAA
This sequence comes from Lycodopsis pacificus, assembly GCA_028022725.1. NCBI lineage: Eukaryota > Metazoa > Chordata > Actinopteri > Perciformes > Zoarcidae > Lycodopsis > Lycodopsis pacificus. Next base: position 2,751,370 of record CM051689.1, on the reverse strand, counting down.
TCATTTTATCTCCGGCGTTTACTACTAAAGAAGAGGTGACAACAAAATAAATCATATATCAATATAATGTTCGATGATTGTTTTCTTTAAGTTTATTTATAACTGTTGTAATACTCATTTTGGCCACAAGAGGCTGAAGTTCACCGCCACCACCAGCGCGTTCTGGGACTGAGAGCATTCGTGTTCTCTAACGGCAGATTAGGAAGGAAAGACAACACTAACGTTACGTACCTTGTGTTTAAAGTGCATGGAGAAATTTGGCCCTCTGGGGCTTCCATACTTCCAATTCCTAATCGAAGCAGTGTCCAATAAAAAACATTTTGATACTCAACCCTTTCATTGCTCTACGTTTGGTTAAGTTACCGTTACTTGATTTAAAGTCTGTGTCGTCAAAGTAGTGCTGAATAAGGCAGAAATCAAAGTGCGACAAAAATAAATCACATTTTTCTCTGAAGGAGGAGTTTGATGGTCTAAAAGCTCTAATTGAGAAGCAGTTTGGGAAACCAGTCCACTTAATATCAGCATGTGTGCCAATTTGCTCAAAACATCACTATATATAGCTTTTAAATGAAAACTAACCTCTAAAACCGCTCCTAAAAATCTCTTGACGCTACCTGAAGGAATGATCTCTCTCATGAGATTACGCTAAATATCCTGGACCTGATGGAGAGTGACGTAACCGGCAGTTGGAAGTAGTGAAGTAGTGACTCCTCACAGCTTTATACTGCTCAAACATGAAATAAAAATGGTTTCTAAATGGCCAGTCACTTCCTGTCATCACTGGACCCTGAAGGAGGAGGCGAGCGTCTCTACGTGTTTGTGAGCGTTGCGGGCGATGATCTGCTCGATGGCGATGTACGTCCCAGTGAGGAAGCCGATCAGCCCGATCAGGCTGATCACGACGTTCTTGGCGGTCACTGGCGGCGACAGCGTGGCCTCCGTGTGGAAAGTCAGAATCTGAAGGATGGGCGGGAAGATCAGCGCCAGGAAGCTGCTGCTGACCGAGCCGACCAGCGAGATGACGAGGTCCAGCTCCGGGATCAGGACGGCGAGGGCGCCTGGAGGAGGACGAGCAGAGAGACGTTTGTGAAAGGACGGGCTGTCTGCGTTTCTAAACTTAAAGTTTTTAAACTTCATTAACGTCCTTAATGTCGTATGAAGAACCTTCAATGATCAACGTGAATATTCAAACTTTCCTCCCCAGTGTTCACCATACACACCTCGATCAAATCAAACATTCAAAACCACCAACAATTCAATCAGATCAAACCATAAACAATATTTGTCTGTTTGCTGCAGCAGAATGCGAGATTAGCTGTGGACACACACACACACAGAGGCACACACACACACACACACACACACACACACACACACACACACACACACACACACACACACACACACACACACACACACACACACACACACACACACACACACACCATCTCCGTTAAAGTATGTTTTAAATAAACGTGTTTAATGTTTAACTACAGTTGTCCTATAAATGAACTCATTTGACTAATATTATAATATTTTGCATTAGTCCTCAATAACAGATTCCTCAAACATCATGTTGAGCGTCTCATTTGAAACAACTTTTGTACTTTTAGGAAACATTTTAAAGTCAACTAAATCTTTACATTTAAGTGCTTTTAATTTGATAAAAACTGGTTTTGTTTACAGTTCGTGTGGCTCTCGTGCTAAAGACCTGCAGTAAACAAACTAACGAGACTTAAAGCGGATTGTTGTGAAAAAACAACCCTACATGTTGTCTTTTTAAACTTCTCAACATTAGTTTGTCATGAATTACGTCCGAGTCTTGATTCAAACTAAAAACAGCGTTTCAGTCTTTTCTTCCTCGGGACTGATCCGGTTCTTTTGGCTTCCAGTATTTTCACTTAAACAATATAAAGCTGAGCTGCAAACATCATGACGCGAGTCCGGTGAAACTCTTGTGTTACAACACGTGGCAGCATCTTCACTGTTTGAGGTCTACATTAAAAACAAGCCAGGGGAAAAGACTCTTAAAGACTCATCAAGACTGCGACCGTTGGCCTCTTTGGAGGATTTACTAGCATCTTCTCTGATGTACAGGAGATTATGTGCAACAGAGAAGAGAGAAGAGAAGGGCGAAGACGACAGATTGAGACGGAGAGGACAGAGGACGCTGTGAGACAACAAAGGTGTGATTGAGCAGATAGTTTTTTTGTTCACGCGTCAGTGGTCTCGGTCACTGAGTCATCGTCATCCGTCGCTGCAGAGACGGGAACACACGGTGACGGGGCTCGGATGAAAATGACGGCGGCGCTGCAATGTCCCGACCGAGGCGCCGGTGACCTGGATGGACACACACCACACACTCCATCTCGTCTGTTAGCACGAGAGGTGAGGACACGTCGGGACGTTCTCACTGATGAAAAGACAGAGAGCGAACCGGTCACTTCCCCATCTCCCGGTGAAATCTGCTCTTCCAACTGCAAGTGAAGCTTTTTGATGTTAAGCCAACAAACTGGGCCGGCTCCGAGTCGGTCGGACAGAAACAAAAGAGACGATACCGACTCTGGGGCTGAGACCCCTTCAGAGGACGACAAAGACATCGGAGAAGAGAGACGATGCTGTCGATACCGGCACGGTGACCTCGTCAACGATGCACCTTTCATTTCTGGCCATCGCATCTGCAGATTCTTTGACGACGAGGGACCCAGCTAGGCCACAGCTTTATTACTACACCGCAGTAAAAGCAAAGAAGAACGATGAGTCTACAACTCCTACATATAAATATGTTCAAACAGCATCTTAAAGGCTGTTTCTCAATGCGAATCCGCTCTTCATTTAGAAACAATCACTCAAAACAACAGTAACAGATCTTAGGTGGTTGGGGTAATATGACGGTGGCTGACTGTTAAACGGTGCAGAACGGTGTTGCAATAACTACAAGAACTTGTTCCCCGGAGGTTGTCTGACAAGTTTATCTACAAACTCTGAGCCTTGAACTTCACACCCACCAGCATCAACAGAGAAACCGGGCAGGCCAGCTCAAATGAGCAGCCGCAAGACGGAAATAAAAAGGACAGACTCAGAGGGACGGAGGGATGGTGGGGGTCCGGCTGAAGTTATACGGTCAGCAGGCAGTTTCTTGATTGAGCCCACCGACTTTTAAATCCACTGAGGGAGGAAAGATGGAGTCAATCACCTCCAGAGCCACGAGCGATAGGCAGCGGGAGGATCAAAGATGGGTAGAGAGGGTCTTAGCTCTCTTTTCTCCACAGCCGATCAGGACGTACTCGACGCCGTCCCACCGTCGCATTTCTTCAACCTCGCCGCCAGAAATCACCAAACGGGAGCCGACTTTCATCTGGCACACCCGGGTCTGGCTGACCTGCAGCTCAGCGGACTGTAGCTCATTAAAAGATGGCGGACAGGCTGCTTTCACTGGCAACCGACAGGAAGTGAACAGTCGAGGTCTGCAGATGTTAATTAGCCAGGAGGAGAGGATCGACTCAGCATGGAGGCAGCAGCTACGTTACGCTGCGCTGACACTCCACAAATCATCAATAAAACAGCAACAAGAAGTCCTCTACAAACCAACAGACTCTCTGGATGAATCACGTCACACTGCTGCTCTACACGCCGGTGGACGTCGGAGAGGAGTTTAACTGTCGGAGCTGATTTAACATCAGCGTGATTTACACAGCAGGTTAATGGACAACCTTGAGCTGATCATTTCAGTCTCAACATCCTCTCGTCATAGCTTGACAAACGTGAGAATTTGCTTACTTCCTCAATTAAACTTGTAAATCTGTAGTTTTTAACGAGACATCTGAAGACGTCACTATGGGTTTCATGAAGTTGCGATCGACAGGCTACCGTAATACGGCGTTGACATGTTGACAACGGTTTGACGGATTGGTGTGAACTGTGAAGTGAAGTGTAGTTTTATGTACCTTCATCTTCAGATCCATCCTTTGTGTTAACAGCGAGCCAGCAGATCATCAGGACTCCAGCACCAAATAGAAATCAAGTTCACTTGATCAAATAAACATTTGTGGGCCTGAAGAGCAAATATCTAGCGGGAGCTCGTAGAACAGTACAAACATGTCCATCCTTTGAAATTACAAATTAGAGTAATTAGATAAAGTTAGAGGAGGGGGGGGGGGGGGTTCCTTCTAGATCCTCTACCAATGACTAGAACTTCTAAAGGAAACTAAATAGATTATTTCAGGCCTTGGGATACTTTGCAAGAGGCGTCCTTTGGTCAAGTGGAAACGGGATGTACACTCATCACAGGAACCAATTAAATGAATCGTATCTCGTGGTTGTTTAGAAATTACAACAAATACAAGGTAGCGGGAGCCGTCATTACATCCCTTCCCAGCGGTCTGAGTTTGAATGAATTCAATCAGGAGGTGACAGTCTGCTGGAGGAAACGCAATCAATTTGGACTGTGATGATTATTTATTTAATTTTTATTGAACCTTTATTGAACCAGCAAAGCCTCAGTGAGGTTACAAAGAAGGGGCAGACACCACAAAGTGGTGGTTTGATGTTTGTTTGTGATGAACACAGAAGAAGAAGCAGCGGTAAAAGTGACACTGACCGACTGAATCTCTGTGGTTCAGACCTCCAACATGTTAACGTACAGAAAACTATTTCTGCCTTTGCCATCATAGGTTTCACCTTCATCAGCCACTGAGGAACATCTTAGAGAAATGATCGACAGAAAAGATCTCAAGGTGCTTTGAAACACTTCAGATTTCAAAGCAGAAGCACATTGTTTGCAGGCAATCATTCGTGTCTTTGAGGTCTCAAGTTTCAGGCTTTTATGCCCTTTAAGATCAAACAGTTGTAAACAGCAAAACAAAAATAACAACACTATTTGGTAATTTCTTTTGTGCGACAAAAATATACTGTTATATGATGTTTGCCATAGAGTCAATTACGGTTTAATAATCTTCGAAACCATCTTTTCAGAGACATGTAAGGGTTTTTCAGTACAATTCCAAAAATCACAAAAACCTTGTTGTATAAAAGCATCTTCGTGCCTCGAGTGCGTTTAGAGATTTCCGGTTGCCTTTGCATTCGATATCAACAACTGACGGTTGTGCCAAGAAAGTACAAACATCGCCAAAAAGGCCCTCAAAGCAGAAAGACCGAAACTGATTTTAACATTAAGCTGAAAGCACTTCTGGGAATACTACAATGAAAAAGACCCCAGCGCTGTGGGGTAAAGAAGCTCCCAGAGGACTCTTAACTTTATCTCCTCACCAAACAAGGCCGAGGACGAAACAGCGACAGGATCAGAGAGAGACAGAGTCCTTTCCTGGCGTGACACCACACTGACCCGTAGATATTTAAAGGGGTGATACTCCGGGCATTGGAGGGGGTCCGAGTGCAAGAGAAGCTTTCATGACAACAGCACTTTTTCGACCTGTACGTCCTGCTCTGGGAACACTACTTTTTGTCCTGTTCTACATCAAAACAGACACTTAGAACACAAGTTGTGGTTGTCAGAGATCAATGAGGATGAAGACAATTTTAAGAGTCACCGAGGGTGCCGATGTTTTCTCTAAATAGTTTGATCGGTGGTCTCTATAAAAGCCCGATCAGATGACGAAAAACACGCAAGAGGATTCCTCTATGTGGCTCAATGGCTTCACTGGAGTCATCAGTTGTGACTGTATATAAGAAGTGGACGTTGTCATCGTGACATCCCCCCCATTGCTTTGAGGACTGCCGTTATGAAGCCTAGAGTTCGGCCATTTCGCCGTCGCCATCTTGGAATACGACCATATCTGGAATGGGAGAAAGTATCTGCAGCTGTGTTTCAAAGGAACCAGAGGAGTGGAGGCTGACATCCATAATTACATACGAGTGTAACGTAAGTTTATTGTAATAATATATACTCATTTTAAAAACGGAAGGACAAGGAAAATATAATTTTGTAGTCCAACAGGGGGCTTCAACTGCGTCTCTCTCCATTCATACGATTTACTGTTTATATTTTTCTGAAGACACAGTGACATCTAATGTTTGATTCACTGCTGCTAACAGACGGAAGGTAATTCAGATGAGCTGAACGGCACAGAGAGCGGAGGCCAAACTACCGGTACACAAGTCAATTAGCTCAATAGAAGTACAAGGTGAACATATCATGTTTTCTGGAAGGGTAAAAACATGACGGCACTGCAGCAACATGCAGCATGCATTCCCAGTGGCACGTCACCTTTGTGCCACAGTGCTGCAGGAGGAAGAACAGAAACAAAAGAAGAAGGAGACAAGGCTCACACAACGTCCTCTCTTGTTCCCATCAACGGCTCCAACAACACACACACTGGCTGCTCAGCTCAAGCTTGTGAAACAGTGACTCAGACAAAAGAAGCCAACACAGGCAGGAAAAATAAAAGCTTCATGGCTTCTCAGCAAGTATGGATGCATGCGTGAATACAAGTTGTGTATTTAAAGCTCCTTTGAAAAGGGGTTATTGTGGAAAGCAAGAATTGGAATCGAACACGTATCGGCTTTAACAACGCTGGCTCATCTGGATAAGGGAGTCACAGCTGGTGAACAAAACAGTGAACCATCTATTAGCTGAAGAGGCAGACATTTTCCTCACAAGCGTGTTGTGTTGGTCTGCGCCCTAGTGGCCAAAAGAACGGATTAATGCAGCTTTAAAAGACGGGACAGAGGCCAAGTGTTCGCTATCGATCACAACCGGATGACGTAGCTCAACAAGTTCCTTTGAGGTGGTTTTGGAAGTCCTCCATCTTCTTCTGTTGGTTAACAATCACTTAATGCAGATTTACCAGACGGTTTGACATTAAGAACGCCCACTTGAGATTTATTACCGGATCAAACGCCAATCCAAGTCCTCTGCCTTGGAGGCAATCCTTTTTCAAACCCCGTGACATAATGGTATCAAGGCAAGAAAACAGGCAAAGCCACGCGGCATCCCTACAGCCGTCACTCACAGGCCTTTAGATCCAGAACAACAGCAGCAAGCTCCTTCAACCCTCAGCCTCTCGCTGCTAAATTAGAATAGAGAGAGAGAGAGCTCACTTCAAAAGAAATCTCACTGCAATGAAATGTCCTGAACGTTAAAGCAGAGCGCAAGTCACAGCAGAGAGAAAGAGAGAGCGTTTGCTCAGGGCGTCCTTCTCCTTCAGCTCTTATCAGACTGCAAATCAAGAGAAACTTAATACATTTTTCACCATCAGTCACTCAGAAGGCAGATTTACCACCGAGATGATTTGTTGGCTTAATCCCACATTAAGCTAAGACATTTGAAAATGTCAACGATGCATCGAGTAAACAAGCATGTCAACGAGACAAAATGATTCCTCACGCTGAAGATGTTGCCTCTCTTTAGGGGGAGGCAACACCATTTCAAGATGAGACATCCTTCGGGCTTCTGAACACTCACGTCGCTCTGGTTATTAGTGTCCGAGTTGAAGTGTCTGTGATATGCTGTTAGACATTCAAATATCTGTTTGCAACATTTAGAAGAAGCTTAAAGAGAGTGATGCACCGGCTCTGTGTAACGTTCAGGGGTCACCTGTCAATCACCATGTAGCCCCGCCCTAAAGCATCCCCTGCTTCATGGTCTGTGTGACTCTAAATGGACCATCATGTACTAAATGAACATCATGCTGTATTGAAGAAGACTTGAAACTAGAGATTGAGACATAAACTCATGTTTACAATGTTTACTGAGGGAATAAATCAAGAGAGAAGTAGAGTCATTTTCTATAGACTTCTATACAACCAGAGGAGTCGCCCCCTGTGGACACTAGAGAGAATGCAGCTTTAACACATGAAGCATCGGCTTCACTCAGGAGAACTGGAGGTTGCCGCCTGGTTGCAACGCAGCCCGACAGAAACAAAGTCACAATATTTAAATAAATACGGTAGCAGTAGTGTAAAGAGGACAAAGCGTCTCTCTGCGGACGGTAAACAGACATCTACCGTTGATTCAAAGACGATCTACTCCACACAGAGACGATGCTCTGCTTCGGTCTCATCTTGTATTCGATTCAAAACCAAAAAAGCAACATCGAAGATGTTTATGTATATTACTTGTTTATTTATTTGAACGGGACAGTGCACATTAATAAAAACATTTCTGCAAATGTGCCAGAGTTAGCCAAAAGGCTATTTTTCATCTGTAGTCCCAAGAGGCAGATTTTACACAATAAACCTAAAAACAATGTAAGATTAAAGTTAAAAGGTTAAACAATATTGACACTTAACAATGCGTGGACAAACAATGAAAAAAGTGAGAATAACTATGTTAAAACATGGGACTAAAAACGGTATTATGCTGTAGTTGTTCGGATGCTAAAAAACATCCACGTCAGAGGCACAAAACATAAAAGCATACAGAGTATGTGAAATACATAAATCACTCAGACACAGCTAAACAACAATAAAAGACATGCGTGCAGGTAGAAGACGGTCGACCGGCATTTTAAAGAAAGACAGAACGGTGACAACAGACAGATCGAGGGAAGTTCAACACAGACAGAGAAACAGTTACAATCTAGTGCTGATAGAGCCGCGTACTAACGAACCATTTCTGTAAGTGAGATTTAAATGACCTGTATGTGCACCACCTCCTCACACACACATTCAATTAAACCACGAGCTGCTTTGCATATGACCTGCGGACATGATGTGGCACGTGCATGCATGCATTACCTTTTATCATCTCATCAACATGCATGTGCAGAAACCTGCACCGCGTAGTTTGCATAATGTTCTGCAGGCTCCAATCACAGCTAATGAACGTAATTAAGAACCCGAAGCTAACAAGCGATGCCTGCTGTTCCATAACTCAATGAAGTCTGATGGGACTGCTCGACGTGTTTTATTATATAACATGAAGTACTAGATTAACCCATCTCTACACACACAGACCTGCTATTAGAACGCATCAGTGACGTCTCTCTGAATGAGCCCATCTCTGCCTCTGCAGAGCATCTTATTCTCGGCTCCATTTCCTACTCCCCACACACACACAATGCTGTTCAACGAAGCACACTTAATAATACAAAAGGTCTGAAGTAGTCCCTGGTGCTGAGAAACCAGCATCCCTATCAGACTCGACTGTAGAGCGTCACATGTATCTGCTTTATGATGAAAGCTTCACATCTCCCGTCGTCTAACGGAGGCTTTTATATGAAGCGCTTCACATCGCCACCAGTTCGCAGACACACAACACCTACAGAAGAAGAAGAATAAGTGGTAATGATGCTGCACTATAGCAACACGACTACTACTGACGCACACGCATCTAAAGAAAGAAGAGACGTGCGTGCGTGCGGTGGAACTTAAGCATGATTTCTATCTCCTACCGGACATCGAAATGGCAAAAGAATCCACGGTAACGGTGCGCTGCACTGTGGGCGGACGCCTGCAGAGATCTAGTCTGGTTGTGAACTCACATGTGAAGATGACCAGCGCGGTGCGGAGCAGCAGGTTGACGGGCGTCTGCCACCTCTCAGACACGCGGGCCAACACCGGAGGAATGAGGATCTCTGCAGGAACGTAGAACTGAAGGGCGAAGGTGATGAAAATACCGAAACAGTAGAGCAGCTTCACCGCCTGGTACATCCTGGAGAGAGAGAGGAAAGAGGGAGAGCGGAGACTTAACCGCTGTGTATTACTCCGTTATATGATAAGTGAACAAACACAAAAAATGTCCCCAAAAAAACCCCACAAGTTCTGATCCCACGGCCAAAATCATGCATTCTATAACATCAGGCTTTTATTCTAGATGAATTTAATCTCCACCAGATTAAAACCAGTCTCAGGTTTGACCTGTGGGGTAAACTCATTGCTGCTGTATTACTGAGTAATACATCGTTTGATGCAACGCATCATTACGCATGCTGTTGCCAATCATTGACATATCGCACACTGTTTAAAAATAGTATACAGAAGATGATTAGACTTGTGTTTTCACTCTGTATGTAATATGTAAACAAACTGACATTTAAATAGTTACAAAATAACAACTTTTAAAAGAAGACATATCTATTAAACGTGGCTTTTATCTTAACATTTTATTGTTTGTTCTTTTGTATATTAAAATATAACTTGATGGCAGTATGTTGATCCTCTAAGGACATCAGAGCACAAGAGCTAAACATGTGAAATGTTACACCTAAAAACAACATTAAATCATATTTAAATGCGTTTGTTACACTGAAATGCTGCTGATCAAAAACCTTCCATGAAATACAAAACAAGCATCAACACAAGGCCTCAATCTTCATGTTCAAGATGAAAAAAAACAACTTTAGAGACATTCATCGGTCGTCCTTGTAAACAGTAAAGTAACAAAGTGCCTTTGAGGTTTCAACCTTATTGAAAAGCCAATCTACTCCACTGATCAGTGGCATCGGTCCAGTTACGGGAGGCATTTTACAAAGAGAGGTGCGTCTCCTGTCGTAGTGAGGAGATGATGAGCACCGTTAGTCATCATCTACGAGCCTGAAGACCCACGCCAGAGACGTCAGCTCGCCTTCTCTCTGAGAGCGTGAGGATTATTCTCCTAACCTGCTCGATACGGAACGTCTGTAGCTTCATGATTAGCTGTGTGAGCACGGACGACTGCACCAACTAACGGGGTAATGATCCAAAGGGGTTGAATCGCCAGCGTACAATTGCAGTATGATTTAGTCTCACTATTGAAAACAGCTGGTCTTCGTGGACTGTGGTTGATCTGCTGAACACCTGGGACCTGTTTGCTGGAGGTGACGGGGTTCTTTTCCATTTACAACAGAACCAAAGACAGTCTGCTGAGATGCAAAATGCAAATGAGGCATTATCTAACGGTAACTTTTGGTTCATTTACAGACATAAATAGACAAATTAGTGACACAAACTCTCTTAAATGTGTATCTATTTGTAATCCGGGGAGTGTTGACGTCTCACCAGCAGTTTGGCAGGTTGAGAGTGATGCTCCCTCCTATGTGCTCTCCAAAGCACATGTACCCGATGGTGCCCAGGCTGATGTAGAGGAAGGTGACGATGCCCATCCCCAGATACAGGACCGGGAGGAACCTCTGAGGCCTCTGCATCTTGTTCTCCAGAGGAAGAACCTGCAGAGACGCATGTGAACAGGCTTTAACCGTTTACATGTTAACGTGTTTGACCCGTGTGCTTTATCATGCAGTTAACATCAGTCCGTCACGTACCACTCCGATCCCTTCGAAGGCAAAGATGGCCGTCCCAAAGAAGAGAGGGTAGTCTACAGCTCTGCCCACTTTGGGCAGGTCGATGGGGTACTTGATGTTCTGCAGGGAAAGAAGAACATTAACTCTACATTCTGCATCATCACATCTCAGTCCAAGGGTTTGCTGAATGCTCCGGCTGCTCTTCCACATCTGAACCCATCACATCTACAGTCAACAGGTCCATTTGTGATCAGATCCGAGTATCAACACACCACTCGATTGTTGGTCAACGCACGCAAATGCCTGCTTGTAATAGAGCAATGAAATGTGACTACGGTCCTTGATAAGTCATAAAGAGAGAACTGGCATCACTGTGAAATGAAACCAGAGTGGGAGAATGAAACTGTTTGTTTACTGTGTGCGTGTAAACGTAGTCAGAGTGAGAACATGCTGAGCGGTGAGGCAGTGAATCCTGTCTGAGGTACTGAAGGTTGAAGCAGAGAGATAAACGTGGTGCTTCACCGTGAGCGAGTAGAAGTAGATGAACAGCAGGCTGGCCGTCATCATCAGGTTGGCAATCAGAGAGAAGGGGGCCAGGTACCGGAGGTCGGGGGTGAACACCAGCAGGACGATGGCGGGCAGGAAGCAGAGCATGTAGAGGCGGGAGTCGAAGCTCGGCACCAGGACCTGGGTCTGGTTGGTGTAGTTCATTTGGCAGTTTAAGGTGGTGGCGTTGGCGGCTTCGACCACCTGGTGAAGGAACGAATGGAGAAGGTGAGCGCGGAGGAACGAGTCCGTATGAATGAGACGAGGACGATATCTTCACTTTGCCATGTATGCTATGCTATGTACCCGTATGATGATGATGATGATTAATAGGATTTCGCAAGATGATAAGTCAGTATTCCAAAATACTGAAACACTGTCTTAGTATAATGACTTAATATCTCAAAATAATGACGTGCTCATCTCTAAACAGAGTTTTTTTTGGTGTCTTAAAATAAAGAGACGCTTTCATAACTCAGGAGTTTCAGAAGGTTTCTCACTATTTTGAGACACAAAGTCAATATTTTGAGATAAAAATTCATTATTTTCAGAAGGTTTCTCACTATATTAACACAAGATATCATCTTATAGTTTCTTTTACTGGCAGGAAATGGTTTTCCAGACTGTGGCGAGTACAGGTAGGTAAGCAGGTAACTCCCAAAAGAAGTTTGATGGTTTCAATGAAGTTACTCTGCGTTCATGCAACAGAGGAAGAAAGGAGACCAACACGGTAGACAGACATCACCACCTAGTGGTGAGAAACTGTACCGCACAAATAAAGTCTAACCAGGACCAGTCGCTCGACATCTTAACTTTATTATCTGAAGAGTTTTCTACTCACAGAAACACTACAGATTTGTGCAAATGCGTCTCATATTTAAGAAAGCAAAGATAAAGAGGTTTAAAATATCCATATATCTTCTCATGCAAGTTCCTGCAGATCCTCTAAAGCTGCGTGTGTGTCATCAGCGTTAGACTGTCAGACGTAGTTCTATTGTTTTCTATTGAGGCGGCAGCATGCGACTCCTCTCCTGTATGACTCATTTATTTGTATCTCGTGTGAGTCAACACTGGAACCGCCTCAGTGTTCTGAGAGTACGTGCACGAGCAGCACTCGTACACAACTGTGGGAACTGCCATGTAACCTAAGAATAACCTTCACGGGAGCACCGCAAACTGAGCCGATGACATGAATCCATAAGCAGAGAACACGGGAACGGGCTCACACCGCTAGAGCTGTGCTCAACCTCTTCATCGTGTTTAGAGCGGTGTAGGTCAGAGGTCAGAAGCCTCATACAGCGCCACTTCTAAACAATCCATCACTTGAGTGTGTGTGTGTGTGTGTGTGTGTGTGTGTGTGTGTGTGTGTGTGCAGCACCTGCTTGATATTGTCACTGAGGAAGACAAAGTAGACGCAGCAGAAGCCGAGCTGGGTGATGATTAGAAACAAGTTGACCGTGTGTCTGAGAGGGAAGAGGTGGGACGACAGGGAAAAACGCTGACACGGTAAATATTGAGCCTGAACTAAATACGTTTACTGTCTTAAATCGACCCAACAAGTAGTACCAAGTTACAGCAATGTGTCCAGAAAACCTCACAGAAATGAGTAAGAGGTTCTGTAGGAATATGAGGAGCTATTACAGATCTTTCTTAATGAAATACTCTCCACGCGTGACATCTATCGTACTTCCATCTGTTCTGGAGAGGAATCCCTCAGTAGTTGCTCTCCTGAGGATCTAAGGACATCGGATGTGGAATGTTGTACAGATTGTAAAGCCCTCTGAGGCAAATGTGTGATATTGGCTTTTACAAATGAAAAAATCAGAATTCAATGTTTGCATCATAACTATATTCCACAGTAGAGCCTCTGACACAGTATTTATAACATTAACACGGTTTCATAAAATGAGTTTAAAAACACACAACATGACATAAAAGAAACTCTGCTGTTGTTTCTAAAGGGAACTTTTAAACGTCGTCTTACTTTCCCCACTGAGAGTGTCTCCTGAGCCACGGCACGTTCTCCATCCCGTACTGCATCGCCTCGCCGTAACTCAGAGACGGACGGTCGATCCTGGACGAGGAAACAACACCAAATAACCACATCTTTAAACGGACACTGTAGTCGTGTGGTGGGATTACATGTTGCCTTCGGGGGACGAGACAGACTGAACCTCTGAACACAGATCTGATACGTTAATAATTAGATATCATGGAGCTCGTTCTCTCTGCACCAGTGAGCTTTACAGTCACCGTGTTCCTACAGCGCATAATGGTGCTACATGCACGCATTGGAGCTTTGCAGGAACACGTTTTCAGACATTCACACACCAAGAGGCTGACGAGCAACACCACTACAACCCCAAACCTGCAGATAAACACGACATTATGAAACCACATACTGCCTTCACAGCTGCTAAATGAACAGATAGACTGTGCGGTGGGGAAGAAACAGTAACTGCTAATAAAGACTAGAGCTGGACTACATATTTAAAGGTCCTGTTGCTCCTGCGTGTTTATGACGGAGCGGGAGGAAGTGTTGACGCTGACTCTGCAGTAAAGAGCAGCGTCTCGTCTCAGATGGATATCTTGACTTCTGTGGAAGCTCTTCATTCACACGCTCCATCTGCTTAATCCTCTTTGGCTCAGCTGGTGTGTACATCCTGCATGAACAGGACAAAGGGCGGGAGACACGGCGTAGACGGACGGGTCGACTGTGTCTCTCTCTCTCACACACACACACACACACACACACAGCTGGTGATCTGATAAAGAGTGTGTTGAGTCACCTCACACACCAGCAGCTGTCACTCAGATAACGGATCATATACTTTGAGGTTTATTGCCTCATTGGTTCATTTTTACATAATGTGATGGGTTTAGTTTGGACAGGCGAAAACATGTACCAGTGGAGCTGCTCTGGTGTGTGTGTGTGTGTGTGTGTGTGTGTGTGTGTGTGTGCTGCTGTTTACACAGCAGGATAAGCGTGGAGAGAGAGAGACGCCTAAACAAAGTGCAATCTGTCGCTGTTGGCACAGCGGGCAGCCAAGCTAACAAGTGAAAACAAAACACAGAGCAGAAGCTTCACGGCGTGAAGATAATACGAGAGGAAGGAGCCACAGTGGCCCCGCTGGGAGGGGACGGAGGTGGAGACCAGAAGTTATCTCTGGAAACAAACCGCTGATCTACAGTGAGAGACGAGATGGTGTGAACCACCAGCAGAGAGACGTTGATCAGGAGCCGCTGTATCTCCACCGGCCTCTCTCCGGCCAGGTTAACGGCAAGTAGTCGAGATCACCACCGGAGCAAGGGAAGGTGACGAGGAAAGGAGTGAACTCAATGACCAACGCTGCATTCACATGCAATCAGGCAGACGAGATCATGCGAGTGAACACGAGCAGGACGGGGAACTTAATGACGGTTTCAACTCGTAAAGCTGTTTAAAGTTCACAATAGAATATTAAGACAAAGCTGCATTTTACAGCTTCATCCATTACTGGAGTAACTTCACAGAATAACTATTTCATTCCATCAACAAAGCACCATATTATCAGGAGCGTTTCGTTGTTTGTTTTTCCTGCGCCGTCCAGAAGCCTGTACACCGTCGACCATCGGCCTGACTCCATGTGAGCACAGCATAAGCACAATATCATTTAGGATCACACACACACACACACACACACACACACACACACACACACACACACACACACACACACACACACACACACACACCTCTAAATAACAAGTGTGACCGACAACCTCCCAAAGTCCAAAAATGCAAATCCATAAAAAGGCATTAAGCTCGTGGCTGCATTGCATTGTGGTCTGTTGACACATGAAGTCTTTGCCGTTTGCTTTGTGACACGGCGCGAACATCCACATTTAGTTCCTCTCTACCTGCTGGAAGTCCGTCAACACGACAGAAATCCAGTGAAAATGAGGATTTCACACGAGGTGTTGTTACTCACTTTGCACTGAGGTGGTGGGAACATTTCACCAGCAGCGTCATGCAGTGCACCGCTATGACTCCCATACACAGCAGGCTGATGGGGCCGAGCTGCAGGGACACAGAGGAGCGAGATCAACACCGAAGGTTAAAGTCACGACGTCATAATGAAACCAGGAGGACGATGAACAAAGTCCAGCGTGATCACAGGTACGCGTATATAGAACATACTCCATGTGGGCCAGAGTGTGTGTGATGCATAAGGTGTGTGTGATGCATAAGGTGTGTGTGATGCATCTGGAGGGAAGTAGGGAACAAGGAGAGAGCGAAAGAAGTGAAGTTTACATGCGTCAGTCAAAGATACTCTGAATTCTAAAACATGATGTTAAGATGCATGTTGTAGAGTATATATTATTACTTCTGTTTCTAACCTGGCCGTTACCTCTTCCGTGTGTCACATGACGGTTCTGGTTTTGTCTGAGGAGATAGCGGCTCACAGAAGGGATAACCTCACCTATCTCTCTAACTGTAGCACCGCAGTATTTCCATCGCGGTGCAACATGCAAATGTTTTCCCGACGCAACCCCGGCTCTTTAACGCTGCTGTGAACATCAGAAACCGTCTCCAGACCCGTCATGTGACCTGGTGTGATGATGTAATAACGCTGCGTACTCACCACCAGGCCTGCGTTCTTGACGGCCAGAGGAAGGCCCAGCAGCCCCGTGCCGATGTTCCCCTTCAACAGGTGGATGAGAGTCTGACAGAAACTGGAGAACAGGTGGTATCTGCATTAGAGCCGGGCCAACAGCTGTCGTTACATATCGGACCTCATCATACTTACGAGGTGCCCTCCCGTCCTCCGATCCTCTCGTAGGAGCGTTGGGGTCTGGATGGTCCCGGAGGAGAAGGACAAAGCGCATCCATTTCTGATGGAATTGGGTCGGGAAACAAAGAACCTGCCGCCAAGGAGAGAATGCAAAAAGAGAGCAGTAGTGAGGCCCTTCAGTCGCGTGGCACCAACAGGATGTAGGACGAGCTTCTCTCACAACCAGCTTGATAAAAACACTCCACATGAGATAAACACGTCCTCTCTGTTCCAGAGCGCTCTCACACCGGAGCGCAGGACTCAGACTTTAAAAGTTTAGAAAATAGATATTTCTTCTATTTTTATTGGCGTCAACTTCATCGACAAAAACTACATCTGTTCACAGACTTTTTCCCCCTGAAACGTAAACAAGGTAATCGATAAACAATGGACCGACAGCAGAATCTGCAACAACATTAGAATCAATAGAATCTATTCCCATCACTAATGTGGGTGCACAGTTTAAGGTTACAGTCAACAGACTAAATGCCCCTGATGTTCACTCAATGAGTGTCAGTGTGTTTCTGCAGAGCAGCACCGAGAACAAATGTAAACATCAAAGATGGCGGATTATTGATTTCTGGAACAACTACTCCCAACATGCACGGAGAAGGAAAACCAGACTGAAGAAGTCAAAAACTCCAGGCGACACTTGAAGTGTTAAGAACAACATTTTTGAGATGAATATTTGACTAAAACATTCTTCTGTCAATAGATCAGAACTACGGCTCAATCTGAATCTCCTCATGCTCTCCAGTAATGGGAAACTTTGGGATTTGTTAAATAATCTCACGACTTTTAGACTCACACTGATCTTATTCCCGCAGAACAAAGTCTGCTGTAAAGCAGCCGACTGTAATGAACACAGAGAACTCTTTGCTTTGGCAGAGTAAGAAGAGTCGCCGTGCTGCTACCTGCCTGTCAGCGCGCACACACACACACACACACACACACACACACACACACACACACACACACACACACACACACACAGTGAGGTTTGCTGTAGCCTCTGGTGACTCTCACCGTCCTTCTACAAGCGGAGAGGAACTGATGAGGCATGTTCTAGTGACGGGAGGTCTACTCGTAGTGCGAGAAGTGAAACTGAAGGCCGTCTTTAGAAGCCACAGCGCTCAAAGGAGCTCGTCTTTAATGCACTTCAGAGAAATTATTTACTAAAATCTGAGCGAATCACAACAGAAATTAGATGCAATTCATTTAATTTAGTCAGTCGCTCTGAGGAGAAGTGGATTGGGAGTAAATGTATCACAGACAGTGCACCTTTATCACATCATGCTGAATATTCAACTTCCTGCTTCCTCCTGACCAACAACACACCAGCTGAGCCAAAAGAAAACGGAAGCAGCTTTGCCGAGTCAGCGTCTACCTGCCAGATGGGATTACAAATAATCCCACAGCGTCCATGTAGCTCCTCTCTATATCACACGACACCTTAACATCAGAGTACAGCCCTGCTTGATCCCAGGACAGACTCATAACGCTTGATATTAATCTACCTTCAACCCGGTTGTCCACGTCGCTGGAGGCCATCATGTCGGGTGGTTTGGTGGACGGCCGGGGCGTCGTCTCTCCCAGCCTCACAGATCCTAATGCCGGGAGATCAGGGAGTCCAGCATCGACACCCGCACGAGGCAGAACCAGAGAGACACAGCGCTCGTTAAATAACACGCTGCACAAGTGAGGCTGCAAGCAATGACGGTTTCATGATTGATTCTGTTCTCCGTCAGCGTAACATCTCTCTGAGCGACGTGTTGGACAGTCTGTTAATCACAACACTTGACCTCGGAGCACTGAGCCACCGCGTTACATAAGAGCAACGGAGCGACAGCTCAACCAGCTGAGAACATCGTCACGACCTGTGGACCGCTGCTGCTACTCACACAAGGATTTGTACGGAGAAGGCGTCACTTCATTGTTCATTGCAGCGGGAACAGAAGAGTTCAGACTGTAGCCGTAATTTCTAGGCACCCAAATTTGCAATTGTCATACCTGCACGTCTAGTGAGACCGCTTCCTTAAATCTTCTCGTCAGAGCATTTCTGTTTAATGTCAAATTAGTTCAGAACTCGTGAAACTGGATCGTATTGAAAAGAGGACTTATAAGACGCACACTTTAAAGGGCGTTGTAGAGACGTTGTCTCCTTTAACGCGACACAGTGGAACTACACAGACGTAGTTTAACAGACAAAGCCGCTCGCGTGTGAACATGAACTCCTGCAGCTCCTGTGGTTCAGTGAGTCTGTGACTTCCTCAGTAACCACAACAGTACTGAGAGCACATCATGAGCTACACTGCAGGTTTCACAATGAGAGGACTAAACTGAAGCACCGCGGAGATGACAATATGACGGGGAGAGATTTCTGGCATTAAGATGTTCAGATGTGGAGCATTTTTAAAGTTGCACAGGCTTTACAGCTCACTGCTACGTTAAATATTCTCACTAATCTTGATTCTTTGGAGCCCTCACCTCAGATGAAAGTTTCTAAAGAGAGGAAATGAAAGATTCACTTAATCTGGGAATCTTTTCTAAGCTTTTACGAGAAGGCCAGCTCGTGATCAGCTGATGAAAATACAATTCCTAATCATTTTTGTATGTGATGAACGCTCATCAGGGCTGCAGATAAACAATTATTTTCATTATCGATTAATCTGGGAATCTTTTATGCGATGATGTCAGAAACCGGTAGATTACAACCGATCAATACCTGAAAGAGTCGTAGATTCATTTGTTCTGTGGATTGACTAGTTGAGCAACTTCTGTCGATGCAGAGAACTCTGTGTTTGAAGCTTTCAGTCTTAAAGGACCTTAATGAGAGCATGCATGGTTCAGCTGGAATGACAGGTGTAAACAAACAAACGCATCATGTCCCGGATCCTCTACCTCCAAGGTGTCCACAGGTGTGCTGCATACAGTGATTGGGACGTGTTTGTTTCTAAACCTGCCAGTCCAGCTCAACCATCACCATGTATACCCTGAAGGTCCTTCAGAGCCAAAGTGTTCTCTGCATAGGTTGAAGTGTGCAGATATCTATTCTACCAGTGGGAGCTTGTTTGATGCTTCCTGCGCCTTATTTAAAATAAGATTGTTGTATAAAATGCCTCACTAATGTGCCCCAATGAACAACGTTTAGATACAGTTTGCTTTCTCGTGTTCTGTAATGAAAACAAGACATAAAGTCATTTCAGCTCATAAAACATTATAAAAAAGGTACAAACTGTGACGTTTACATTCAAAGGTCTTAACGTCAATAATAAATGTGTTGTTTACTGATAATAAACTAACAGGGTGCGGTCAAACTAAAACACAGTCTTCATATGTTCCTTAATGTCCATTCATCACGCACACACACACGTAAATAATAATAGCAATGAAGGTGTGGGCTGACAATAGGATTTACTGGCGTTAAATTAGATACGTCGTCGTCGTCAGCAACAACAACAACACTACTCGTGAGCCGTTATTAGCATGGAAACATAGCGGTTTGTTTAGCATCTTCACCATATCACAGCTAACCGAGGTTAGCCACCGTTAGCTCTTCGTTGTTCGTAAATGTGCCATATTTGTAACCGTGAACAAGCCGAACCCATAAAGCTCGTAACGAACAACAACAACCTACCTCGTGCTAGCGGTAAACGTCGTGCTAACGTCGCCGTTGGACCTCTTAATGTCCGCTGGTACTCATGGTGGTCGTGGTCGGGAACTAATTGAATGCTATAAACCGGAGAGTCAGCTGGGCTCTTTCTGTGCGTCCGCCGAGAGCTTGGTCACGTGACCAAGCCGCTGGCTGGCTACCAGTACTCGAACGAGAGTACTGGTCACGTTTAACAACTTTAAAGTAGCGTCACTTTTTGAGTATCTTACAACTATATTTCTATAAAAAGCAGTATGTGTGTAAATTACTCTTAATATGTTTTGTTAGGACGGTTTTTATTTGCTATTTTTTAACGTTTTGGGTCCTTTCTTTTGAAGTTATGCTGGCGTAACCGGAAGCTGATACGAACTCGTCAGAGAGCAGTAACTTGATTTAGCATAAAAAAAAGTAAAATCATTGACGGTGTGTATTAAAATAAAAGTGTTTGTCAGAAATCCGTTTGCATTGAGGGTTGCTTCATGAACGGTTGAGCTCCTTGCTGGAAAGGGAACAATAAATTGTGTGTTTGGTAAAGCTTACACATTTATTACAGGTCTAATTCTGGAGAAAACTCGGCATCACTGCTGAAAGGGCTTTTATTTTGAAATAATTAAATGTAATGCATTAGGAAGCGCTTGATTTGCGCGCCAGGGCGGGCGGTGTTATGGTTCAACAAGGGACCGTGTTAACTGGCGACTTTCAGCCCAATGCGTCTGTTGTCGTAGTTACGGCAGCTGTTGAAAGCAGGAAGAAGAGAACACGTAGCTGTCCTCGTGAATGCCGCATTGTTTAATTTTGCATTACAATGTCAAACCTTCTCATTTACAGTCTTTGGTCAAAACAGACCGGATTCCTCGTCGGAGTCTTTTGAGGAAATAAGTACTGGAGCTTGAAACGTCGCTCGTTGTTCATGTTGAAACAGGAAGAGAGCTCGTTGCTCTTCCTTTGAAATAATAAAGTTGGTAAAAAAACACATAAACGTCTTTGGAGCCTGTTTTGTGCAAACATGTGTCACGTGGAATAACACAGTTAAAAGAAATATAAAAGAAAAATATATAAAATATCAATAAATCATATTTACGGGATTTGAACTCATCATTGTGTGGATTGCGCGCTCACGACAGAGCACTTTGTGTACTTCAGAGCAGTTTAGAAGCTGGTTTACGAAACAAATTGTGCCTTTTTCAAATCTGACAGTTCAAAACGTCTTTGTATCGCTGCAAATTATTGAGGCAGATGTTTGTGATGTCATCATAAGGTGAAAATACACAATGTGGACATAAAGCATGAGAGTAAACAAGAAAAGCTAAAACAGAAAATGAAGAATTTAACCAACCAAGAACACAGAGACGTCAAGCGGTTGAGTTCATTTGAGTTTAATAAGTAGAAGACATAATCACATTTAATTTGACTCACATAGTATCACACTGTGTAATACACGATGGCACTATTTGTGTCCAGCTTATTGATCAGATTGGATGGTCGTCCTTAAAACTGTATATTGTGTGGAAAGCCGATGGCCTCTCTCTAAACCTCTCTTGGCTCGGTTTCTTCTTGAGTGTGCCCACCACGTATTACATGTTGTGATGCTATGTGGCTCTGCATGTATTACATGTTGTGATGCTATGTGGCTCTGCTCTGAAGTACACTTGCAGTGTGGTCACAAGTTGATCTGGTGGCCCTCTGCTCTTAGGAGTGACTGATGACTAAAGGAAGGACTCAGTGAAAACTTGATTTGATTTAAGAAAGCATAACACACATTACAATAACCGTCTCCAACACTCAACAACACAACATGAGTCCGCTGCAGGTGAGGGAGAGGAATGAGGAAATACAAACACCTCTGATAGGCTGACATCTACCACCTGTTGGACAGGTTTTGACGTCTCACTGGTTTTATTTTAGACTTGGACTCTGAAGTGATGAGGGTGTGACGGCGTCCTCAGATCAAATGGACACAGACACCAGGACTGACAGGAGGACATGAGCAGCTTCTTCTCTCCAGTGTTTCCTCCACACATGAAGGTGCAACGTGTCTGTAAACTGAGCTGAAGTGAGTTCAGCAGGTGAGAATCCTACCAGAGGAATCTGTACATGTTTGATCATCAGGATCACTTTGATCACTTTGTGTTGTTTCTCTGTTTAACTGGAGAATAGAACGATGTTTCTACAGATAGATTTGTTATATGCAGTAGAATTCCTCTCTGAGATAAAGAACAATGATTTTTAGAAATACAATGTTCATGTTTCTCAAGTAGTTTCAACAGAAGTTTGTAATCTGAGTGTCTGAACTGGTCTGACAGGTTGGATCAAGCTGAGTTTTTTTTAACTGTTAACACTCTGAATGTTCACAACACAACCTGTCACGGGGTGTGGTGGAGGACTCAAATGCAGGCCAGACAGAGTAGCGTGAAGCAGGTATTTAATGAAGAATTAAATCAACACAGGAAACTTACAGGACACAACAGGGGATCCACAGACAAGACAGGAGACGAGGGGGAAAATCCAGCAGAATGAGGCAGACGGGAAACCCGGGAACAAGACGAGCCAAACGGGCGGGTAGACATGAAAATGATCTGGCAAAGAGTGACTGAGAGGCAGAGTTTATATAGTGTCTAGAACAGGTGAAGGGAGATCTGCTGATGAGGAGGGAGTGGCTGACCGGTAGAGTGAGGAGGGTGTGGAGCTACACAAAGACACGGAACACAGAAGGCAAAGCCTAATTGGGACACAACCATCTTAACAACCCTGACACACACTTGGTTTCACTAGTGGAGTCCTGTTTGCTCACTTCATGTCTCAACTGTCCCAGAGGACAGAACCCGTCCGAGAGGACCTGTGTGTGTGATGGTGTAGTAACAGTGGAAATGCTATAATAACCTGTAAAATGTATGTAATAGACTGTAAATAAGTCACAGCATGTTAGCCGTCTTATGATCCTCCTGTTATACCTCAGAAAGCATCCACAGGCCTGTAATTAATCCTCACATGTGCATTACGCAATCAAGCAATCTCCTTCATACTCTCCTTTAAGTGGCTGGTTGTCAGTAAATATGTACAGCATGATTATTATTCTTTCATCACATGACTTTAAAATGTAAGAATTCTAGTATTATGAAACAATATCCTTTGTATCTTGACAGAGAGGACAGATGGAGACACCTAAAGAGCTATTGGACACTTTGGAGGAGTTAGGAGACGTCCAGTTTAAAAAATTCAAGTGGTTTTTGCAGAAGCAAGAGTACCTAGAAGGCTTCCCAACAATCCCAAAGAGTAAACTGGTGAAGGCAGACCGGATGGACACAGTGGATCAGATGGTCGAGAAATACAGCAGAGACACTATGAAAGTGACCCGAATAGTTTTAGTGAAGATGCGTGAGAATGTTCTAGAGAAGAGTTTATCAAAAAACAAATCAGAACCCAAAGGTAAGTCATGGTATGAACAAAAAGATCAAACTTACATCTCACAAAGACTTTAAACATAAAACTGCGAGTTGCACTTTGGCTTTCAGAAGAAGCGACCAAACACACGTCCACCGGAGAAAATATGTTAAAAATTTCAGAAAAATCAACGAAACAAAGTCAGACAATCCTGTTTCTGTTGCCTCTAATGTTTAGAAGTAGCACACTGGTGTGACTGTAAGATGCTGCTTGGACGTCATTAATTCCCTCTGAAATGAAGTAATAAACCTTCTGGTTATTTGGAGACCACAGAGTTCATGCACACATGAAGCACAACATGTCAGTTGATGTTAAATGATACAAAGTCATTTTACAATCGTTAACCTCTTCAGAGCCTTTAGTTATCAAAAGAGATAAATAGATTTCATTAATACAGAAATGTCTACACTTGTTAGAAATTACTCACATTCACTGAAACAACCTCTCATTGATTTTTATCTTTGTTTTATTCATCCAGATATTCTGGAGTGTCAGCAGAAACTCAAATGCAACTTTCAAAAGAAGTTCCAGAGTGTGTTTGAGGGAATCGCTAAAGCAGGAAAGAAAACCCTTCTGAATGAGATCTACACAGAGCTCTACATCACAGAGGGAGGGACTGCAGAGGTCAATGATGAACATGAGGTCAAACTGATTGAAACAGCATCCAGCAAACCAGATAGACCAGAAACAACCATCAGACAAGAAGACCTCTTTAAAGCCTCACCTGGAGGAGAGGAACCAATCAGAACAGTGATGACAAAGGGAGTGGCTGGCGTTGGGAAAACAGTCTTAACACAGAAGTTCACTCTGGACTGGGCTGAAGGCAAAGTCAACCAGGACATACAGTTCATCTTTCCATTCACTTTCAGACAGCTGAATGTGGTGAAAGAGAAAAAGTACAGCTTGGTGGAACTTGTTCATCACTTCTTCAGTGAAACCAAAGAAGCAGGAATCTGCAGGTTTGAAGAGTTCCTGGTTCTGTTCATCTTTGACGGTCTGGATGAGTTTCGACTTCCTCTGGACTTCAACAACACTGAGATCCTGACTGATGTTACAGAGTCCACCTCAGTGGATGTGCTGCTGACAAACCTCATCAGGGGGAACCTGCTTCCCTCTGCTCGCCTCTGGATAACCACACGACCTGCAGCAGCCAATCAGATCCCAACTGAGTGTGTTGGCATGGTGACAGAGGTCAGAGGGTTCACTGACCCACAGAAGGAGGAGTACTTCAGCAAGAGATTCAGAGATGAGGAGCAGGCCAGCAGGATCATCTCCCACATCAAGACCTCACGAAGCCTCCACATCATGTGCCACATCCCAGTCTTCTGCTGGATCACTGCTGGAGTTCTGAAGAAGGTGTTGAAGACCAGAGAGGGAGGAGAGCTGCCCAAGACCCTGACTGAGATGTACATCCACTTCCTGGTGGTTCAGTCCAAACGGAAGAAGGTCAAGTATGATGGAGGAGCTGAGACAGATCCACACTGGAGTCCAGAGAGCAGGGAGATGACTGAGTCTCTGGGAAAACTGGCTTTTGATCAGCTGCAGAAAGGCAACCTGATCTTCTATGAATCCGACCTGACAGAGTGTGGCATCGATATCACAGCAGCCTCAAAGTGCTCAGGAGTGTTCACACAGATCTTTAGGGAGGAGAGTGAACTGTACCAGGACAAGATGTTCTGCTTCATCCATCTGAGTGTTCAGGAGTTTCTGGCTGCTCTTCATGTCCATCTGACCTTCATCAACTCTGGTGTCAACCTGATGGCAAAAAAACAACCAAGAATCCATTTGCCTAAAGTGTTGAGAGTAAAACCTAAGCTAACACACCTCTACCAGAGTGCTGTGGACAAGGCCTTACAGAGTCCAAATGGACACCTGGACTTGTTCCTCCGCTTCCTCCTGGGTCTTTCACTGGAGACCAATCAGAAACTCCTACACGGTCTGCTGACACAGACAGGAAGTAGCTCACAGACCAATCGGGAAACAGTCAAGTACATCAAGAAGAAGATCAGCGAGAATGTGTCTCCAGAGAAAAGCATCAATCTGTTCCACTGTCTGAATGAACTGAATGATGGTTCTCTAGTGGAGGAGATCCAACAGTCCCTTAGTTCAGGACGTCTCTCCAGAGATAAACTGTCTCCTGCTCAGTGGTCAGCTCTGGTCTTCATCTTACTGTCATCACAAAAAGATCTGGACGTGTTTGACCTGAAGAAATACTCTGCTTCAGAGAAGGCTCTTCTGAGGCTGCAGCCAGTGATCAAAGCCTCCAACAAAGCTCTGTAGGCGGATACACTATACGGATACATTACCATTACTGAATATGTTTGATATTTGACTTTGATGAAACATTATGTTTGTATTAATCCCTGTTCCTCCCCTAGGCTGAATGGATGTAACCTCTCAAAGAGAAGCTGTGGAGCTCTGTCCTCCATCCTCAGCTCCCAGTCCTCTAGTCTGAAAGAGCTGGACCTGAGTAAAAACAACCTGCAGGACTCAGGAGTGACGCAGCTCTCTGCTGGACTGGCGAGTCCACATTGTAAACTTGAAACTCTCAGGTCAGGATCAGGTGATTTACTACAAAGATGAGGAAGTGGTCTAAGTGTCGGATCTACTAAGTTCATGGTGATGTTACCAAAATGTTACTGTGGGATAACAATGTCTGCTAGTGTCTCTGCTAATATGCTGTTACGTTCCCCTTTTTGGCATCTAAGGGATGCGGGGAGTAACGCTGTTTATTTCCCGGGGAAACAGACTGAGCAATGATGACGGTTTAACAAAAAGAGTATTTATTGTAAAAAGGCTAGCTGCTTGCACGGCAGCAAAAGAAAACTACTTCCTTATAGAAAGAAAGCGACACTATACAGACAACAGCCCACACGGCTGGAACAAAGGTGCAACACACACGCAGCTCCACCACTACGCCTTGCCCAAGGGTTGTCAGCTCACACGCACAGCCTCACTACTGTGGTCTGCCCAAGAGGTTGTTCTTCAGGAGTTCCTCTCCTCTTATCCAACGCTGATCGCGATTGTCCGCAGCCGCGTCCAATCAGCCGCTGCAGCTTGCATCCGGGACAGAGGGTGGCACTCGAGAAGACAGAGGGAAAACAGAGGGAGAGCACAAACACAACACGGCACGTAACATATGCGTTTGGAAATAATGGTGTAAACTGAATGGTGAACTGGTCACTATCCTGCTCGGGATCAAAGTGTTGGATGACTTGTCCAACCAACATGAACATCCTTTGGCCCACCTGCTGTCAGGGAACCAGGACGGTTTAAGTCGTGCTTTTAGTTTGTGAGAGCAATCTACTACACTGGAATAACTTATTTCACTGTAATGATGATTTTAAATGTCTTTACAGTGACAGGATTTTCACAAAATGTCTGTTTACAAAAGAAGATGAAACCAAAATGAAAGCCACTCATGTTGATGATGAAAATAATGATTCATTGTGTATCGATATAAGAAACTCTGTGTGTTGTTTTGTGTGTTTGCAGTCTGTCAGGCTGTGAGATCACAGAGGAAGGCTGTTCTTCTCTGGGCTCAGCTCTGAAGTCAAACCCCTCCCATCTGAGAAAACTGGATCTGAGTGGAAACAACCTGAAGGATTCAGGAGTGAAGCTGCTGAGTGGTTTTCTGGAGAGTCCACATTGTAGACTGGAGACTCTGAAGTGGGTTCACTGTCTGCTGCTAGTGCAGCACCTTCATGTTTCATCAATAACTCTATTTGATTTATCTACGTATAGATCCAAGAAGTGATACATTTTCTGGTAATATGTTCCACTTCACATCAGCTGCCTCATTGTCTGCATGTCATCCTCTACAATCATGAAATGTACAACTTGTCTGGCTTCATCCTGCTGTTGGATGGATTACTGAACAGGCCTACCGGGCACAGGCCCAGGGGCCCAAAGTGTCAGGGGCCCCCCTGACCTTTACCTACAACATGTCACTCAAAGAGACACAAAAAGTGAATTGAATATACTAGACTGTACTATACTTGATGAATATACTTTATATACTATACTTGGGAGACTCAATGGTAATCATTTAAAAAATAATGTTTCATTTAATCACACTGAAAGAACCAAACCTTTTTTAATTTTAGGAAAATAACTGATAAAGTAATTAAAAAAAATAACATTTCTGATGCTGACTTTTTTCAGAGCATTTGGTATTTTTCAATATATTTTATGAATATTTTATTTTCTGATCTGCTCTGAAGAATCTGGATCAACACTGATCAATGATTTTAAATGTCTTTACAGTGACAGGATTTTCACAAAATGTCTGTTTACAAAAGAAGATGAAACCAAAATGAAAGCCACTCATGTTTATGATGAAAATAATGATTCATTGTGTATCAATATAAGAAACTCTGTGTGTTGTTTTGTGTGTTTGCAGTCTGTCACACTGTAAGATCACAGAGGAAGGCTGTTCTTCTCTGGACTCAGCTCTGAAGTCAAACCCCTCCCATCTGAGAGAACTGAATCTGAGAGGAAACAAGCTGAAGGATTCAGGAGTGAAGCTGCTGAGTGGTTTTCTGGCGAGTCCACATTGTAGACTGGAGACTCTGAGGTGGGTTCACTGTCTGCTGCTAGTGCAGCACCTTCATGTTTCATCAATAACTCTATTTGATTTATCTACGTATAGATCCATAAAGTGATACATTTTCTGGTAACATGTTCCACTTCACATCAGCTGCCTCGTTGTCTGCATGTCATCCTCTACAATCATGAAATGTACAACTTGTCTGGCTTCATCCTGCTGTTGGATGGATTACTGAACAGGCCTACCGGGCACAGGCCCAGGGGCCCGAAGTGTCAGGGGCCCCCCTGACCTTTACCTGCTAAATGTCACTCAAAGAGACACACAAAGACTACTGTGGTAGTGGGCGTGGTCTGTGCTCGGCTGCAGGGGAGAGATCTGTGGAGTGGTTCAGGTGGCAGTGTAGCCGACTCCGTGTTACTCGCGGGTCCTCAACACACCACACCGTCTTCAGCAGTTAAGGTTTACTCAAACGCATTTCATTTACAAACTTAAACAAAACTTCACACTGCCGTGCGCTCTCTCCTGCTGCCCGGCTCCTCGGAGCGCACACAGGCCAGTGTGCATCAATCAGTCTGACTCTCGTGGGCTGGTGTTCCTCTTCCTCTGTGTCTCACCGGCCACCAGAGCTCCAGCCTGCTACTGCTGAAGAGGAATGAGGGATAATTAGCAACCGGTTACAGCTGTGCCAATTAACCCTGGCACTGTTCCCCTGAACCACTCCCACAGATCTCTTCCCTGCAGCTGAGCACAGACCACGCCCACTACACAACTACAAAGAGACACTAAAAGACTACAAAGCGACAAAACAAGACACTAAATGACTACAAAGAGACAAAAAAGACCACAAAGAGACAAAAGTTACTTGAATATGCTACACTACACGTGATAAATATACTATGTATTGATGTTGCACGGTGTATCGATACTAAAAAGGTACCGCGGTACCCGTACGTTAAAAACGATACGATTTTGCATATTTTTAGTGTCGATACTTCATTAAAATAGCGCGGTCAGAGCTCACTCACTGTTCCGCTCCCTGTCATGCTGCCTGCACGCATTGACTGCAAGGGGGCGGGGCTACCCAGCGCTCACACAGCAACAGGCAGCATCACTCACAGCAGTGATGCTGGGGAAACATGACCTCAAGTGCAGGAGCTTTTACCGACCGTCCTCGGCTTGTTGGAAAGAAAGATGCCAGAAGTGAAATCTGGAAGTGCTTTGGCTACATTGCAGACAGTGAAGGAAAGCCCACTGACCTACAGAGACCCGTCTGCAAAACGTGTTTCAAAGCCACAGACCAAGTGAGGCAACACGTCTAACATGGCAAAGCACCTTTCAGACAGACACCCCGAACTTTTCAAAGCAAATGTGATTATAAACATGAACACCCCCAAGCTCACCCATAGACAGCTAACACGAGGAGCCTTAGCCTAGTTTGATGACAAGCCTATATGATCATGAGGTCACAATGCACACAAACGTGCACTAAATGAAACACAATTGATGCAAAATGGCTCCATGCTGGTGGAGCCTGAGGGTGGATCTTGAGCTAATTATTTTTATTTTTAGTTAAGGAAAAATAATTATTCCATGAATTAAGATAAAATATGAAGTGAAAATATCAAACTCACTATGCAAGTAAATGAAGCATTGTTTATCCACCCACTCCCACAGACAGTCAGACAGATGCCAGCAGAGTCAGCAGCAACACAGAGACAGAGTTCCCTTCAGCTGTGTTTGAAAGCCAGCGGAATTATGAGAGAGGCTCAAAAGAGAGAGGCGAAGAGGTTAAACATTAATATTAATGCCATTTGTTAAGTGTTCAAAACGCTGGGCAGGAACAAGCTGGTAAAAAGGGAACCGTACAGATGTTTTATTTATTACTATTATAGATAAATATACCAGTATCGTATCGTATTTGTGGTATTGTATCGAATTCTGGTATCGTATCGTAAGTATCGGTATCGTGATACTTATGGCAGGTATCGTATCGAAGTCATCATTTTGGTGTTGTGACAACCCTACTATGTATACTATACTTGATAGACTCAATGCTCATCATTAAAAGAAAGTTTAATTGCCAGTGTAGCCGACTCCATGTTACTCGCGGGTCCTCAACACACCACACCGTCTTCAGCAGTTAAGGTTTACTCAAACGCATTTTATTTACAAACTTAAACAAAACTTCACACTGCCGTGCACTCTCTCCTGCTGCCCGGCTCCTCGGAGCACACACAGGCCAGTGTGCATCAATCAGTCTGACTCTCGTGGGCTGCTGTTCCTCTTCCTCTCTGTGTCTCACCGGCCACCAGAGCTCCAGCCTGCTACTGCTGGCACTGTTCCCCTGAACCACTCCCACAGATCTCTTCCCTGCAGCTGAGCACAGACCACGCCCACTACACAATTACAAAGAGACACAAAAAGACTACAAAGAGACACTAAAAGACTACAAAGAGACAAAGAGTTACTTGAATATACTATACTATACTTGATGAATATACTATGTATACTATACTCATGAGACTCAATGTTCATCATTAAAAAACAGTTTAATTGAATCACACTTAAAGTATCAAACCTTTTTTGAATTCTTTGTAAAATACCTGCTAAAGTAATTTTTTTTAAACATTTCTGATGCTGACTTTGTTTCAGAGCATTTGGTATTTGTCAATATATTTTATTAATAGTCATATACTGTCAGTTTTTATCAGTGGTCCAAGTCCAACACTCGGCCGTGGATCACTGCGGTTCAGCAGAGTCCTCAGCCTCCACACTTGGCTCCAGGCCGCCTGCAGGACCAACAACGTGAGCTTCATTGACAATTTTAATCTGTTTTGGGGCCGCTCTTCCGCTTTTAAGAAGGATGGTATTCATTTTAACAAGCTGGGTAGCCGCCTGCTGGCGGCTAATTTACAGCATGCTGTTCACTCCCATTCACATGATTGACTGTTTACACCTGGATCCCCTGTCCGCTGTCACGCTTCCTCTACGATCATTCTTCAGCCGTATTCATCCCCTACAAGCAACACTCGCTCCCCCTGGCGGCATGGAGGGTCTCCTACTACTCTTTCCACGGCCTCTACCGTAACTTCCACTCCACGACCCATGAACATTCCCGTGAGAATCACAGGCTCGCGCTCACGCCCTAGTTATGGTCGGGTTCGAGGTGCTGCACGAGTGATCCGTCCTATTGCACATACCCCCAAAGCTTCCTGTGCTGATGACGACACAGTGTCTTCCCCCATCAAAATGTGTCTGATTAATGCACGCTCTGTAGCAAACAAGGCTCACATTTTAAATGACTTGTTCACAAGTCATAATTTGGCTTTTTTATTTCTGACCGAAACCTGGCAACGGAATATGGAATGCATCCATTTCAATGAACTCTGCCCTGTGGACTGCTCTTATGTTGGGACACCGCGTCTGACAGGCCGCGGTGGAGGTCTCGCCGTGGTCTGGAAGAATCAGCTTTCCTGCCAATTGGGGAGCACAGAATCCTATGCTACTTTTGAGCTGCAGCTCACTAAAGTGGGCCGACTAAAGCCGTTTTACTGTTTTTTAATTTACCGACCTCCAGGTCCTGCAGGTCAGTTTTTATCAGAGTTCACAGACTTTCTGACCTCTATTATCAAGCTGGACAAAGTGCTTCTGGTTGGTGATTTTAATCTGCATATCAATGATGCCACAGACTGTATTGCTACTGAGTTTCTCAATATTACTGAATCTTTTAATTTCACACAACATGTTTCTGGCGCCACTCACAGGGGTGGTCACACCTTGGACCTTGTGTTTTCTCTGGGTCTTGATATTGATAATACCCGTTGTGAGGACCTATTGATCAGTGACCATAAATGTATTTTCTTTGATCTTTCTGTCAATGCTGAGCCCTTGTGTCTGAAACAAACATTCCACTCCCGCACTATTACTCAGAGTACAGCTGATCAGTTCTCTATGCACTTCTGCTTTGATATTAACACAAATCTCAATGATGTTGAACTCTTGATGCAGTCATTTAATGAACATTGCACCACTTTGCTGGATAAAGTGGCACCTCTTAAGGAAAGGACCAGGGCAACCTATAACACTTCTCCGTGGATAACAGATGCTGTGTGCAGCCTGAGACAGAAGTGTCGCAGGACAGAGCGGCTCTGGAAAGCTACTGGGCTAGAAGTGCATGGTTCATATCTCAAAGACCTCAGAGTTTCTTTTAATACTGGAGTAAAGGAAGCTAGAACTGCTTATTTTGCCAACCTAATCTCTTCTTCAAAGAGAAATCCCAAGATTCTGTTTGACACAATTAAGAGAATTGTTTCACCGTCTGTCTCTACATTACCATGCTGTTCTGTTGACGATTGCAACAAATTCCTTATATATTTTATTGATAAGGTAACAGGTATTAGGTCTGGCATTCAGCCTGGGATCTGCTCATCTACATGTAGCTCCTCGCAATGTCCTGCTGTTCTGGACTCTTTCCAGCCTATCAGCCTTCAAGACCTGATGGACTAAATTAACAAAACAAAGCCGTCATCTTGCCCTCTGGATATAATACCATCCTCTCTATTTAAGAAAGTTCTGCTAACTATTGTCCCTGCAGTAATATCTATTGTCAATTCCTCATTGTCTAGAGGAATTGTCCCTTCCTATTTCAAGCATGCCACTATCCAGCCCATATTAAAGAAACCTAACTTAGATCCAGCTTTGCCCATGAACTACAGGCCCATATCAAAACTACCTTTCTTGTCCAAAATTTTAGAGAAAGTGGTGGCTAAACAACTGTTGGGACCAATAGGGGGCGTGTTTGAGTTATTAGCATTTAAGAAACTGAATTCTGGACATCAATAGAATTATTAATGTGAGTAACAATTATTAATGATTGTTAATAACTGGGCACCACCCTGCGAACAGGGACCAATAACCAAACGATAAAACTAAGTCTCATAATTAGTGTTCACTCATAATGTCAATAGTCTGCATATGACTATACATTCGAGGTGACAGTGAAGGATTGAGTCCGTACACAGGCTACAGCATACAGATTATTACATACATATGCACAAGTAATCACAGAGGACTGCTCTTTAAAATATAACAGGGTTTATTACATCAGAATAATAAATGATCAGATCAATTAATATTGCAATCAACAAACGCTATCATACCATGTTTATGTACCTAATCTCTAAACAAATGAATAAAATGTGTGTGTGTGTGTCTGTGTGTAAAAAGGAAGGGGGGCTCTCAACACTACAGTCGAAAAACTACAAAGATGGCGGCGTCGAATGACTTAGCCAATTTAGCAGAGGGGGGGTCTAACCCCCCCCCTCTGCTAAGTTGGCTAAGTCATTCGTGTGTGATGACGTGTGTGAAAAGGAGGGGCTTGACGGTGCTACCGCTAACCTACCACCAGGTGGCGTAAATGTTGCTGTATGTAACCACGTGTGTCTGTGCAGGCACGTGTGTGTGTCAATCGAATGAACGGGGTCTCCCAAGGGGTTAGACTATGTGCGTGTGTTTACGTGAGGGAGAGAGAGAGAGTGGGGGTCACCTCCTGCTGTGTTGGCAGGAGGATGAGCCAAGAAAAAGGAGAAAGAGGGAATCGACATAAATCAAACTTCTGTTTGTGAACCGCGTTGTAGTGAGACTGAGGCTCGCTGATCATATCTTACACAAATTGCCGTTGTCGCGTCGCGAACTACCGTCAGCCGTGCACGATATGATCGCGATGCCACACTTCACTCACAGAGCTGATTTAATGAAGAGAGAAAGATACCACACGAAGTGAAATAACATAAATGAAAATAATCCCAAAGAAAACAGTCAATGCAGTTAATACACAATACAAACAGAGCTTCTCTGGTCCGTGATGATTGTGTATTTACCTCCGTATAATGCGACGGTGTCTTTAACACGAACAGAATACGGGAATGCACAGTGGAGCAGCGCTGAATTCCGCTGGGTGTTGCGCAAGACCTTGATCTTACGCAACAGTAACGAAACACACAAAACACGGGAATATCAACATATAAATGAATTAACCTGAATGAAACTTAGGTTAATTTAAGCTAAGCTAGCCCAGATGCCAATCATGAACTCTTACTTTGGAGAAGCTTCGGAACAAAGGGCAGAGTGTTCGAGGAGGAATTGTCCGTCTCCTCGGGAGAAAGGGGAGGGGGGCTGCTTTGCTGGGGGGCACGGCGTTTGCCGGCCCGGGTGCGGTCCTTTGGCGGCGCGAATCGCTCTGGAGCTCGCGTAGGTCCGATCTGTACTCGCTGCAGCGATGGACAGATTAACTTCGGCTCAGGCGACGTGGTCCGTGCGTCCTGCCGGAAATCATCGGGAAGGAGCGAGGTTTCAGCTGCTCTCTGCCGGAATGTGCACAAAAAGAGAAACACGGGGAGGAATCGTGGAATTCATCCGTTGTGTTATGAGGAGGCCAGACTCAGAAAAAGAAACACAGCTGCTGCTTCGACCAGCGAAGTGGCATAAAACCTGTCAGGGTTTGATGAGGGTTCGAGGGTTTGCAGGCCGCGCGTTCCTCGTGGCCTCCGGTTGCTGGGGATCGGAGGCTGTGTCTTCTGCAGCCAGGACGGGGAGTCCGAGCGAAGAGGGTGATTTTCGGCTGTGCTCTGGGTTATAAACGAGTCTGCCCGCTCAGCGAGAGACTGGTTGTCGGCGAATGAAGTGTCCGCCTCAGCTGTGAGAGGTGGGGGTTAAGCCGAAGGGGGCAGGGATCAGAGTTCAGGTCAGATGTTTCACTGACTCCATGCCAGAGCTTGGTCTGGCTCCATGTCGGGTTTTGGAAAGGAGGACTGAGCATGTGAGGAGCTTAGCCAGCCAGGAGGTGGCGCCAGACCCCAACACAACTTACTGCTGCACTCGAGAGGCACAACATGTACGACAAGTTCCAGTCTGGGTTCACGTCTTACCTCAATGACAGAAGTTTCAATGTCTCTGTGGGTGATTTTGTGTCTGTTACCTCTCCACTGTCTTGTGGTGTACCGCAGGGCTCGGTTCTGGGGCCTCTGTTATTTTCCCTTTATCTGTTACCTTTGGGGCCGATTATAAAAAGCTATAATGTGTCCTATCACTTTTATGCAGACGATATCCAACTCCATCTGTCATTCAAACCCAGCGAGGCATTCACATTAACTAGGCTCCTGCGTCAATGCCATCAGAGACTGGACGGCAGAAAACTGCTTGCAACTCAACGACTCTAAGACGGAGGTCCTAGTTATTGCTCCAGAGGAGTTTGTCCCCATGATCAGGCAGATTATTAGTCCACTCTCCTCTGCTGCCTATTGCAACCTGCGCAATCTTGGGATTTTCTTTGATCGATCCATGTCGTTTGACCCTCATGTTAAGCAGCTGTCCAGGTCATGTTTCTTCCATCTAAGAAATATCAGTAAACTGAGATCTGTAGTATCAACACCTGAATTAGAGATGATCATACACACATGTATCTCTTCACGCATTGACTACTGCAACTCACTTTTTACATCACTCAATGTATCTGCTCTTAACCGTCTGCAGGTCATCCAAAAAGCTGCCGCCAGATTACTCACCAGGACAAATCGACGGTTTCACATCACCCCCGTACTCCGATCTCTCCACTGGCTCCCTGTAGCATCTAGGATACCCTTCAAAATTCTCACCATCACTTACAGAGCACTTCACGGTCAGGCTCCGACTTATGTAGCTGATCTACTTCGCCCCTATTCACCTGCCCGCACTCTCAGGTCAAACGCTCTAGGTCTTCTGTCAGTCCCACGCACACGATTTAAGACCCGTGGTGAACGAGCCTTTGAGGCAGTGGCCCCGAGGCTCTGGAATGCTCTGCCTGCAACTCTGCGCCTCGCAGATACTGTGGATACTTTTAAGAACCAGCTCAAAACCCACCTGTTTAGGCTGGCGTTTGTGTAAAAGTAAACCCATGTCCTAGACCTGCTCTTAAAATATGTTTTACATTTTTATTTTATTTTTTATTATTTTTACTTTTCTCTGTGTATATAATTTATTGACCCTAGAGTCACATTGTGTTTTTTATGCTTTTAAATGTCTGCTTTGTTAAGCACTTTGTGATATTATTGTCTGTGAAAAGCGCTATATAAATAAAATTCATTCATTCATTCATAATATTTTATTTTCTGATCCACTCTGAAGAATCTGGATCAATACTGATCAACGGTTTTAAATGTCTTTACAGTGACAGGATTTTCACAAAATCTGTTTACAAAAGAAGATGAAACCAAAATGAAAGCCACTCATGTTTATGATGAAAATAATGATTCATTGTGTATCGATATAAGAAACTCTGTGTGTTGTTTTGTGTGTTTGCAGTCTGTCAGACTGTGAGATCACAGAGGAAGGCGGTTCTTCTCTGGACTCAGCTCTGAAGTCAAACCCCTCCCATCTGAGAAAACTGGATCTGAGTAGAAACAACCTGAAGGATTCAGGAGTGAAGCTGCTGAGTGGTTTTCTGGAGAGTCCACATTGTAGACTGAAGACTCTGAGGTGGGTTCACTGTCTGCTGCTAGTGCAGCACCTTCATGTTTCATCAATAACTCTATTTGATTTATCTACGTATAGATCCATGAAGTGATACATTTTCTGGTAATATGTTCCACTTCACATCAGCTGCCTCGTTGTCTGCATGTCATCCTCTACAATCATGAAATGTACAACTTGTCTGGCTTCATCCTGCTGTTGGATGGATTACTGAACAGGCCTACCGGGCACAGGCCCAGGGGCCCAAAGTGTCAGGGGCCCCCCTGACCTTCACCTACTAAATGTCACTCAAAGAGACACAAAAAGACTACTGTGGTAGTGGGCGTGGTCTGTGCTCGGCTGCAGGGGAGAGATCTGTGGAGTGGTTCAGGCGCCAGTGCAGCCGACTCCGTGTTACTCGCGGGTCCTCAACACACCACACCGTCTTCAGCAGTTAAGGTTTACTCAAACGTATTTCATTTCCAAACTTAAACAAAACGTCACACTGCCGTGTGCTCTCTCCTGCTGCCCGGCTCCTCGGAGCGCACACAGGCCAGTGTGCATCAATCAGTCTGACTCTCGTGGGCTGGTGTTCCTCTTCCTCTCTGTGTCTCACCGGCCACCAGAGCTTCTTTCTTCTTCTTCTTTTGTTTTTAATGGCGGTTGGCAAACAAGTTTTTGGTGCATTACCGCCATCTACTAATCTGGAGTGTGGACTTAAGGAAAGTAATTCTCTAATACGAAAACCAAACAAAACCAAACAAACAAACGATACAAATAAAAATAATTCTCAAATTCTATTCATTTGTCTTGTTGACTCTAAATATTCCAGAAGAAGTTTACAACATTTGTCAGTAAAGCTTTTCTTTCGTACATTAATTATATTTTCCTCTCCAATCTCTCTTAGACATTTTTTCAAAAAATAATAATTATTATTGATGTATACTTGAGTCTGATGTCCCATGTCATACAATTTTCTTTCCATCCATTTGTTCCTCTCTTCTATGAGTGTTAGATCCACATTGTGCACTGGTAGTATCCACGGAGGAACATTTCTCCATATTACATTGGGCCCATACTCTAACCCTGTTAAACCGTATTCTTTTGCTATTGCACTGATTGTCCAACCAAACCCTTTGCCTTTACTTTGGGTGTATTCCCAGTATTCATACAGCACATTTGTTACGGGAAGTTCCTCTGCAGATCCCTTTCACTTCACCCAATATGCCAGAGCTAGTTTTGCTCGTCTTAGGCTTAATGGCAGTACCTCTGACAGGACAATAAAACATGGTCCACATGTTTTTCTTCTTCACAAAATTCACACTTTCCATTATTATGTTTTCTCATAACATAGAGGGAACTGTTCAGACCAGTGTGGCCATTCCTTAGTCTTGTCATAATCATCTCTTTTCTATTTCCTCTACTAGATCCTGCACTCCCAACCAATGGTTTATTTTTAAACAGATATCTTCCTTTATTCTGGCATATCTTTTTGATTTGTCCCTTAATCACCACTTTAGCTTCTGACATACTTATATTTACATTGACGATATTTCTCCCACTCTTCAAAGCCCTTTTGCGGCTTTATCCACCTTCTCATTGCCATCGACTCAAACATGGGCAGGGACCCACACGAAATGAACCGCCATCCGCATTTGATGGATTCTGAATAGTGATTGTAGTATTTCATACAGTAAATCCTCTCTACTTCTGGAGTGGCAAAATGTCAAACTCGTCAGCACTGCACATGAGTCTGATGCAATCACCACTCTCTCTGGCCTGACGCCCTCTACCCACTGTAAGGCAATAACTATGGCCATCATCTCACATGTAAGCACAGATAAGTCATCACTGAGTGTTTTCCCACACTCATACTGGAATTCTGGTGTTACTGCTGCTGCTGTTCTACCAGTTTTAGGGTCTTTAGATCCATCTGTATATAATTGTGGTAATTCCTCCTGATGTATGACTTAAAGATCTTACAGTTTCCCCCACGTTCATCTCTCATCACGTCAAGGAGGCCAAGATCAACTTCAGGCTGAGGCAGTAACCAAGGAGGAATTACTGGCAGAACCACTGCTGGAGAACAAGTCCTATCCAGTAAACCTAATTCACTAGCCTTCTCCTGAGCAACCCAACCAAAGCTCTTTGTTGGTGTTTGGTCATGTTCCCAGCATTTCGATTGTTTCCTGCATCTGTTTCACAACATATTCCACATTCCTACCTCTTTTCCACAGAGCTCCATCATCTGCAAATCAAGATCTCCCTATATGTTGTCCAACATTTTCACATACATCATCAATCACTATTGAAAACAATAAAGGACTAATCACACTTCCCTGTGGTGTTCCATTGTCCACCAAATGGCTGGCTGGCAAACACCTTCCCACGCTCACTTCCATAGAGCGACCCAACAGAAAGTGTTGAACCCATCTGAACATTTCACCCGATATTCCTAATCTTTTCATTTTGGTCCTGGTAATTTTCCTTCCTGCCAAACTTTGTTAAACAAATGCAAAATCACCTCTAATGCTAAATCAGACAGATGGTTCAACATGATGGAGTAAATCTGATCTTTACCTGCAGCAGTTAGCCCTGATTTACTTATGGCCCTTTTTATTTCTTCCAAAGTGAAAGGAGCATTAACTGCATCTTCCCTCTCTTCATCTGTTTCCAACAATTCTTTATTTGCTTCACTTGTTCTATGTCTTCCATTTAAACCCTCCTCTGACATATTAGCAGAACTATGGACCTCAATCAGTGCTTTAGTTAACATTTCTGCCTTTGCTTCATCATCGTTAGCCACCACTCCGCCATTTTCCAAGACTGGATACCCCCACTCCCGTTGTACTCCACTCATTTTCTTTATCATTCCCCAAACTTGATTAATTGAAGTGCTTCTCCCTATTGTGTTACAAAATGATCTCCAATACTTCCTTTCAGTATCTTTGATAGTTTTCCGTACTGCTTGCATTCTCTTGTACTCTGAATTCTCTGAACCATCTTTGCAGCTTCTGCATACGATATGTTCATTTTCACTTTTAGCTGCTGCACTTCCACTGCCTTCTTTCTCACTTCACACCCACCATAGGCCGCACTATGTGCACCTCCGCAATTTGCACATTTGAGCTCTGTCCCGTCCTCACATTTCCCATACTCATGTTCCCCTCCACATTTTCCACACTTTTGTTTCCCTTTGCACGCTGCCGCAATATGTCCATATTTTTGGTATTTGAAACACCTCAAAGGTGGACATAAGCTCTTACATTATAACTCATATATCCCACAGTGACTTTATCAGGCAAGTCTTAGAAATCCATCAACACTGACAAACTATCAACCCTTTCTCCTCCTCTTCTTGCTTTCAGACATTTAATCCCTATCATTTTTCCACCTCTTATACTTGATCTCAAATCCTCCACTGGGATACCATATACAACGCCTCTCACAAAGGGCCCAT
Organism: Lycodopsis pacificus; assembly: GCA_028022725.1. Taxonomy (NCBI): domain Eukaryota; kingdom Metazoa; phylum Chordata; class Actinopteri; order Perciformes; family Zoarcidae; genus Lycodopsis; species Lycodopsis pacificus. The sequence goes on along the minus strand of CM051689.1, from coordinate 2,711,244 downwards.
CACTTGTCTTCTTTGCGTTCCAACCACCATGTTGCACACTTTTTTCAGCTTCATTGCTTTCTCTCTCTGCTCCTCGTCCTTACACTTGATCAACAAGCCTCCATCACCCAGCACCTTCGCCATCAACATTTCACCAACTTTCTCCTTCAACCCGCGAGTCAGCGCCACCGGACTAACTTTCCTAAAATCATTTCCTTCCCTGAATCTCAAAATGACTTTGAACCCCTCATTCTCAACAGTCTTCCTCCTCATCACCCTGCCTTCCTCTCTCCCTTCCAAAATACTACCAGATACACTACTACGCTTCCTGGCTCGTTTATTTTTCCCTACTTCAGTCCAGTTATTGTAATCCATATCCTCACTCCCACCCTCTCCATCACTATTCCCTCCCATCCTTAGTCCAGTCACAGATCAGTTTATGCACAATCCGCTGAAACTACTTCTCCAAGCTCTCCGTCCGTGAGTTACTTCCTCGAGAGCGTCGATTCACACAAATACGTCACCTTCCTGCTTTTTCGGCCACCAGAGCTCCAGCCTTCTTCTTCTTCTTTAAATTTGATTGGCGGGTCGCAACCAACTTGTATAGGTGCATACCGCCACCTACTGTACCGGAGTGTGCAGTTTCAGGGTACCCTTTTCTTCACTGTTTTCTAACTAAATCCTACGGTCTAATCCCGTTTCTTTAAGAAATCGCAACAGTGCTCTGCAGCACTCTCGCCATTCTCCATCCACTGCCAGAACTCCCTCCAAACTCCACTTCCGTCCCAACTGACATATTTTTTCCTTCAAGATGTTCCTGTCTGCATGGTATCTTTGACATTTCAGGATAACATGCTCCACGTCTTCAGTAACATTACAAATAGTGCACTTATCTGAGTCCATTTTTGCCATTAAATACAGAGTTGAGTTAAGTCCTGTATGTCCGAACCTTAACCTTGATATTATGACCTCCTCTCTTCTATACTTCCCTTTGTATGTCTTCACATTTTGGATTTCTGAATGTTATAATAATGTCTTCCTTTGTTATCGTTGTCCCACTTCTTCTGCCATAACTCCCGTCCTGCCTCTCTTATTAGTGCTTTAGCTTCCCCCTTTCCAAAAGGAATTTTCAATATCTCCTCTTCTTTTAGTTTTAGTGCTCTCTTTGCAATCATATCTGCTCTCTCATTACCCTCCACACCTACATGAGCAGGAACCCAGCAAAATTGAACATTAATTCCCAGTTTTTGCAGTCTCAACATTATCAGAGATATTTCCATCACTAAATCCTCTCTAATTGTTTGTTTTGTCTTCAGGCTGTTTAAAGCTGCAGCAGAATCTGAACAGATGACCACTCTCTCAGGCCTGACCTCTTCTACCCATTGTAGTCCCAATATTATTGCAATAATTTCAGCTGTATAGACAGACAATCTGTCATTAATTCGTTTGCATATTGTCACTAAATTCTGGTATGAATACCCCTGATCCCACGTGTCCATTCCCGTTATCTTTACATCCATCTGTATAAATCTGCATATAGTTACAATAATTATTATTGATGTATACTTGAGTCTGATGTCCCATGTCATACAATTTTCTTTCCATCCATTTTTTCCTCTCTTCTATGAGTGTTAGATCCACATTGTGCACTGGTAGTATCCACGGAGGAACATTTCTCCATATTACATTGGGCCCATACTCTAACCCTGTTAAACCGTATTCTTTTGCTATTGCACTGATTGTCCAACCAAACCCTTTGCCTTTACTTTGGGTGTATTCCCAGCATTCATACAGCACATTTGTTACGGGAAGTTCCTCTGCAGATCCCTTTCACTTCACCAATATGCCAGAGCTAGTTTTGCTCGTCTTAGGCTTAATGGCAGTTCGTCAGCTTCTACCAGAAGTGCGTTGTTTGGGGTCGATTTAATTGCACCTATACTAAGTCTTAGAGCTCTGAACTGAATTATATCTAATGCTTGTAATGTACTCTTGGCAGCTGTTCCATAAACCATACATCCATAATCTATACATGCTCGTATAATAGCCCTATAGATATCCATTAGTGACCGTTTATCTGCTCCCCATTGATGTCCAGAAACCGCTCTCATAACATTGAGCACCTTTTTACATTTAGTTTCAATATGCTTAATATGAGTTCTCCACAAACATTTTTCATCAAACCATGAGCCTAAATATTTAAACTCTGTCACCCTCTCCATACTTTGTCCATATAATTTCAGATGAGTATTGCTTATATTTCTCTTTCTGGTGAATAGCATGTAGCAAGACTTGTCATCAGACATCTTAAACCCCCAGTCATACGACCACTTTTCAACATTGATTATAGCCTTTTGAATTTTACTGATCACATGTCTGATATTTCTTCCCCTTTTCCAAATTGCTCCATCATCGGCATATAGCAAGGAGCCAATATCTCTGTCAATGTCCATGAAGACGTAATTTATCATAATATTAAATAATATAGGGCTAATAACACTACCCTGGGGGATCCCATTTACTATAGTAAATTCTTCAGACACGGCAAGAGCTCCAGCCTGCTACTGCTGAAGAGGAATGAGGGATAATTAGCAACCGGTTACAGCTGTGCCAATTAACCCTGGCACTGTTCCCCTGAACCACTCCCACAGATCTCTTCCCTGCAGCTGCAAAACGTGTTTCAAAGCCACAGACCAAGTGAGGCAACACGTCTAACATGGCAAAGCACCTTTCAGACAGACACCCCGAACTTTTCAAAGCAAATGTGATTATAAACATGAACACCCCCAAGCTCACCCATAGACAGCTAACACGAGGAGCCTTAGCCTAGTTTGATGACAAGCCTATATGATCATGAGGTCACAATGCACACAAACGTGCACTAAATGAAACACAATTGATGCAAAATGGCTCCATGCTGGTGGAGCCTGAGGGTGGATCTTGAGCTAATTATTATTATTTTTAGTTCAGGAAAAATAATTATTCCATGAAATAAGATTAAATATGAAGTGAAAATATCAAACTCACTATGCAAGTAAATGAAGCATTGTTTATCCACCCACTCCCACAGACAGTCAGACAGATGCCAGCAGAGTCAGCAGCAACACAGAGACAGAGTTCCCTTCAGCTGTGTTTGAAAGCCAGCGGAATTATGAGAGAGGCTCAAAAGAGAGAGGCGAAGAGGTTAAACATTAATATTAATGCCATTTGTTAAGTGTTCAAAACGCTGGGCAGGAACAAGCTGGTAAAAAGGGAACCGTACAGATGTTTTATTTATTACTATTATAGATAAATATACCAGTATCATGTCGTATTTGTGGTATTGTATCGAATTCTGGTATCGTATCGTAAGTATCGGTATCTGATGGCAGGTATCGTATCGAAGTCATAATTTTGGTATCGTGACAACCCTACGATGTATACTATACTTGATAGACTCAATGTTCATCATTAAAAGAACGTTTAGTTGAATCACACTTAAAGAACCAAACCTTTTTTTAAGTCATTTTTAGGAAAACATTTCAGAGCATTTGGTATTTTTCAATATATTTTATGAAAAATGTTTTATTTTCTGATCCGCTCTGAAGAATCTGGATCAATACTGATCAATGATTTTAAATGTCTTTACAGTGACAGGATTTTCACAAAATGTCTGTTTACAAAAGAAGATGAAACCAAAATGAAAGCCACTCATGTTTATGATGAAAATAATGATTCATTGTGTATCGATATAAGAAACTCTGTGTGTTGTTTTGTGTGTTTGCAGTCTGTCAGGCTGTGAGATCACAGAGGAAGGCTGTTCTTCTCTGGGCTCAGCTCTGAAGTCAAACCCCTCCCATCTGAGAAAACTGGATCTGTGGGGAAACAACCTGAAGGATTCAGGAGTGAAGCTGCTGAGTGGTTTTCTGGAGAGTCCACATTGTAGACTGGAGACTCTGAGGTGGGTTCACTGTCTGCTGCTAGTGCAGCACCTTCATGTTTCATCAATAACTCTATTTGATTTATCTACGGATAGATCCATAAAGTGATACATTTTCTGGTAATATGTTCCACTTCACATCAGCTGCCTCGTTGTCTGCATGTCATCCTCTACAATCATGAAATGTACAACTTGTCTGGCTTCATCCTGCTGTTGGATGGATTACTGAACAGGCCTACCGGGCACAGGCCCAGGGGCCCAAAGTGTCAGGGGCCCCTCTGACCTTTACCTGCTAAATGTCACTCAAAGAGACACACAAAGACTACTGTGGTAGTGGGCGTGGTCTGTGCTCGGCTGCAGGGGAGAGATCTGTGGAGTGGTTAAGGTGCCAGTGTAGCCGACTCGGTGTTACTCGCGGGTCCTCAACACACCACACCGTCTTCAGCAGTTAAGGTTTACTCAAAAGTATTTTATTTACAAACTTAAACAAAACGTCACACTGCCGTGCGCTCTCTCCTGCTGCCCGGCTCCTCGGAGCGCACACAGGCCAGTGTGCATCAATCAGTCTGACTCTCGTGGGCTGGTGTTCCTCTTCCTCTGTGTCTCACCGGCCACCAGAGCTCCAGCCTGCTACTGCTGAAGAGGAATGAGGGATAATTAGCAACCGGTTACAGCTGTGCCAATTAACCCTGGCACTGTTCCCCTGAACCACTCCCACAGATCTCTTCCCTGCAGCTGAGCACAGTCCACGCCCACTACCACAACTACAAAGAGACACTAAATGACTACAAAGAGACAAAACAAGACACAAAATGACGACAAAGAGACACTAAAAGACTACAGAGACAAAAAAAAGACTACTAAATTACAAAAGTTACTTGAATATACTACACTACACGTGATAAATATACTATGTATTAATGTTGCACGGTGTATCGATACTAAAAAGGTACCGCGGTACCCGTAAGTTAAAAACGATACGATTTTGCATATTTTTAGTGTCGATACTTCATTAAAATAGCGCGGTCAGAGCTCACTCACTGTTCCGCTCCCTGTCATGCTGCCTGCACGCATTGACTGCAAGGGGGCGGGGCTACCCAGCGCTCACACAGCAACAGGCAGCATCACTCACAGCAGTGATGCTGGGGAAACATGGCCTCAAGTGCAGGAGCTTTTACCGACCGTCCTCGGCTTGTTGGAAAGAAAGATGCCAGAAGTGAAATCTGGAAGTGCTTTGGCTACATTGCACAGTGAAGGAAAGCCCACTGACCTACAGAGACCCGTCTGCAAAACGTGTTTCAAAGCCACAGACCAAGTGAGGCAACACGTCTAACATGGCAAAGCACCTTTCAGACAGACACCCCGAACTTTTCAAAGCAAATGTGATTATAAACATGAACACCCCCAAGCTCACCCATAGACAGCTAACACGAGGAGCCTTAGCCTAGTTTGATGACAAGCCTATATGATCATGAGGTCACAATGCACACAAACGTGCACTAAATGAAACACAATTGATGCAAAATGGCTCCATGCTGGTGGAGCCTGAGGGTGGATCTTGAGCTAATTATTATTAATTTTAGTTCAGGAAAAATAATTATTCCATGAATTGAGATAAAATATGAAGTGAAAATATCAAACTCACTATGCAAGTAAATGAAGCATTGTTTATCCACCCACTCCCACAGACAGTCAGACAGATGCCAGCAGAGTCAGCAGCAACACAGAGACAGAGTTCCCTTCAGCTGTGTTTGAAAGCCAGCGGAATTATGAGAGAGGCTCAAAAGAGAGAGGCGAAGAGGTTAAACATTAATATTAATGCCATTTGTTAAGTGTTCAAAACGCTGGGCAGGAACAAGCTGGTAAAAAGGGAACCGTACAGATGTTTTATTTATTACTATTATAGATAAATATACCAGTATCGTATCGTATTTGTGGTATTGTGTCGAATTCTGGTATCGAATCGTAAGTATCGGTATCGTGATACTTATGGCAGGTATCGTATCGAAGTCATAATTTTGGTATCGTGACAACCCTACTATGTATACTATACTTGATTGACTCAATGCTCATCATTAAAAGAAAGTTTAATTGAATCACACTTAAAGAACCAAACCTTTTTTAAGTCATTTTTGGGAAAACATTTCAGAGCATTTGGTATTTTTCAATATATTTTATTATTAATAATTTATTTTCTGATCCGCTCTGAAGAATCTGGATCAATACTGATCAATGATTTTAAATGTCTTTACAGTGACAGGATTTTCACAAAATATCTGTTGACAAAAGAAGATGAAACCAAAATGAAAGCCACTCATGTTTATGATGAAAATAATGATTCATTGTGTATCGATACAATAAACTCTGTGTGTTGTTTTGTGTGTTTGCAGTCTGTCAGGCTGTGAGATCACAGAGGAAGGCTGTTCTTCTCTGGGCTCAGCTCTGAAGTCAAACCCCTCCCATCTGAGAGAACTGAATCTGAGAGGAAACAAGCTGAAGGATTCAGGAGTGAAGCTGCTGAGTGGTTTTCTGGAGAGTCCACATTGTAGACTGGAGACTCTGAGGTGGGTTCACTGTCTGCTGCTAGTGCAGCACCTTCATGTTTCATCAATAACTCTATTTGATTTATCTACGTATAGATCCATGAAGTGATACATTTTCTGGTAAGTTTTAGGAAAATAACTATTCAAGTAATTTTTAAATAAAACTATTTCTGATACTAACTTTTTTCAAAACATTTAACTTCCTACTCAACAGAAAATGGGGTAATGATCACTTCCAACAGTAGGATGCTTCCATACCTCCCACACAAATACCTGCAATGACCGTGATGCCATTGTCAGGTCTAAACCTGTTGTGGAATATTTCTTAAACTATTCGGGAGAAAAGAGTAAAGTGTTTTCAAATCAATGTCAAATGAAACAGAGTCTTGATGAACGATCAAAGTTATAATAGTCAATTTATTTGCTTGCAAGCAAAAGAGAGCAGTTCTCAACAGACACGTATCGCAGAGTCTAGTGAGGAGTGCCCTAAAATCATCTACATGCATGCTACCTTTATACCCACAGACAAGAGGAACCAGCTGAAACAGGCAATGTCTGGTGTATTCCCTGCAACAATGGGGTTATATATGGCCTGCAATTGTCTTCTCCTGTGCTCTTTGATCTCTGTGGATGTTTAGGGTCAGGTAGAGGTTTATGATACAGCTATGTGGATGTTTTCCTTGAAGGCATAGAGTCCTGTCTTTACGACAACTTAAGGCGCTTTATGGCCTGTGTACAAATCCTTTGATGTCCCTTTGACCTGGTAAAGGAGTTAAGTCACAATATTGTGGCGACGGATTACCCCTGTGTTATCTCATCACATCATATACTGTTAAGAGGGTCATGCCCTTTAGCTAATGCTCATAAAGGAAATTACCGTAATCAAGACCTCTGTGTGTCTCCATCCTTGAAGACAGAAGACAATACACAGGATAACAGATAACCAGATAACCTGGATGGAAACTTACTCGAATCATTTCGGAAAACAATGTTTGGTGCCTGCACTGTTAAAAACTTACATTCTTTAACCCTAAAGCATAAGACTATGACATATTTTCCCATAACAAACTTGACTCATTACCTGACTTGTAATTAATTCTTGTGAACCTCCCATCATTTAAACATACAAGTTCCAAGGAGTCCATCACCTCCTCTGCTATCAATCTTATCCACTCCCCAGAGAGTGCTATGCGCATTCAAATCACCACACCAAATGACCCTTCTTCTGTCTCGTCCCTTTATTGCCTCTCATGCTTCTAATTCCAATCGTTGACACAGATTGTAGAAATTCACCTCTAACCACACTTCAACAACTACATATTCTAGGTCTTTCCCTTTTTCTATTTCTCTGTAATAAATTCCTTTCCGAACAAAGGTAGCACATCCTCCCCATTACCCCGTTCTCTATCCCTTCTTATGCACACACATCCCTGAATCACAAAATCTGAGTTTAGTTTAAGCCATGTCTCTTCAACACATATTATATCTGGTTTATATTCTAACCCATTAAGAAAAGCTTTCAATTCAAGAATTAACATCATGACTAGTCCTGTGAACATGTTCCTGTTTTTAAGCTCTTCCTGAACAGCCATCCCAGTTATCCCATGAATATTTAGATATCTTGCTGCACTCTTTACTGTTATTTCAATCTTCTCAGATCTCCCTTTTGCTTGGAATGTGCAGTTAAATACTTCAGCCATGAAATACACAAAGCTCTCCTTATTTACAATCAATATATTCCCATCTCCCCTTTGACTCTTTGTCACAAGATGTTCATTTGACTGTTGAGACGGTTCCTTCCTTGATATATCTCCCCCCCCCTCCCTCTCTACTCTACTCTACTCTCCCTCTGAACCATCTTTGCTGCTTCTGCATATGATATGTTCATTTTCACTTTTAGCTGCTGCACTTCCACTGCCTTCTTCTCACTTCACACCCACCATAGGCCGCACTATGTGCACCTCCGCAATTTGCACATTTGAGCTCTGTCCCATCCTCACATTTCCCATACTCATATTCCCCTCCACATTTTCCACACTTTTGTTTCCCTTTGCACGCTGCAGCAATATGTCCATATTTTTGCCATTTGAAACACCTCAAAGGTGGACATAAGCTCTTACATTATAACTCATATATCCCACAGTGACTTTATCAGGCAAGTCTTAGAAATCCATCAACACTGACAAACTATCAACCCTTTCTCCTCCTCTTCTTGCAGATGTTTAATCCCTATCATTTTTCCACCTCTTATACTTGATGTCAAATCCTCCACTGGGATACCATATACAACGCCTCTCACAAAGGGCCCATCACTTGTCTTCTTAGCGTTCCAACCACCATGTTGCACACTTTTTTCAGCTTCATTGCTTTCTCTCTCTGCTCCTCGTCCTTACACTTGATCAACAAGCCTCCATCACCCAGCACCTTCGCCATCAACATTTCACCAACTTTCTCCTTCAACCCGCGAGTCAGCGCCACCGGACTAACTTTCCTAAAATCATTTCCTTCCCTGAATCTCAAAATGACTTTGAACCCCTCATTCTCAACAGTCTTCCTCCTCATCACCCTGCCTTCCTCTCTCCCTTCCAAACTACTACCAGATACACTACTACGCTTCCTGGCTCGTTTATTTCTCCCTACTTCAGTCCAGTTATTGTAATCCATATCCTCACTCCCACCCTCTCCATCACTATTCCCTCCCATCACAGATCAGTTCATGCACAATCCGCTGAAACTACTTCTCCAAGCTCTCCGTCCGTGAGTTACTTCCTCGAGAGCGTCGATTCACACAAATACGTCACCTTCCTGCTTTTTCAGCCACCAGAGCTCCAGCCTGCTACTGCTGAAGAGGAATGAGGGATAATTAGCAACCGGTTACAGCTGTGCCAATTAACCCTGGCACTGTTCCCCTGAACCACTCCCACAGATCTCTTCCCTGCAGCTGAGCACAGACCACGCCCACTACACAACTACAAAGAGACACTAAAAGACTACAGAGAGACACTAAAGAGACTAAAGACTACAACGAGACAAAAGTTACTTGAATATACTACACTACACGTGATAAATATACTATGTATTCATGTTGCACGGTGTATCGATACTAAAAAGGTACCGCGGTACCCGTAAGTTAAAAACGATACGATTTTGCATATTTTTAGTGTCGATACTTCATTAAAATAGCGCGGTCAGAGCTCACTCACTGTTCTGCTCCCTGTCATGCTGCCTGCACGCATTGACTGCAAGGGGGCGGGGCTACCCAGCGCTCACACAGCAACAGGCAGCATCACTCACAGCAGTGATGCTGGGGAAACATGGCCTCAAGTGCAGGAGCTTTTACCGACCGTCCTCGGCTTGTTGGAAAGAAAGATGCCAGAAGTGAAATCTGGAAGTGCTTTGGCTACATTGCAGACAGTGAAGGAAAGCCCACTGACCTACAGAGACCCGTCTGCAAAACGTGTTTCAAAGCCACAGACCAAGTGAGGCAACACGTCTAACATGGCAAAGTACCTTTCAGACAGACACCCCGAACTTTTCAAAGCAAATGTGATTATGAACATGAACACCCCCAAGCTCACCCATAGACAGCTAACACGAGGAGCCTTAGCCTAGTTTGATGACAAGCCTATATGATCATGAGGTCACAATGCACACAAACGTGCACTAAATGAAACACAATTGATGCAAAATGGCTCCATGCTGGTGGAGCCTGAGGGTGGATCTTGAGCTAATTATTTTTATTTTTAGTTAAGGAAAAATAATTATTCTATGAATTAAGATAAAATATGAAGTGAAAATATCAAACTCACTATGCAAGTAAATGAAGCATTGTTTATCCACCCACTCCCACAGACAGTCAGACAGATGCCAGCAGAGTCAGCAGCAACACAGAGACAGAGTTCCCTTCAGCTGTGTTTGAAAGCCAGCGGAATTATGAGAGAGGCTCAAAAGAGAGAGGCGAAGAGGTTAAACATTAATATTAATGCCATTTGTTAAGTGTTCAAAACGCTGGGCAGGAACAAGCTGGTAAAAAGGGAACCGTACAGATGTTTTATTTATTACCAGTATAGATAAATATACCAGTATCGTATCGTATTTGTGGTATTGTATCGAATTCTGGTATCGTATCGGTATCGTGATACTTATGGCAGGTATCGTATCGAAGTCATAATTTTGGTATCGTGACAACCCTACTATGTATACTATACTTGATAGACTCAATGTTCATCATAAAAAGAACGTTTAATTGAATCACACTTGAAGAACCAAACCTTTTTTTAAGTCATTTTTAGGAAAACATTTCAGAGCATTTGGTATTTTTCAATATATTTTATTATTAATAATTTATTTTCTGATCCGCTCTGAAGAATCTGGATCAATACTGATCAATGGTTTTAAATGTCTTTACAGTGACAGGATTTTCACAAAATGTCTGTTTACAAAAGAAGATGAAACCAAAATGAAAGCCACTCATGTTTATGATGAAAATAATGATTCATTGTGTATCGATATAAGAAACTCTGTGTGTTGTTTTGTGTGTTTGCAGTCTGTCAGGCTGTAAGATCACAGAGGAAGGCTGTTCTTCTCTGGGCTCAGCTCTGAAGTCAAACCCCTCCCATCTGAGAGAACTGAATCTGAGAGGAAACAACCTGAAGGATTCAGGAGTGAAGCTGCTGAGTGGTTTTCTGGAGAGTCCACATTGTAGACTGGAGACTCTGAGGTGGGTTCACTGTCTGCTGCTAGTGCAGCACCTTCATGTTTCATCAATAACTATTTGATTTATCTACGGATAGATCCATAAAGTGATACATTTTCTGGTAATATGTTCCACTTCACATCAGCTGCCTCGTTGTCTGCATGTCATCCTCTACAATCATGAAATGTACAACTTGTCTGGCTTCATCCTGCTGTTGGATGGATTACTGAACAGGCCTACCGGGCACAGGCCCAGGGGCCCAAAGTGTCAGGGGCCCCCCTGACCTTTACCTGCTAAATGTCACTCAAAGAGACACACAAAGTCTACTGTGATAGTGGGCGTGGTCTGTGCTCGGCTGCAGGGGAGAGATCTGTGGAGTGGTTCAGGTGTCAGTGTAGCCGACTCCGTGTTACTCGCGGGTCCTCAACACACCACACCATCTTCAGCAGTTAAGGTTTACTCAAACGTATTTTATTTACAAACTTAAACAAAACTTCACACTGCCGTGCGCTCTCTCCTGCCGCCCGGCTCCTCGGAGCGCACACAGGCCAGTGTGCATCAATCAGTCTGACTCTCGTGGGCTGGTGTTCCTCTTCCTCTCTGTGTCTCACCGGCCACCAGAGCTCCAGCCTGCTACTGCTGAAGAGGAATGAGGGATAATTAGCAACCGGTTACAGCTGTGCCAATTAACCCTGGCACTGTTCCCCTGAACCACTCCCACAGATCTCTTCCCTGCAGCTGAGCACAGACCACGCCCACTACCACAACGACAAAGAGACACTAAATGACTACAGAGAGACACTAAAGAGACTAAAGACGACAACGAGACAAAAGTTACTTGAATATACTACACTACACGTGATAAATATACGATGTATTCATGTTGCACGGTGTATCGATACTAAAAAGGTACCGCGGTACCCGTACGTTAAAAACGATACGATTTTGCATATTTTTAGTGTCGATACTTCATTAAAATAGCGCGGTCAGAGCTCACTCACTGTTCCGCTCCCTGTCATGCTGCCTGCACGCATTGACTGCAAGGGGGCGGGGCTACCCAGCGCTCACACAGCAACAGGCAGCATCACTCACAGCAGTGATGCTGGGGAAACATGGCCTCAAGTGCAGGAGCTTTTACCGACCGTCCTCGGCTTGTTGGAAAGAAAGATGCCAGAAGTGAAATCTGGAAGTGCTTTGGCTACATTGCACACAGTGAAGGAAAGCCCACTGACCTACAGAGACCCGTCTGCAAAACGTGTTTCAAAGCCACAGACCAAGTGAGGCAACACGTCTAACATGGCAAAGCACCTTTCAGACAGACACCCGAACTTTTCAAAGCAAATGTGATTATAAACATGAACACCCCCAAGCTCACCCATAGACAGCTAACACGAGGAGCCTTAGCCTAGTTTGATGACAAGCCTATATGATCATGAGGTCACAATGCACACAAACGTGCACTAAATGAAACACAATTGATGCAAAATGGCTCCATGCTGGTGGAGCCTGAGGGTGGATCTTGAGCTAATTATTTTTAGTTCAGGAAAAATAATTATTCCATGAATTAAGATAAAATATGAAGTGAAAATATCAAACTCACTATGCAAGTGTAACCTCTGTGAAGATGTCTCCTGGCTAAATGAATCTCTCGGGGCTGGTCAGGCTTGTGGTAACAGCAGGTTTATTCCACTTCTGCATTTATGACAAAAGGACAACATGGAAGAATGGGTCATCTTGCGGACAACTGCGCATGCTCTGTCTTCAGTAAATCCTCCGTTGTGTTCAGGATTACCCATCTTGAAAGACATTGTTGACATTGATACAGTGATCGTATAGTGGGTTTAATTTCATTTAAATAAAATAGCCGAAATAGAACATAAATTGTCTCTCTTAAATGTATGAGGAGAATTACAAAAGTATATATAACTAAAAATATATTTATACAGATTTCTCACACTGAACTGTTACCTTTTTCATTTTATAATAACAATTATATAACTGAGTAAACATGTAGACTATAGAACATACTGTAACATACCTGCATTTATGACAAAAGGACAACATGGAAGAATGGGTCATCTTGCGGACAACTGCGCATGCTCTGTCTAGAAAGACGACATCAAGTTAGTATTAGCTCACGTTAGCTGTATTGGCGACATTTTTACTGGCAATAAAACATAAAAAACGTATAGTTAACTTCATAAAAACATGGCGAATATTATCTAAGACAAATAATATTCAACAAAATAAAGCCAGCTCAACTCTTGTGTACTTTTAAAGTTAGTTAACATTATATTGTCCACGGACATTCACGGACCCGTTACCTTCAGTAAATCCTCCGTTGCGTTCAGGATTACCCATCGTCCTTTGCGTCAAGATTACCTCATAGTCCTTTGGGGATATTCAGTGCAGGTACACATTTACAACAGCAGGTGGCGGACTTTTCCCATTTAGCGGAATTTAACCTGAACCTCTTCAACTATGTTACACAAGTAAATGAAGCATTGTTTATCCACCCACTCCCACAGACAGTCAGACAGATGCCAGCAGAGTCAGCAGCAACACAGAGACAGAGTTCCCTTCAGCTGTGTTTGAAAGCCAGCGGAATTATGAGAGAGTTTTATTTATTACAATTATAGATAAATATACCAGTATCGTATTTGTGGTATTGTATCGAATTCTGGTATCGTATCGTAAGTATCGGTATCGTGATACTTATGGCAGGTATCGTATCGAAGTCATAATTTTGGTATCGTGACAACCCTACTATGTATACTATACTTGATAGACTCAATGTTCATCATTAAAATAAAGTTTAATTGAATCACACTTAAAGAACCAAACCTTTTTTTAAGTCATTTTTAGGAAAACACTTCAGAGCATTTGGTATTTTTCAATATATTTTATTATTAATAATTTATTTTCTGATCTGCTCTGAAGAATCTGGAAACAACCTGAAGGATTCAGATGTGAAGCTGCTGAGTGGTTTTCTGGAGAGTCCACATTGTAGACTGCAGACTCTGGGGTCAGTAGAGGGTTGGAGTCAGTCCATGCTGGTTTCAGCAGTATTGTACCAAACACAGATCCACAGGCTTCAGGATTGGACGACAGAGAGAGAGCAGTCAGCCAATCAGACGAGTCAGAAGCTTGTTGTGATTGTGTGTTTGAGTCGATGTGTTGTTGTTCACGTCTACAGGAAGTGAAGCTTGTTAACAGCTGACGGCGTCATCAGATGTTTAGAGACAGTGGTCCTCATTCATCAAACTATCAAACTATTGATCAGTTCATCTTTGTCACAGCTCTGAGATCAGTCTGACTGAAGCCTGCACATCACTGCTCTCACTTCATAGAACCAGCGTTACATGCAGCCAATCATCAATCATGGCTGAAATAACCACTAGTGCTGCTTTGTACACGTTGAGGAAGTCCCAGATATCTGAAACCAAACTCCATCATGTGTGGTTCACAACATCATCTGGAGGCTGTATTCACTGTATCTATCCAGACACTCGTCGGCTGCTTTACTACAGCTGTATGAACCCAAAACAAACAGATTCAGCTGTGATTTAAGTTCAACAAACATTCAAAGGATGCTGAAATAACGATGTAATGATGTTGATTTGTAAAAAGTCTGAATTCATGCTTTGTCAGGTCTGTCCACAAGATGACAAGCAAACAACTGTTAAAATGGTTGTTTTCTGAATGGAGTCTGGATCAATAGATGCTATGCCATGCTAACATCGTAGCTGCTCCATCATCTAGGTGTAAATAGGTCAGCGTGGTTATTGTTTGTACCGTAGACAGTCTGTGGTTCATACTCATACATTCATACACATAGTCTGGTCTCTGTATGAGGTATCGTAGAGCTCTGGGTGAACACAGACGGATTCAATATGTTTATCCTCCATTTCTGATTCAACAGCGTCAGGACGTCAGTGATGAAGGAGGAGAATCTCAACGCTGAACGGCTTTAACGACACAGCCTCACGTGCATCTCTTACTCCATTGGAAATATTTAAATGTACATCGCGTCTTTCGCCTCATTGGCTCAAATGTACGTCTATTAGTGACTTTGCATTTACTTTGTATGTAATCGCGTCACGTGAAACATCAGCTTGGCGTTTGTTGTGAACGCAGCATAACAGGGTTGAATCCATCTTTACAGTGAGCAGTGAACACCTCTCTGGTTCTGCAGTCATGATGCGTTCAGGACTCTCAGCACTTTATTTCAGTGGAACCTGCAGAGTCAACAGACTGGAGGCCCAACGTGTCTGCAGGTGTGTGAGCTTGGAGCTCAGTGTAGGTTAACATGAGAGCTGAGAGGAAGCTGCTCTTTCTACTGGATGTGCTGCGTCACTGACTGACGGCTGATGAAGGGAGTCTCTGTAAACACTCATTCATCTCTTCTCTTGTCTTCTTCTTCTCTCATCAGGTGGAAGTGATCTCTGTCAGCTGAGTCCTGATGATCCAGAGAGCATCTGGAGACTGGAGACTGCTCCATCACCTCCACCTGGATTTTATTTGGTGTACCAAACACCAGAAGACTTTTAAAGACTAAAGTCTGACACCCTCTCACATATACAGACATTGGGCCTCATATAACAACAGATGTACTCTTATTTAGGGCTCGAGGACCTTTTGAAATTCTACTGATTATTTTTGTTAGGGTTCATATTTGTTGTCTGCCGCTTCAGCTCAAACTCCCGTGAGCTGGAATGAGGTAGAAAAATGAAACCTGGAACAATAACTGGAAATGATGTTCATGTGCTTCTCAAGACATAGAACTCCAATCGGACACATGGTGGCGCTGTAATTAATGTCACAAAATGTGATTTTTGAAAAGCCACGCCCCTCACACCAGAAGTCATTGACTGGATATTTGATTTGTTTCATGATAATGTTCAACCACATTTGTAAAACTATTGTGAAAACGCTCAACAGGGGCACCACCAGTAGTAATGATGTGCACGGTGCTTTCAGCTATTTTAAGTACGTAGTAAAGTTAAACACTGTCACTAACATTCTGTTAAAATACGTTCACTATACAGTTTATAGTATAGTGAACGTATTTTACCATAATTTTGAACAGAATTCAGCTGTGTTCACAGAGTCACAGGGTTAAAGAACTCCTACTCACAAAAAGAGGTTTTATTCTGAGCAGCAGGAGACTTGACTCTGTCATGTTGGTGTAGCCCCGCCCACCTATCAACTCGTATAAAAGCACCGCCTACTGACCAATCAGAGCTCAGTACGTGGATCGTTAGGAAATATTGAACCAATAAGAAGAAGTTAAGTCATAAAAGTAACAAAGTTCAAACTGCTGAATGCAGAAAGAACAGCTGGCAATAAATCACAGACTGTATGAATGATGAAATGAACAGATTCACAACATCACTGTCTCATCTAGAGCACAACATCTACTACATGTGTGTATTATGTTACATTAATGTGCTGCAGATGTATTCTGATGACATGAATGACAATATTTGAGTCTTATTCTTTCAGTTGTAACCCCGGCGCTGTGAAGCAGACTTGGCTTGTTTTCTTTAGTTCTATTTCAGACTCATGAAGTCTTGATGCATTTAAGTTTTATTCTACTCTGTTGGCCAGCATTCGTTGGGTTTTAAAGAAGAGCTCCTCTTGTATTTTGAAGGTTGTTCAAAATGAATGCAGAAAAACCTGATTGACTATTTTATTCCACATTTTTATTTCTATTTTGAAATAATATCATGGTCATAAAGTCACAAAAGCTTTTTTTATTTTGATGACCAGGGGGTGTTCAGATGGTAGGCGCATTGTGTACTATTTAGGTCTATACAGTATTGTTTTGGGGAATTTATACTCTGAATAAATTGGAAAATGAATAAAGAGTTAAAAATTAAAAACATCTAATATTTGTTTGATCAGCTGGGAATAAAAATATGAATGCCAATAACATGCAGAGTGTTTGGTTGGTGTTTCAATAATAATACATACAGATACATAATCTGGATTAAATCTCAGGCAGAGGGTCAGGAGAGGATCTTTAGACTGTGACACACACACACGCACACACACACGCACGCACACACACACACACACACACACACACACACACACACACACACACACACGTTTCATTGCACTGGTCCGGCAGAGGATGAACATCAACCCTATGTCACCATCTTGTGGTTAAAAAAGACAGAACGTCATCGATAATCTCAATTTGTGAATACTATTTCAACAAAAGTTGAAATAAAGTCCATGAAATATATCAAGCTTCGTATAATAATAATAATAACAGTTAATTATACTGAATTTGTATCATTAACAGTGACGAAACAGAATTATTGTTAATATCAAGAATAACAAGATATTGCATTATTTCTGATGAATGATATTGAATTCAAGAAAAACATCTGTGGATAGGATAACAATACAGTAATTTACCGTTAAATGCTTTTCAATGAGACAACTCACATGGAACATATTTATTTAAATGAACACAAATCATAAATCTCACATTATTTCCCTCATAAAGGAAAAGGAGAGCTCGTGAAAGGAGACAGATCTAATCCACCAAACCACTTGACACACAGCAGCAGCTGAAGCACAAATTAAACATAATTAAACTCACAAAACGATCCTGAGCTCAGCAGTCTGAAGACTCATAAATCAGGTCACTTGTTTTTGATATTTCCCATGAAGACAATACTACAGGTCATTAAATATATGAATACAACAGTCATGTGTCCACCAACCACCTTGAACTAGACACCAACACGAGTCAACGACACGCTTATTAAACAACTGAAGAATATTAATGTTCATATATAAATAACAACACTAATAGTCCTCCTGCAAACATGGATACGAGCACTTTTTCGAGGAGTGGGCGGGGCTTAAACAGCTGGAAAAATCACGACATAATGAAGCAGATTTGTAAAAAATAAAATAATGAATGCGTTTTCTGCAAAATGATCAGCAAACAATTTCTAAAATGCTTGTTTTCTGAATGGAGTTCTTATTGATCAGGGCTATGCTATGCTAACAGTGTAGCTGCTACACCAACACTCAAAATAACTCAAGTTATTGTTTATACACATTTATATACATTGAGTTTCATCTGTTAGCTACTAGAGTGGGTTGTTACGTATTTACTTTCAACCACCGGTGAAAACAAAGAAATAAACATTATTCAACTCATGTGAATTAATACTTACTGTAGTATTTTCATTATGCTGTATATTTATACTGCAATACACTTCAGAGGAAAACAAGATATTTATCTGACAGCTATGTGCAGACGTCATGTGATCTTATGAAATATTACATTGTTTTTGATTAAACCCAACAGCTACATCATAATACTGTTTACGTGATATTATGGTAATAAAAACCCATAAATATAACTTGTATTTATTAGTTGCAGCACTTTAAAAAGGGGGCTCTCATAATCCTGACTTCTGCTTTTGTCACTGAGGTATTTGTACCTGATAATACTTCAATAATCCAGTGTCTGTTATAATGAAAACAATTCACATTCAAATGGTTTCTTCATTTATTTTAATACATTATTTCTGCTGAGACGAGCTGTTTTAAGTCCCATCACCACAAACAACCGACGTGGCAGAAAACAAATACAGAACGGCCTGAAGAACGCTGACTCAAGCGAAAAGAGTACGCTGCATTTCACCAACAATGAAAGCACAAGTGTGCCATCAAATCCTTAAAATTTACTTTTAGCATTTCTGAACCAAATGGGAACATGATGGAAATAGAAGAACTAAACAACCCAAACACACTTAGAAAAACAACAAAGGCATATTCTGGATAAAAAACGCTGCTCGAAAGACCCCAAAGAGAAAAGAAATAAAGAAGCATCAAATAATTCAGCCTGTTCAGTTTCAAGATGCATCCACGCGCGCACTGCTGTGTGTGTGTGTATATATATATATATATATATATATATATATATATATATATATATATATATATATATATATATATATATATATATATATATATATATATTTATTTATTTATTAAGGAGAAGTTGTGCTAGTTAGTAAGAGCTTCACGAGTCGTCGTTCATATTTAACTGGTTTTAAACGATATATAATTACGTGACGGGAATTTGTTAAATTGATCCGTTGTCAGATCAATGCAGATTCACAACCTCTGTAACTCTGACGTAACAGTCTGTGAAGCGCTACACTCTCTGGCCATGTGGTGTCTGAGATTTACTCAGTTCAACTAAACAACCAGAGGATCTTTCAGGGCTGAGCAGAGGTGATGAATCACACCGATCCAGACGCATCACGACCTGAACTCATGAAATATAATGTGATCTGCTGTGTGATGTAGCGCCTCGGCTCCTTCCGCCCCAACGTTAATGTTTCATTTCATAAAACTATATGAAAACTACTTTGATAATGAATCATCATTAAATCGATAATCATCTGGTTCCAGCTACTCGAATGTGAATATTTTTCTCTGAGATTCAACGAAACCTCCGTTAGTTAGACAAAACAAGCACTTGGGTTTTTTATACCGTATATATGTATATTTATATTTTATAATTTCTTGACATTTTCTGGACCAAATCATGAAGTGAGAAGCAGATTGGCGGGTCAAACAGTGGTCGGTTGCAGCAGTGGTGGTCTGTCTGTCCTCAGAGGTGACCTGAGTGAATAAACAGAAGAACTGTAGCATGAACAGAGAGCGTGAACACGGCGGAGACCAAGAACATAAAGATCTAACTCCATGAGTAGAACATAAGGGACAAAGACATCATAGCGCCGACGTGTGACTCAGGTGGTTCAATGAGAAACACAGCTTCATGAGAATACGTCATTTAAAATCCGACAGAGCCAAAGCATTCATTCTGTTCTATCGGGCATGTCTTACAGCAGAGCAGCAACTTGAATCCATTCTGTCATTTTAAAGTCACTCACAGACCAAATTGTATTTTTTTTTAAATGTCAAAATGAGAGCGACGGTAACACAGAAAGAGAAATCAACAAACGTGTTTGGGAGGCGGCGATGGAGACCACAGGGGACGCAAACCCCCCAAAAAACAAGGCGGCCTGCAGCGAAAAGTTCGATCATCATTTTCTTGGAGAAACTCTACGTTAGCCAATCACGTAACCGACAACCAGACCTGAAGACGCAACAGGAAGAAGTTATGTTTCACGTGTAGTCACTCAATAAGGCCTCCAGCTCAACGCGTCAGACGCTAACGTGGACGTTTCCTGTTCCCACGACGTTTTTATCCGATGTTGTGTATGAAGGTAAAACAGCCTAATTCACCATGTTGTAGCGTCACGTCTGCAGCAGAGGAACCAATCGAAACTCTTTAAAGTTTGTTTCGGACAGCAGGTCTATACTCTAACCCTGGAACTAAAGAAAACATGGAGGACAAAGACAGCGTCATGACGGGCGCCACTAGTTCTTTGCACCTTCTCACCGACGTCACAAGTTACCACATCTCACTCCACAACGCAGTGCTTCAGAAGATATCAACATTTTGTACAATCTTCAGGAAAGAATTCACATTGAATGTGCCGTCGTCTGGAAACAGTTCGTTCCACGACAAACACCTCTCTGGGTGAGGTTCTCCTCTCCTCTAGTAGAACCTCTTGTTCCTCTCCTGTCTCTTCTGGAAAACCACGGCTCCCACCACGGCGCACACCACGATGCCCAGCAGAGCGCACAGCAGGAGCAGGAAGACCTTCCAGCCGGTGAGCGGCGTGCCGCGGAAGTTTCCGGTGGGATCGTCGATGTTGTCTACGAAGGACAAAAAGAAGAGTCCGTGTTCATTTTCATGTTCAATTCAGAAATGCTGCTCGTCTTCTTATTTTAAATAAGTCCCAGAAACGTGTTTTAAAGAGTGTAATGAGCAGAAACATGAAAATAAAACCTAGTACCAACATGAACTAAGATTGCTCCTTGTTGTTTCTTTAACTTCTATCATTGTTTCCTGGTTGAGGCGCTGTGTTTTAAAGGGACAGTGCAGATGTTTCTACAGAAAGCAGCACCAGCAAAGTAATGTACTGCTGTGGACGCACGTTAGACACCTACAAATACCAACATCTGTTCAAGAGTACGCTATATTTACAACGTTTTCACTTCTGTATTTTGCTGTCAGAGAGAGAAGATCGGGGAACTTGAATCTACCTTTAGGGGACTTGAGGAGGCTGACGCTGGGCTCGATCTTGGTCCAGTCCAGGTTCTCCTCCTCGGGGGTGTGTTCCACCATCAGCTGGTAGAGCTTCATCGAGATGATGTCGTGGTTATCTGGAAAATAACAAACGATCAGTTTAGAAAATCGATATAAATATCGAGACTTTATCATCTCCGATAATATTCAAGTGAATCTCTTTGTGAGTTTCTACTCGTAAATGTAAGAATGTACTCTCCTCCCCGAGCTCTTTATATAGATCGTGTTTTACCTACAATGGCCCTCAACAAAAGAACTTCCCAGAACTTCAGCCGTGGATATCATGACTTCTCTACTTCGGTTGTTCGTTGGTGTGCGAGTGTGTAAACTCACCAGACAGATCTCCCGTAGCTGCCGAGGCACCGAAGAAATATCCGGTAGGAAGACGAACGCCTCCGATGTCGATGCACTCCTTCCATTCGTTCTTGTCCTCCACATCAATCATCACCTGCAGGACAAAGACGGGACGTAAGAGACTTAAAGCTACTGAGAATAATCAGGAAAATACTCCTTATGTGGAAAAAGGAGAAGCTGTACTCGTTTGTGTCTGGATCACATGTTCTTGATTGGACTAAAGCAGGGGTGGGCAAACTTTTTGGCTCGGGGGCCACATTTAGTTTTAAAATTTGACAGACGGGCCGGGCCAGGAGCAGATGAATGGAGTGTTTGTGTGAACTCATATAAATTACAAGTAAAAGCCATGACCTAAAAAGTAACTTGCATTTAATGTCAGTGGGAACAGTGTTGTTGGTCACCCTTTTTAACCAGTGCGTCAACGTTTGGTGTCAGTTTGGTTGTGGCAATTCTCAGAACTAATATAAATTCCAAGTAAAAGCCATGACCTAAAAAGTAACTTGCATTTAATGTCAGTGGGAACAGTGTTGTTGGTCACCCTTTTTAACCAGTGCGTCAACGTTTGGTGTCAGTTTGGTTGTGGCAATTCTCAGAACTAATATAAATTCCAAGTAAAAGCCATGACCTAAAAAGTAACTTGCATTTAATGTCAGTGGGAACAGTGTTGTTGGTCACCCTTTTTAACCAGTGCGTCAACGTTTGGTGTCAGTTTGGTTGTGGCAATTCTCAGAACAGATCTGAGGTGTTCATCAGTTAACTGGGATCTGACACGGTATATTTTTTTTTGCATAAATCAGGGGTGTCAAACTCATTTTCACTCTGGGGCCACATCAGCATCACGGTCGCCCTCAAAGGGCCGGTTGTAAATGTAAGACGGTGTAAATGTAACTACTCCTAAGGCAAGGCAAGGCAAGGCAAGTTTATTTGTATCGCACATTTCAACAACAAGGTAATTCAAAGTGCTTCACATAAAACCATAAAAAGCATCAAAACATAAGACAAAAGAAAAGGAGATTTAAAAACAATTAAGAACATTCATTCATAAAACCATTAAAAATCGATGTCTCCCAGAGATCATCTACGCTGCACTCAAACCTCTACACTGCCAATTCTGTCAACCCACACACAAACCACCTATGGATCTTTGTTTTCTAGTGTGTGCCTGGCACGAGCTTGGTCCCGAAGGAAATACCGTTATAATTGTGCAGTCTCCACTTGTACTCCTTTCACATCAGCGTATTTAAAAACAATTAAGAACATTCATTAAAACATTAAAAAACAGTGTAAGAAATAAAATGCAGTCGTAAAATGCAGAAATGCAGGAAATTGATTCATATATTAATTGAGTGTAGTTCAATTAAAGGCAGCAGCAAACAGAAAAGTCTTCAATCTTGATTTAAATGAACTGAGGGTCTCAGCAGACCTGCAGCTTTCTGGGACTTTGTTCCAGATATGTGGAGCAGAAAAACTGAACGCTGCTTCTCCATGTTTAGTTCTGACTCTGGGAACAGAAAGTAGGCCGGTCCCAGACGACCTGAGGGGTCGGGATGGTTCATAAGGTAGCAGCAGATCAGAGATGTATTTTGGCCCTAAACCATTCAGTGCTTTGTAAACCAACAGCAGGATTTTAAAGTCAATTCTTTGTTGGACAGGAAGCCAGTGCAAAGACATTCGAACTGGGGTGATGTGATCCACCCTCCTGGTCTTAGTGAGGACTCGGGCTGCAGAGTTCTGAATCAGCTGCAGCTTTCTGACGGACTTTTTACAGAGACCTGTAAACACACCGTTACAGTAGTCCAGTCTGCTGAAGATAAATGCGTGGACAAGTTTTTCCAAATCCTGTTGAGACATAAGTCCTCTAATCCTTGATATGTTCTTCAGGTGATAGTAGGCTGATTTTGTAATTGTCTTGATATGGCTGTTCAGGTTGAGGTCTGAATCCATAACTACACCTAGATTTCTGGCTTGGTTTGTGGGTTTTAACATCAGTGATTGAAGCTGAGCGGTGATTTTCAATTGTTCGTCCTTGGTACCAAAAACAATTACTTCAGTTTTATCTTTGTTTAATTGAAGAAAATTCTGGCACATCCAGTTGTTGATTTGTTCAATGCAGTTACCCAGCCCTTGTATGGGATTATAGTCCCCTGGTGACATAGTTATGTAGATTTGTGTGTCGTCTGCATAATTATGATAACACACTTTGTTGTTTTCCATAATCTGAGCTGGTGGAAGCATATAGATGTTGAACAGAAGAGGCCCCAGTATTGAACCTTGGGGAACACCACATGTCATTTTTGTCAGCTCTGATGTGTAATCAGCTACAGACACAAAGTATTCTCGGTCCTTCAAGTAGGATTCAAACCAGTTAAGTGCTGTGCCAGAGAGTCCCACCCAGATTTTTAGTCTTTCTAGGAGTATGGCATGGTCGACCGTGTCGAATGCAGCACTGAGATCCAGTAACACTAAGACTGAACTTCTGCCATTGTCTATGTTTAAGTGGATGTCGTTGAAAACCTTAACAAGAGCAGTTTCAGTGCTGTGGTGCTGTCGAAAGCCTGACTGGAAAACATCAAAGCAGTTATTTACGGCCAAGAAGTTGGTCAGCTGTTGGAAAACCGCTTTTTCAATTATTTTACTTAAAAATGGGAGGTTTGATATTGGCCTATAATTTTTCATTGTTGCGGAGTCTAAACTAGCCTTCTTTAGGAGTGGTTTAATAACTGCAGTTTTTAGGGCTTGTGGGAAGACACCTGAGAGAAGGGATGTGTTTACAATTTGTAAAAGATCAGTGGTCATGCAGTTTGAAATATTTTTGAAAAAGTGTGTTGGTAGAACATCCAAGCAGCAGGAGGATGACTTCAGATGTTGTATAATGTCTTCTTGGCTTCTACGGTCGATTGAATGAAATTGTGTCATGATATTTGAATGGATGTTATTCAGAGATCGGGACAACACATATCCTGTGGTTGGTGTGGAGGCACTGACTGCTTGTCTAATTTTCTGAATTTTGTCAGTAAAAAAGGAGGCAAATTGATTGCATGCCCAAGTGGATTGGAGCTCAGCAGCTACCGACACTGGAGGGTTTGTTAGCCTGTCGACGGTAGCAAATAAGGCGCGTGTATTGTTCTTGTTTTTGGTTATGATGTCAGAGAAGAATGACTGCCTTGCATTTCTAAGTTCCAAATTATAATTGCGAAGTCTCTCTTTATAGATGTCACAGTGAACCTGGAGATTAGTTTTTCGCCACCTGCGCTCAGCTTTCCGACACTCTCGTTTCTCTATTTTGACCAGCGTAGCATTTCTCCAAGGAGATCTTTGCTTACCCGAGACAACCTTCACTTTAGTGGGTGCAATGGCATCAACAATATTTTTAACTTTAAAATTGAAGCCATCTACAAGCTCATTGACTGAGAGGCAAGAGAGGGCTGGTGTGGAGGAGAACTTCTGAATAAATAGTTCACTGGTGTTTTCAGAGATGTAACGCTTTGTCACAACCTTGGTTTGGACATTTGTGTGCAAGGAGATTGCACTCTCAAAGAAAACACAGAAATGATCAGAGAGTGCAACATCAGTCACAGCAACCTTGGAAATGTTTACACCTTTGGTGATGATTAGGTCCAGAGTGTGCCCCCTGTTGTGGGTGGGTCCTGTCACATGCTGAGTCAGATCATAGTTATCAAGGACACCACATAGTTCTATAGACTCTCTGTCCTGGGGATTATCAACATGGATATTAAAATCACCAACAATAACAACACAGTCAAAATCAATACAGATTACAGACAGCAGTTCAGTAAACTCATCAAAGAAGGTTGCACAGTATTTAGGCGGTCTGTAGATGTTTAGGAATAAAGCTTGAGTGGAATTCAGAGCCACATATTCAAAAGAACTAAAATGACCAAAGGACATCTGCTTGCATTGAAGAGAATCATTAAATAAAACAGCAACTCCACCTCCTTTTTTATGCGCTCTTGTTTCACTCATGAAACTGAAGTTGTGAGGTGTTGATTCAATAAGAACAGCTGCACTGTTATCTTGATTTAACCAAGTTTCAGTTAAAAACAAAATGTCCAGTTTGTGCCTAACAATAAAATCATTGATTAAAAATGTTTTTCCTGACAGAGACCTGACATTTAATAAAGCTATGTTTAATGTGGTTAAAGCTTTCTTTGCCCAATTTATTTGGACAGGCTGACGAGGAATGTATGCTAAGTTTGATAAGTTTGCATGTTTACTATTGTTTCTTCGCAGTCTCACATTTCTTTTTCGAAACTTGCAGGACAGGAATTGAGACGGCTAGCTGCATACAGGGCCCCGACTTTTCCTGGAGAGAGTCATTGGTGTCATTAGCCTTGTAGCCTGGACCCAGAAGATATCAATTATTTCCTTTATCAGTTAGGGGAGACAGAGAATGGTTGTGGAGCCGTCGAGTGGGGAGAGGAGTGTGTTTGGTTCCAGCAATGACCAGCTCATTCATGTGGTCAGTGAACTCCAGGTGGGGGGAGGATGGGGAGAGTGTGAGAGAGGATTGCAGTCCAAAGTTTGCCCATGAAGTAGAAGTAGGTGCTGGGGCCTCGTCTAGGAAGGGTGGGGAAAGTGGGAGTTGCAGTCCAAAGTATGGACCTGAAATAGAAGTAGGTGCTAGGGAGCCACGTAAAGACTCCTCGTCTCGGAAGGGTGGGGAAAGTGGGAGATCGTCTAGGAAGGGTGGGGAAAGTGGGAGATCGGAGGCGGTCCCTGATGATGAGGTTGGAGGCTCTTCCTTTTGGCTGTCGTTAGGTGGGGGCATCCCTCCCGTAAGGTCTCCATGGCGATGCTGTGTGGCTATCTCTTGTTTAGACTCCTCTTGTGTCTTGTCCTTGGCAGTAGGGACAGACGGGTGACGCAGGGAGAAAAATAGGTTTGAGGTAAACAGTTTTACCCCTGACTTGTTCAGGCAAACTCCATGCGCTGTAAAAAGATGTCTACGCTCCCAGAAAAGGTAGAAATTGTTGATAAAATGTACTGAATGGTCAGTACATGCAGTTGACAGCCATTTGTTCAGTGCAAACAGCCTGCTGAATCCTTCATCTCCTCCTCTAACTGGTGGAAGAGGGCCACTGATGAACACCTCAGCCTTGACAGAGCTGACTGTGTTTAACAGATCAATAAAGTCTCGCTTCAGAACTTCAGACTGTTGTTTCACAATATCACAGCTTCCTGTATGCACGATGATGTTTTTCGCTGTGGGATGGTCAGCCACGATGTCCAGGATTTTGTCTCTCATGTCAGAGACCATATCTTTCGGAAAGCAGAGTATTTTGGTACATATTTAGTTTAACATATTTAGTTTAGTTTCCCGGGATATCTTTGACTTCCACAACACGTACTAAGCAGAAATAGAGGTTATTGTTTCCATGGTTAATGGCGGACAGTTGAACGGCTTTCAGGGCGATAAGCCACGCCCCCTCTCCGGCGCGTCCAGTGTGAATGAACACAAACAGCCCCGGCAAGACCGGCGGCGCGAATGGCTCAACTCAACTTTTTTTTTTATACTCAAACATCTCCACGACTTATTGAGTGGCGTAATAATCGCGCGACACAACGAATCGATAATGAAATTCGTTGCCAACTCTTTTCATCATCGATTTTCATCGATTTTATCAATTCGTTGTTGCAGCCCTACAGTCAATTGGAACAGCAGCTTACTTGATGACATCACCACCTCAGCTGGTCTCATGAGTTTAATCCGTTTTTTTCTGTAAAGTATTTTTACAATCAAACTAAATATGACAACCCTGCTGTTTTCGTTTTCATTTAAAATCAAAAATGATATATTATTATTTACATACATACAATTTTATATATATATATATATATATATATATATATATATATATATATATATATATAAATAATTGTATGTATGTATGTATGTATGTGGATCAGATCCTGCTAGCAACACCTCACATCTCCGAAATCGTCAGAGCAGATTTTTTAAATCGGCTGAATCTTGACAAACCGACCACAGATTTGGAGCTTAAACAACAAACTTTGTAGAGGAGAGGAGGGGTCTAAACAAGGCATTGTATGAACTCTTAAATAAAGAAGATGCACAAATTAATACAGGAAAAGAAAATATAAGAAGCCCACATGATACATGTCAGGTTATACACACACACACACACACACACACACACACACACACACACTTACATCCATCCCATGGAGGTCATTGCGGAAGGTATCCACAAACAAAGCCAGGCCAAGAAACTGATCTTGGTTTCCAAACACAGGGCCTAGGATGGAGGCAGAGATGAGGCGACACATGAGCAGACGACAAGAGACACTTTCCTGTGGTCAGCAGTGAAGCTGAGAGGGTCGACACAAACATCTGGACATTAAAGAATAAAACAGCTTTCTGATGGAGTGAGCACGATGAGCGTTCATTTTCACTTTAGATTCACTTTTCTCAGAGTTGCAGCGCTCTCACCTTTACCTCGTCATCATGCAGGTGAGCCGAGAGAACGCCGTCTCACTACATTAAGCTTTTAGTACTTCAGTAAATATGTATTACACGGTTTAGACTTTGTTCTAGAAGTTTCTTACATTGATCCGACAGAAAGCAGCCTCTTTGTTTTGATACACTTCGCTTTGCTGTAAATTATGATGTGACAGATTTCAACCAATGAGCTTCTTGAAGTCTTTTATTGTGGCGCAGTAGCAGGAAGTGCAATCCGACTTGTTTTTAATCTAAATATGACACGGGTAAGAAAAGGGGAACTGGGTCTGTGAAGAGCTGCAGGTGACAGGTGAGAATTGCATTTTGGGTAAATGCAAACTCTGACTCGTTGCTGCAAGAAGGACCAGCGTGACCTGAAGTGAGATCAAGCTGGTGGGTTTAAGGTGAACGTTACCTGGATGAAGTCTGTCCTTAGTGTACCAGACAGCGAGGCCGTCGCCGTGGAGGTTCTTCTTTCCTGACCCATGAACTTTAAACTGCACGTGCATCTCCCAGTCCTTCAGGTAGCACGGCTGTAGACCAGAACCACAACAGGTTTCATAGAGTATTGGATTTCATATTCCAGGACACTGTCTCAATATAATACGCAAATGTTTATCAGGTATACAATTAAACATATTTAATTACTGGGTTGCATATTTTTCACCTTCATCCACCAAAAGTTAATGTGAGGTAACATATAACCTTTTATATTGTAATTATACATTATATTCTATTAGTTTTTTGTACATATCTTCCATTCAAAGAAAGAGAAAATATAAACATGAGACTAAATGTAGGTTGATGAAGAGAGCGTGGCTTAAACATGTGCTCTCAACCAAAGGCTGGAGTAGCTTGGACTTGTGTATAAATAAACACATCAGAGTCAGACGGGGACAGCAGCCATGTTTGTAGTCTTTCCTCACCACAGTGTTCCAGATGGATCCCTGCTTGCTCTTCTCATCCGGAGTGAGTCGGACGTACGAGCTCGTCACCAACGTGCTTCCCCAGAAGTCCCGCTGACTGCTGGGGCTGCTGCCGACACCTGAGAGACCAACGCGTGAGAGGACCGGACACGATCAGAGGACTCCATGTTTCATCAAGTTGTTTCTGTTTGTCGAACAGATCCGGTACATAAACCGTGCTCAGTGTCCCACCTAACAAGGCCACAGGCCGGTGCATCCCTAGTTGTGAGTCTGATCTGCAGACGCTGAATTAAACAGACACACCTCCCTCCACGTGCACTTCTAAGGACACGTCCTGACAAACACTTCCGTATGCTGAAGGCGCTCTGCACGTGTCGTCATCAACACATATTTACATGATCATGTAATTCTTGCCTCGCCCTGAATAACTGCAACAGTTCAGCCCCCTGCAGCACACGGTCAGATGAGTGCAGTGATGAAGCGGCTTCAGTTACAAACAACTTCCTGCTGAGACTCACCACAGAAGCACGAGCTGCCTCGTGGATCAGCGGTCTGCAAATGTACTGGAATAATTGTAATGTGCTCCTTTGCTCTGCCTGCACGCTTACATTGCAAAATGACCACTGATATAGCAATTTAGAATTCACACTGTTACATTTCCACGTGTCAAAGTAATTGTACTCTGTGCTCCTTTGCTCTGTTCACACGCTTACATTGCAGATTACCTGCTGATGGAGCAATTTTCCCATCAACTGGAAATTTGACTCCCATGTTCAGCTCAGTCTGCTCTACAAAACAGCCTTTTGGACCAGATACAGACGTTTGCTATCTCCTCCTAAACCTTACTGTACTACATCTCAGAGGTACATGTTGTACTTTATACTGTACTACATCTCAGAGTTACATGTTGTACTTTATACTGTACTACATCTCAGAGGTACATGTTGTACTTTATACTGTACTACATCTCAGAGGTATATATTGTACTTTTTACTGTACTACATCTCAGAGTAACATATTGTACTTTATACTGTACTACATCTCAGAGGTACATGTTGTACTTTATACTGTACTACATCTCAGAGTTACATGTTGTACTTTATACTGTACTACATCTCAGAAGTACATATTGTACTTTATACTGTACATCTCAGAGGTAATTATTGTACTTTGTACTGAGTGTGGTAAAGGATCTGAATACTTCTTACATCATCCTCGTGGCTCCGCCCCGCTCAACTGGCAGCAGCAGCAGCAGCAGCAGCAGCAGCAGCAGCAGCAGCAGCAGCAGCAGCAGCAGCAGCAGCAGCAGCAGCAGCAGCAGCAGCAGCAGCAGCAGCAGCAGCAGCAGCAGCAGGACGGAGGAACGTGACGGGTCTGTCGGTGCTCCAGGCCTCTCCTCTGCGGATCAAATCACAAGGTAAAGTGTGTTTCTGTGTATTAATGAAGGTAAAGTGTGTTTCTGTGAGTATTAATGAAGAGAAAGTGTGTTTCTGTGAGTATAAATGAAGGTAACGTGTGTTTCTGTGAGTATAAATGAAGGTAACGTGTGTTTCTGTGAGTATAAATGAAGGTAACGTGTGTTTCTGTGAGTATTCATGAAGGTAAAGTGTGTTTCTGTGAGTATAAATGAAGGTAAAGTGTGTTTCTGTGAGTATTAATGAAGGTAAAGTGTGTTTCTGTGAGAATTAATGAAGGTAAAGTGTGTTTCTCTGAGTTTAAATGAAGGTAAAGTGTGTTTCTGTGTATTAATGAAGGTAAAGTGTGTTTCTGTGAGTTTAAATGAAGGTAAAGTGTGTTTCTGTGAGTATAAATGAAGGTAAAGTGTGTTTCTGTGAGTATTCATGAAGGTAAAGTGTGTTTCTGTGAGTATAAATGAAGGTAAAGTGTGTTTCTGTGAGTTTAAATGAAGGTAAAGTGTGTTTCTGTGAGAATTAATGAAGGTAAAGTGTGTTTCTCTGAGTTTAAATGAAGGTAAAGTGTGTTTCTGTGTATTAATGAAGGTAAAGTGTGTTTCTCTGAGTTTAAATGAAGGTAAAGTGTGTTTCTGTGTATTAATGAAGGTAAAGTGTGTTTCTCTGAGTTTAAATGAAGGTAAAGTGTGTTTCTGTGTATTAATGAAGGTAAAGTGTGTTTCTGTGAGTTTAAATGAAGGTAAAGTGTGTTTCTGTGTATTAATGAAGGTAAAGTGTGTTTCTGTGAGTATTAATGAAGGTAAAGTGTGTTTCTGTGAGAATTAATGAAGGTAAAGTGTGTTTCTCTGAGTTTAAATGAAGGTAAAGTGTGTTTCTGTGTATTAATGAAGGTAAAGTGTGTTTCTCTGAGTTTAAATGAAGGTAAAGTGTGTTTCTGTGTATTAATGAAGGTAAAGTGTGTTTCTGTGAGTTTAAATGAAGGTAAAGTGTGTTTCTGTGAGTATAAAGGAAGTAAAGATAAGATAAGATAAGATAAGATAAGATAATCCTTTATTAGTCCCTCAGTGGGGAAATTACAGGATTACAGCAGCATCGCTCACAAGTAATAAATGAAGATAAAAAATCAAGTAGTATAAATAGACTAAACAGTAAACAGTAGTAAAAATGACAGTAAAGAAGAATACAAAATATACCAGTATGTACAGACGGAGTAAAAATGTGAAATGTAAGATAATACTTAAACGTATTGGATATTGCACGGGATTGACAGTAAGAAGACTATTAAATATACCAGTATATACAGGCGGAGGCAGAGTAAAATGTAAAATGTAAGATAATACTTAAACGTATTGGATATTGCACGGGATTGACAGTAAGAAGACTATTAAATATACCAGTATAAACAGGCGGAGGCAGAGTAAAATGTAAGATAATACTTAAACGTATTGGATATTGCACAGGATTTACAGTAAAGAAGACTATTAAATATACCAGTTAATACAGATGGAGTAAAATGTAAGTGTAAGGTAAATACTTAAACGTATTTGATATAGCCCAGGATTGACAGTAAAGAAGACTATTAAGTATACCAGTAAATACAGACGGAGTAAGGTGTAAGTGTAAGGTAAATACTTAAACGTATTTGATATTGCACAGGATTGCACGGATTAGGTATTGCACCAGGTGAATGAATTAAAGTGTTCAGAGTGTTCATGTTCAGTCCAAATGTTCGTGTTCAAAGTGTTCAAAGTGTTCAAAGTGTTAGTGGTCTCCCGAGAGCAGCTCGTTGTGCAGCCTGACAGCAGCGGGGAGGAAGGACTTGCGGTACCTCTCCCTCAGACACCGGGGATGGATCAGCCGGTGACTGAAGGAGCTGTGCAGAGCTGCCAGAGTGTCCTGCATGGGGTGGGAGGCGTGGCTCATCAGGGATGAGAGCTTCGCCATCATCCTCCTGTCTCCCACCACCTCCACAGTATCCAGTGGACACCCCAGCACGCTGCTGGCCTTCCTCACCAGTTTGTCCAGTCTCCTCCTGTCAGCTGTCGCGATGCTGCTGCTCCAGAAGACCACTCCATAGAAGATGGCTGATGCCACCACGGAGTCGAAGAAGGTCTTCAGGAGTGCTCCCTGCACCCCAAAAGACCTCAGTCTCCTCAGCAGAAAGAGTCTGCTCTGTCCTTTTTTATAAAGAGCGTGAGCGTGGTCAGTCCAGTCCAGTTTATTGTTCAAGTGAACACCCAGGTACTTATACGAGTTCACGACCTCAATGTCCAGTCCCTGGATGCTCACCGGTGTCGGAGGAGGGCGTTTACCCCGGCGGAAGTCCACCACCAGCTCCTTGGTCTTGCTGGTGTTGATATGGAGGCGGTTCCGCTGGCACCATCCTAAAAAGTCCTGGTTTAGTTCCCTGTACTCTCTGTCATCATCTGCGGAGATGAGGCCGACGATTGCAGAGTCGTCAGAGAACTTTTGCAGGTGGCAGTTGGCAGAGTTGTGTTTGAAGTCCGAGGTGTAGATGGAGAAGAGGAATGGAGCCAGAACGGTTCCCTGTGGGGCCCCTGTGCTGCAGGACACCCGATCTGACTCACACCCCCGTATCCGCACATACTGTGGACGGTTGGTGAGGTAGTCCAGGATCCATGAAGTGAGGTGGTGGTCCACCCCGGTCTGCTCCAGCTTGTCCCTCAGAAGCAAAGGCTGGATGGTGTTGAAGGCACTGGAGAAGTCGTAGAACATGACTCTCACAGTGCTACCAGTCTTTTCCAGGTGAGAGAGGCATCTCTGCAGCAGGAAGATGACGGCGTCATCCACCCCGATGCCGGACTGGTAGGCAAACTGAAGAGGGTCCAGGGATGAACTCACCAGAGGGCGGAGATGGGCAAGTACCAGCCTCTCCATGGTCTTCATCAGGTGGGATGTCAACGCCACCGGCCTGTAGCTGTTGAGGTCCTTGGGCCGCGGGTTCTTTGGTACCGGTACCACGCAGGACGTCTTCCATAGCTGTGGTACTTTCCCCAGCCTCAAGCTCAAGTTGAATATGTGCTCCGCTATCCCGCACAGCTGGTCTGCGCAGGATTTGAGGAGCCTTGAGCTGATGCCGTCCGGACCCGTGGCCTTCCTCGCCTTGATCCTCCTCAGTTCCTTCCTCACCTGGTTGAGGGACACTCGGGGGGGTGGGGTGCCGTGTGTTGGAGTGGGGAGGTGTGGAGGGGAGCAGAGTGCTGTGGGAAGGGGGGAGGTGGAGGGGGAGGGGGGATAATAATCTACAGGGGATGCAGATGATGGGGGTTGCAGCAGCAGGGAGGTCTGGGTGGGGGGAGGGAGGTAAAGTGTGTTTCTGTGAGTATAAATGAAGGTAAAGTGTGTTTCTGTGAGTATTAATGAAGGTAAAGTGTGTTTCTTTCAGTATAAATGAAGGTAAAGTGTGTTTCTGTGAGTATAAATTAAGGTAAAGTGTGTTTCTGTGAGTATTAATGAAGGTAAAGTGTGTTTCTGTGTATTAATGAAGGTAAAGTGTGTTTCTGTGAGTATAAATGAAGGTAAAGTGTGTTTCTGTGAGTATTAATGAAGGTAAAGTGTGTTTCTGTGACACAAACTGTTTCTGCTCAAACATTTAATTTAAATTCATTTATTTAACTGTTGTTGAAGCATTGAAATAATTTTTAAAGAAAAGATAAGATAGAACTTCATAAATCCAGAAGTATATTCTTTCATTAAAGATTACAGCAGAAGAAAAACAGTAGAATAAACAATCGAGTAACAATTATTAAGTGGAGAAGAAGTCATTCTGACACCTTTGGGAAATAGAATTCAACTAAAATAGAAGAAGTAAAATACAAGAACAAAGATTAAATGCAAGAGTGAAAATACAAAGTGCATCAGAAGTGATACTAACAGCAGTAACTAATGGAAACTAAAATAGAGAAGTCAGACAGAGCGAGATATTCAGAAAGTTACGTTGCTCATAGAAAGAAAAACAGCCAGTTCAGACACTCACAGACCTTCATCATCATCATCATCATCATCATGTTTAAAGATATTTATGCATTCAAACAAAACTAAAACTGAAGCTGAGTTCAGTTTCTGCAGACTGAAAGTCAGGACATGAGTTTGGAAACTGATGTTTGAATGTTGTGAAAAAACACTGAATGATTCTTTACAAGTTGTTTTTAACGCTGAGGCGACTCTGCTGGTCCTGACTCTGCTGGTCCCGACTCTGCTGGTCCCGACGCTGCTGGTCCCGACTCTGCTGGTCCCGACTCTGCTGGTCCTGACTCAGTTGATCCTGACTCTGCTGGTCCTGACTCTGCTGGTCCCGACTCTGCTGGTTCCGACTCTGCTGGTCCCGACTCTGCTGGTCCCGACTCTGCTGATTCTGACTCTGCTGGTCCCGACTCTGCTGGTTCTGACTCTGCTGGTCCAGACTCTGCTGGTCCAGACTCTGCTGGTCCTGACTCAGTTGGTCCTGACTCTGCTGTTTCTAACTTTGCTGGTCCCGACTCTGCTGGTCCTGACTCAGTTGGTCCTGACTCTGCTGTTTCTAACTTTGCTGGTCTTGAACATGATGCATACTGCTGATCCATTGATATGCATGTAGATTCATATGAAAATGTAGCTGTGGATATTGATACAGATTTCAATATGTTCTAATCATTATTAGGAGTCAGGTGAGATCAATAACAAGACTAATAAATACATAAAGATTTGATCAATAGATACATTTCTCCAGAGAATAATATCCTCACATCCACCGTGTGAATAAAAGATTAAAGTCATATCTTTAATGACACTGCTCCAGGATCAGATCCAACATCCAGAGTGTCTCCAGTGTCTCATGTGAGCTGCACTTTGTATCTGAAACAGGAGCACTGAGTTTGATCCGAGTCCTTCAGTTTGATGGTCTGTTGGTGATAACATGAGATGTTCACGTGTTTCTTCTGCTTCTTCATCGTCATGTGATCTTCTGCTTATTTGACGGCTTCACACTGATTCTTTTGACTGTAAACTTTTAGAAGCTGCTGCTCAGAAATGTGACAACATGTAGGTTATAAATCATTATAGAAGAATGTGATTGATGAACATGTTTCACCAAATCTTCATTCAAAATAACACTTTTATAGATAAATACATGTAAACGTCACATTGTGTCTCATCAGTGAGACGTGCATGTGATCCAAGTTGCTGCTGCTTCATTGAATCTTTCTGAACTGAGCTGATCTTCATCTCTTTAGATGGTTAGTTAGCATCATCTAGTGGACAGAGAGGAGAACTACATCACCTCACCTGTGATGTGTCTGATTGGCTCGCTGTGAGGACGTGTTCTAAAGGAAAGGAAGGACTCAGTGAACACTTGATTTGATTTAAGAAAGCATAACACACATTACAATAACCGTCTTCAACACTCAACAACACAACATGAGTCAGCTGCAGGTGAGGGAGAGGAATGAGGAAATACAAACACCTCTGATAGGCTGACATCTACCACCTGTTGGACAGGTTTTGACGTCTCACTGTCCTCACATGTGCATTACGCAATCAAGCAACCTCCTTCATACTCTCCTTTAAGTGGCTGATTGTCAGTAAATATGTACAGCATGATCATTATTCTTTCATCACATGATTTTAAAATGTAAGAATTCTCGTATTTTGAAACAATATCCTTTGTATCTTGACAGAGAGGACAGATGGAGACACCTAAAGAGGTCCTCTTGGACACTTTGGAGAAGTTAGGAGACGTCCAGTTTAAAAAATTCAAGTGGTCATTGGAGGCGGTCATAGAAGACTTCCCAGCAATCCCAAAGAGTCGACTGGAGAATGCAGACCGGATGGACACAGTGGATCAGATGGTCAACAACTACGGCATAGACAATATTAATAAAGTGACCCGAATAGTTTTAGTGAAGATGCGTGAGAATGATCTCGTGAAGAGTTTATCAAAAGCCAAATCAGAACCCAAAGGTAAGTCATGGTATGAACACAAAGATCAAACTTACATCTCACAAAGACTTTAAACATAAAACAGTGAGTTGCACTTTGGCTTTCAGAAGAAGCTACCAAACACACGTCCACCGGAGAAAATATGTTAAAAATTTCAGAAAAGTCAACAAAACAAAGGCAGACAATTCTGTTTCTGTTGCCTCTGATGTTTAGAAGTAGCACACTGGTGTGACTGCAAGATGCTGCTTGGACGTCATTAATTCCCTCTGTAATGAAGTAATAAACCTTCTGGTTATTTGGAGACCACAGAGTTCATGCACACATGAAGCACAACATGTCAGTTGATGGTAAATGATACAAAGTCATTTTACAATCGTTAACCTATTCAGAGCCTTTAGTTATCAAATGAGATAAATAGATTTCATTAATACAGAAATGTGTACACTTGTTAGAAATGATTCACATTCACTGAAACAACCTCTCATTGATTTTTATCTTTGTTTTATTCATCCAGATATTCTGGAGTGTCAGCAGAAACTCAAATCCAACTTTCAAAAGAAGTTCCAGAGTGTGTTTGAGGGAATTGCTAAAGCAGGAAACAAAACCCTTCTGAATGAGATCTACACAGAGCTCTACATCACAGAGGGAGGGACTGCAGAGGTCAATGATGAACATGAGGTCAGACTGATTGAAACAGCATCCAGCAAACCAGACAGACCAGAAACAACCATCAGACAAGAAGACCTCTTTAAAGCCTCACCTGGAGGAGAGGAACCAATCAGAACAGTGATGACAAAGGGAGTGGCTGGCATTGGGAAAACAGTCTTAACACAGAAGTTCACTCTGGACTGGGCTGAAGGCAAAGCCAACCAGGACATAGAGTTCATCTTTCCATTCACTTTCAGACAGCTGAATGTGGTGAAAGAGAAAAAGTACAGCTTGGTGGAACTTGTTCATCACTTCTACAGTGAAGCCGAAGAAGCAGGAATCTACAGCTTTAAAGAGTTCCTGGTTCTGTTCATCTTTGACGGTCTGGATGAGTTTCGACTTCCTCTGGACTTCAACAACACTGAGATCCTGACTGATGTTACAGAGTCCACCTCAGTGGATGTGCTGCTGACAAACCTCATCAGGGGGAACCTGCTTCCCTCTGCTCGCCTCTGGATAACCACACGACCTGCAGCAGCCAATCAGATCCCAACTGAGTGTGTTGACATGGTGACAGAGGTCAGAGGGTTCACTGACCCACAGAAGGAGGAGTACTTCAGGAAGAATTTCAGAGATAAGGAGCAGGCCAGCAGGATCATCACCCACATCAAGACCTCACGAAGCCTCCACATCATGTGCCACATCCCAGTCTTCTGCTGGATCACTGCTGGAGTTCTGAAGAAGGTGTTGAAGACCAGAGAGGGAGGAGAGCTGCCCAACACCCTGACTGAGATGTACATCCACTTCCTGGTGGTTCAGTCCAAACGGAAGAAGGTCAAGTATGATGGAGGAGATGAGACAGATCCACACTGGAGTCCAGAGAGCAGGGAGATGACTGAGTCTCTGGGAAAACTGGCTTTTGATCAGCTGCAGAAAGGCAACCTGATCTTCTATGAATCCGACCTGAGAGAATGTGGCATCGATATCAGAGCAGCCTCAAAGTGCTCAGGAGTGTTCACACAGATCTTTAGGGAGGAGAGTGAACTGTACCAGGACAAGGTGTTCTGCTTCGTGCATCTGAGTGTTCAGGAGTTTCTGGCTGCTCTTCATGTCCATCTGACCTTCATCAACTCTGGTGTCAATCTGATGGCAAAAAAACAACCAAGAATCCATTGGCCTAAAGTGTTGAGAGCAAAACCTAAACTAACACACCTCTACCAGAGTGCTGTGGACAAGGCCTTACAGAGTCCAAATGGACACCTGGACTTGTTCCTCCGCTTCCTCCTGGGTCTTTCACTGGAGACCAATCAGAAACTCCTACAAGGTCTGCTGACACAGAGAGGAAGTAGCTCACAGACCAATCGGGCCAAAACAGTCAAGTACATCAAGAAGAAGATCAGCGAGAATGTCTCTCCAGAGAAAAGCATCAATCTGTTCCACTGTCTGAATGAACTGAATGATGGTTCTCTAGTGGAGGAGATCCAACAGTCCCTGAGTTCAGGACGTCTCTCCACAGATGAACTGTCTCCTGCTCAGTGGTCAGCTCTGGTCTTCATCTTACTGTCATCACAAAAAGATCTGGACGTGTTTGACCTGAAGAAATACTCTGCTTCAGAGAAGGCTCTTCTGAGGCTGCTGCCAGTGGTCAAAGCCTCCAACAAAGCTCTGTAGGCGGATACACTACGGATACATTACCATGACTAAATATGTTTGATATTTCACTTTGATTAAACATTTTGTTTGTATTAATCCCTGTTCCTCCCCTAGGCTGAGTGGATGTCACCTCTCACAGAGAAGCTGTGGAGCTCTGTCCTCCATCCTCAGCTCCCAGTCCTCTAGTCTGAAAGAGCTGGACCTGAGTAAGAACAACCTGCAGGACTCAGGAGTGACGCAGCTCTCTGATGGACTGGCGAGTCCAAACTGTACACTTGAAACTCTCAGGTCAGGATCAGGTGATTTACTACAAAGATGAGGAAGTGGTCTAAGTGTCAGATCTACTAAGTTCATGGTGGTGTTACCAACATGTTACTGTGGGATAACAATGTCTGCTAGTGCCTCTGCTAATATGCTGTTATGTTCCCCTTTTTGGCATTTAAGGGATGCGGGGAGTAACGCTGTTTATTTCCCGGGGAAAGAGATTGAGCAATGATGACGGTTTAACAAAAAGAGTATTTATTGTAAAAAGGCTAGCTGCTTGCACGGGAGCAAAAGAAAACTACTTCCTTATAGAAAGAAAGCGACACTATACACACAACAGCCCACACGGCTGGAACAAAGGTGCAACACACACGCAGCTCCACCACTACGCCTTGCCCAAGGGTTGTCAGCTCACACGCACAGCCTCACTACTGTGGTCTGCCCAAGAGGTTGTTCTTCAGGAGTTCCTCTCCTCTTATCCAACGCTGATCGCGATTGTCGCAGCCGCGTCCAATCAGCCGCTGCAGCTTGCATCCGGGACAGAGGGTGGCACTCGAGAAGACAGAGGGAAAACAGAGGGAGAGCACAAGCACAACACGGCACGTAACATATCAAGGGCCAAAGCACTAAACCTCCTATCTGCAGAATTTTCTGATTGCCGGATTTAATTTTGGATGATGAGAACAAGGAAGGCTGTTCATATTCAGTCTGTTTTAAAATAATCCCGCCCTTTATTGAAACTTAATTTAGAGCATCATGTTGTCGAACCTCTTCCAACTTGCACCAAATGATGGAAAGATTGCAAAGATCCTATCTGCAAAATGATCCAGGCATTTTTCAGAGAGGAGGTTTTGCTCTTCGGCCATCGATATGCGTTTGGAAATAATGGTGTAAACTGAATGGTGAACTGGTCAATATCCTGCTCGGGATCAAAGTGTTGGATGACTTGTCCAACCAACATGAACATCCTTTGGCCCACCTGCTGTCAGGGAACCAGGACGGTTAAAGTCGTGCTTTAAGTTTGTTAGAGCAATCTACTACACTGGAATAACTTATTTCACTGTAATGATGATTTCAAATGTCTTTACAGTGACAGGACATTCACAAAATGTCTGTTTACAAAAGAAGATGAAACCAAAATGAAAGCCACTCACGTTTATGATGAAAGTAATGATTCATTGTGTATCGATATAAGAAACTCTGTGTGTTGTTTTGTGTGTTTGCAGTCTGTCAGGCTGTGAGATCACAGAGGAAGGCTGTTCTTCTCTGGGCTCAGCTCTGAAGTCAAACCCCTCCCATCTGAGAAAACTGGATCTGAGTGGAAACAAGCTGGAGGATTCAGGAGTGAAGCTGCTGAGTGGTTTTCTGGAGAGTCCACATTGTAGACTGGAGACTCTGAGGTGGGTTCACTGTCTGCTGCTAGTGCAGCACCTTCATGTTTCATCAATAACTCTATTTGATTTATCTACGTATAGATCCATGAAGTGATACATTTTCTGGTAATATGTTCCACTTCACATCAGCTGCCTCGTTGTCTGCATGTCATCCTCTACAATCATGAAATGTACAACTTGTCTGGCTTCATCCTGCTGTTGGATGGATTACTGAACAGGCCTACCGGGCACAGGCCCAGGGGCCCAAAGTGTCAGGGGCCCCCCTGACCTTTACCTACAACATGTCACTCAAAGAGACACAAAAAGTGAATTGAATATACTAGATTGTACTATACTTGATGAATATACTTTATATACTATACTTGAGAGACTCAATGGTAATCATTTAAAAAAATATTGTTTAATTTAATCACACTCAAAGAACCAAACCTTTTTTAATTTTAGGAAAATAACTGATAAAGTAATTAAAAAAAATAACATTTCCGATGCTGACTTTTGTCAGAGAGATTTATATTTTTCAATATATTTTATTAATAATATTAATAATTTATTTTCTGATCCGCTCTGAAGAATCTGGATCAATACTGATCAATGATTTTAAATGTCTTTACAGTGACAGGATTTTCACAAAATATCTGTTTACAAAAGAAGATGAAACCAAAATGAAAGCCACTCATGTTTATGATGAAAATAATGATTCATTGTGTATCGATATAAGAAACTCTGTGTGTTGTTTTGTGTGTTTGCAGTCTGTCAGGCTGTCAGATCACAGAGGAAGGCTGTTCTTCTCTGGACTCAGCTCTGAAGTCAAACCCCTCCCATCTGAGAGAACTGGATCTGAGTAGAAACAACCTGAAGGATTCAGGAGTGAAGCTGCTGAGTGGTTTTCTGGAGAGTCCCCATTGTAGACTGAAGACTCTGAGGTGGGTTCACTGTCTGCTGCTAGTGCAGCACCTTCATGTTTCATCAATAACTCTCTTTGATTTATCTACATATAGATCCATGAAGTGATACATTTTCTGGTAATATGTTCCACTTCACATCAGCTGCCTCGTTGTCTGCATGTCATCCTCTACAATCATGAAATGTACAACTTGTCTGGCTTCATCCTGCTGTTGGATGGATTACTGAACAGGCCTACCGGGCACAGGCCCAGGGGCCCAAAGTGTCAGGGGCCCCCCTGATCTTTAGCTACTAAATGTCACTCAAAGAGACACTAAAAGTTACTTGGATATAC
This sequence comes from Lycodopsis pacificus, assembly GCA_028022725.1. Taxonomy (NCBI): domain Eukaryota; kingdom Metazoa; phylum Chordata; class Actinopteri; order Perciformes; family Zoarcidae; genus Lycodopsis; species Lycodopsis pacificus. Next base: position 2,669,603 of record CM051689.1, on the reverse strand, counting down.
CATACTATACTTGACAAATATACTACTTGAGAGACTCAATGTTCATCATTAAAAAAAGAAAGTTTAATTGAATCACACTTAAAGAATCAAACCTTTTTTGAATTTTTAGGAAAATAACTGCGAAAGACTTTTTTTAAACATTTCTGATGCTGACTTTTTCAGAGCATTTGGAATTTTTCAATATATTTTATGAATAATATTTTATTTTCTGATCCGCTCTGAAGAATCTGGATCAATACTGATCAATGATTTTAAATGTCTTTATAGTGACAGGATTTTCACAAAATATCTGTTTACAAAAGAAGATGAAACCAAAATGAAAGCCACTCATGTTTATGATGAAAATAATGATTCATTGTGTATCGATATCAGAAACTCTGTGTGTTGTTTTGTGTGTTTGCAGTCTGTCAGACTGTGAGATCACAGAGGAAGGCTGTTCTTCTCTGGACTCAGCTCTGAAGTCAAACCCCTCCCATCTGAGAAAACTGGATCTGAGCTCCAACAACCTGAAGGATTCAGGAGTGAAGCTGCTGAGTGGTTTTCTGGCGAGTCCACATTGTAGACTGAAGACTCTGAGGTGGGTTCACTGTCTGCTGCTAGTGCAGCACCTTCATGTTTCATCAATAACTCTGTTTGATTTATCTACGTATAGATCCATGAAGTGATACATTTTCTGGTAATATGTTCCACTTCACATCAGCTGCCTCGTTTTACGATTCAAGTAATATTTAAAAAAAACATTTCTGATACAAACTTTTTTCAAAACATTGAGCTTTTCTTTTATGTTGTTTTGTACAAAAGAAGATGAAACCAAAATGAAAGCCACTCATGTTTATGATGAAAATAATTATTCATTGTATATCGATAGAAGAAACTCTGTGTGTTGTTTTATGTGTTTGCAGTCTGGTATGGTGTGAGATCACAGAGGAAGGCTGTTCTTCTCTGGGCTCAGCTCTGAAGTCAAACCCCTCCCATCTGAGAGAACTGCATCTGAGTAGAAACAACCTGAAGGATTCAGGAGTGAAGCTGCTGTGTGGTTTTCTGGAGAGTCCACATTGTAGACTGGAGACTCTGAGGTGGGTTCACTGTCTGCTGCTAGTGCAGCACCTTCATGTTTCATCAATAACTCTATTTGATTTATCTACGTATAGATCCATGAAGTGATACATTTTCTGGTAATATGTTCCACTTCACATCAGCTGCCTCGTTGTCTGCATGTCATCCTCTACAATCATGAAATGTACAACTTGTCTGGCTTCATCCTGCTGTTGGATGGATTACTGAACAGGCCTACCGGGCACAGGCCCAGGGGCCCAAAGTGTCAGGGGCCCCCCTGACCTTTACCTACAACATGTCACTCAAAGAGACACAAAAAGTGAATTGAATATACTAGACTGTACTATACTTGATGAATATACTTTATATACTGTACTTGAGAGACTTAATGGTAATCATTTAAAAAATAATGTTTAATTTAATCACACTTAAAGAACCAAACATTTTTTAATTTTTGGAAAATACCTGATAAAGTAATTTAAAAAAATAACATTTCTGATGCTGACTTTTTTCAGAGAGATTTATATTTTTCAATATATTTTATTAATAATAATAATAATTTATTTTCTGATCCGCTCTGAAGAATCTGGATCAATACTGATCAATGATTTTAAATGTCTTGACAGTGACAGGATTTTCACAAAATATCTGTTTACAAAAGAAGATGAAACCAAAATGAAAGCCACTCATGTTTATGATGAAAATAATGATTCATTGTGTATCGATATAAGAAACTCTGTGTGTTGTTTTGTGTGTTTGCAGTCTGTCAGGCTGTGGGATCACAGAGGAAGGCTGTTCTTCTCTGGGCTCAGCTCTGAAGTCAAACCCCTCCCATCTGAGAAAACTGGATCTGAGTGGAAACAACCTGAAGGATTCAGGAGTGAAGCTGCTGAGTGGTTTTCTGGAGAGTCCACATTGTAGACTGGAGACTCTGAGGTGGGTTCACTGTCTGCTGCCAGTGCAGCACCTTCATGTTTCATCAATGACTCTATTTGATTTATCTACGTATAGATCCATAAAGTGAGACATTTTCTGGTAATATGTTGCACTTCACAACAGCTGCCTCGTTGTCTGCATGTCATCCTCTACAATCATGAAATGTACAACTTGTCTGGCTTCATCCTGCTGTTGGATGGATTACTGAACAGGCCTACCGGGCACAGGCCCAGGGGCCCAAAGTGTCAGGGGCCCCCCTGACCTTTACCTGCTAAATGTCAGTCAAAGAGACACAAAAAGACACAAACTGACTACAAAGAGACACTAAACGTTACTTGGATATACTATACTATACTTGATAAATATAGTACTTGAGAGACTCAATGTTCATCATTAAAAAAAGAAAGTTTAATTGAATCACACTTAAAGAACCAAACCTTTTTTGAATTTTCAGGAAAATAACTGCTAAAGACTTTTTTTAAACATTTCTGATGCTGACTTTTTCAGAGCATTTGGTATTTTTCAATATATTTTATGAATAATATTTTATTTTCTGGTCCACTCTGGATAATCTGGATCAATACTGATCAATGATTTTAAATGTCTCTACAGTGACAGGATTTTCACAAAATGTCTGTTTACAAAAGAAGATGAAACCAAAATGAAAGCCACTCATGTTTATGATGAAAATAATTATTCATTGTGTATCAATATAAGAAACTCTGTGTGTTGTTTTGTGTGTTTGCAGTCTGTCAGGCTGTGAGATCACAGAGGAAGGCTGTTCTTCTCTGGGCTCAGCTCTGAAGTCAAACCCCTCCCATCTGAGAGAACTGGATCTGAGTGGAAACAAGCTGAAGGATTCAGGAGTGAAGCTGCTGAGTGGTTTTCTGGAGAGTCCACATTGTAGACTGGAGACTCTGAGGTGGGTTCACTGTCTGCTGCTAGTGCAGCACCTTCATGTTTCATCAATAACTCTATTTGATTTATCTACGTATAGATCCATGAAGTGATACATTTTCTGGTAATATGTTCCACTTCACATCAGCTGCCTCGTTGTCTGCATGTCATCCTCTACAATCATGAAATGTACAACTTGTCTGGCTTCATCCTGCTGTTGGATGGATTACTGAACAGGCCTACCGGGCACAGGCCCAGGGGCCCAGAGTGTCAGGGGCCCCCCTGACCTTTACCTGCTAAATGTCACTCAAAGAGACACAAAAAGACACAAACTGACTACAAAGAGACACTAAAAGTTACTTGGATATACTATACTATACTTGACAAATATACTACTTGAGAGACTCAATGTTCATCATTCAAAAAAGAAAGTTTAATTGAATCACACCTAAAGAACCAAACCTTTTTTGAATTTTTAGGAAAATAACTGCTCAAGAATTTTTTTAAAACATTTCTGATGCTGACTTTTTCAGAGCATTTGGTATTTTTCAATATATTTTATGAATAATATTTTATTTTCTGATCCGCTCTGGAGAATCTGGATCAATACTGATCAATGATTTTAAATGTCTTCATAGTGACAGGATTTTCACAAAATATCTGTTTACAAAAGAAGATGAAACCAAAATGAAAGCCACTCATGTTCATGATGAAAATAATTATTCATTGTGTATCGATATCAGAAACTGTGTGTGTTGTTTTGTGTGTTTGCAGTCTGTCAGACTGTGAGATCACAGAGGAAGGCTGTTCTTCTCTGGACTCAGCTCTGAAGTCAAACCCCTCCCATCTGAGAAAACTGGATCTGAGTAGAAACAACCTGAAGGATTCAGGAGTGAAGCTGCTGAGTGGTTTTCTGGAGAGTCCACATTGTAGACTGGAGACTCTGAGGTGGGTTCACTGTCTGCTGCTAGTGCAGCACCTTCATGTTTCATCAATGACTCTATTTGATTTATCTACGTATAGATCCATAAAGTGAGACATTTTCTGGTAATATGTTGCACTTCACAACAGCTGCCTCGTTGTCTGCATGTCATCCTCTACAATCATGAAATGTACAACTTGTCTGGCTTCATCCTGCTGTTGGATGGATTACTGAACAGGCCTACCGGGCACAGGCCCAGGGGCCCAGAGTGTCAGGGGCCCCCCTGACCTTTACCTGCTAAATGTCACTCATAGAGACACAAAAAGACACAAACTGACGACAAAGACACACTAAAAGTTACTTGGATATACTATACTATACTTGATAAATATACTACTTGAGAGACTCAATGTTCATCATTCAAAAAAGAAAGTTTAATTGAATCACACCTAAAGAACCAAACCTTTTTTGAATTTTTAGGAAAATAACTGCTCAAGAATTTTTTTAAAACATTTCTGATGCTGACTTTTTCAGAGCATTTGGTATTTTTCAATATATTTTATGAATAATATTTTATTTTCTGATCCGCTCTGGAGAATCTGGATCAATACTGATCAATGATTTTAAATGTCTTCATAGTGACAGGATTTTCACAAAATATCTGTTTACAAAAGAAGATGAAACCAAAATGAAAGCCACTCATGTTCATGATGAAAATAATTATTCATTGTGTATCGATATCAGAAACTGTGTGTGTTGTTTTGTGTGTTTGCAGTCTGTCAGACTGTGAGATCACAGAGGAAGGCTGTTCTTCTCTGGACTCAGCTCTGAAGTCAAACCCCTCCCATCTGAGAAAACTGGATCTGAGTAGAAACAACCTGAAGGATTCAGGAGTGAAGCTGCTGAGTGGTTTTCTGGAGAGTCCACATTGTAGACTGGAGACTCTGAGGTGGGTTCACTGTCTGCTGCTAGTGCAGCACCTTCATGTTTCATCAATGACTCTATTTGATTTATCTACGTATAGATCCATAAAGTGAGACATTTTCTGGTAATATGTTGCACTTCACAACAGCTGCCTCGTTGTCTGCATGTCATCCTCTACAATCATGAAATGTACAACTTGTCTGGCTTCATCCTGCTGTTGGATGGATTACTGAACAGGCCTACCGGGCACAGGCCCAGGGGCCCAGAGTGTCAGGGGCCCCCCTGACCTTTACCTGCTAAATGTCACTCATAGAGACACAAAAAGACACAAACTGACGACAAAGACACACTAAAAGTTACTTGGATATACTATACTATACTTGATAAATATACTACTTGAGAGACTCAATGTTCATCATTAAAAAAAGAAAGTTTAATTGAATCACACTTAAAGAACCAAACCTTTTTTGAATTTTCAGGAAAATAACTGCTAAAGACTTTTTTTAAACATTTCTGATGCTGACTTTTTCAGAGCATTTGGTATTTTTCAATATATTTTATGAATAATATTTTATTTTCTGGTCCGCTCTGGATAATCTGGATCAATACTGATCAATGATTTTAAATGTCTCTACAGTGACAGGATTTTCACAAAATATCTGTTTACAAAAGAAGATGAAACCAAAATGAAAGCCACTCATGTTTATGATGAAAATAATTATTCATTGTGTATCAATATAAGAAACTCTGTGTGTTGTTTTGTGTGTTTGCAGTCTGTCAGGCTGTGAGATCACAGAGGAAGGCTGTTCTTCTCTGGGCTCAGCTCTGAAGTCAAACCCCTCCCATCTGAGAGAACTGGATCTGAGTGGAAACAACCTGAAGGATTCAGGAGTGAAGCTGCTGAGTGGTTTTCTGGAGAGTCCACATTGTAGACTGGAGACTCTGAGGTGGGTTCACTGTCTGCTGCTAGTGCAGCACCTTCATGTTTCATCAATAACTCTATTTGATTTATCTACGTATAGATCCATGAAGTGATACATTTTCTGGTAATATGTTCCACTTCACATCAGCTGCCTCGTTTTACTATTCAAGTAATATTTTAAAAAAACATTTCTGATACAAACTTTTTTCAAAACATTGAGCTTTTCTTTTATGTTGTTTTGTACAAAAGAAGATGAAACCAAAATGAAAGCCACTCATGTTTATGATGAAAATAATGATTCATTGTCTATCGATATAAGAAACTCTGTGTGTTGTTTTGTGTGTTTGCAGTCTGTCAGGCTGTGAGATCACAGAGGAAGGCTGTTCTTCTCTGGGCTCAGCTCTGAAGTCAAACCCCTCCCATCTGAGAAAACTGGATCTGAGTAGAAACAACCTGAAGGATTCAGGAGTGAAGCTGCTGAGTGGTTTTCTGGAGAGTCCACATTGTAGACTGGAGACTCTGAGGTGGGTTCACTGTCTGGTGCTAGTGCAGCACCTTCATGTTTCATCAATAACTCTATTTGATTTATCTACGTATAGATCCATAAAGTGATACATTTTCTGGTAATATGTTCCACTTCACATCAGCTGCCTCATTGTCTGCATGTCATCCTCTACAATCATGAAATGTACAACTTGTCTGGCTTCATCCTGCTGTTGGATGGATTACTGAACAGTCCTACCGGGCACAGGCCCAGGGGCCCAAAGTGTCAGGGGCCCCGCTGACCTTTACCTGCTAAATGTCACTCAAAGAGACACAAAAAGACACAAACTGACTACAAAGAGACACAAGCCTTACTTGGATATACTATACCAGGCCTGGCCAACCCGCGGCTCCCGAGCCGCATGCGGCTCTTTGCCTGGTTTCATGCGGCTCTTACGTTCATGTCGAAGTTTGTGTTTGTGTTTTTTTAATGTGCGTGTTTGCTTCGCTTGAGTTCAATACGGTATTTTCGTCAAACGCGCATGTGCGTGAGATGAAAATACCGCAAAGTTTCATAGTGCAGGGGTCGCCAATTGGCGGACCGCGGTCTGGATCCGGACCCAGACGCCGTTGTATCCGGATCCAGGACCTAAAATCGTTTTTATTTTGACAGAGCGCTTCTATTTTAACCCGCGCTGCGCAGCCTTTTCAGCCTTTACGGCACTCGTTCAGCGATGAAGGAAACGCACCGACCAATACGTTGTAAATCACATCACGTGATGGCAGCCCAGCGAATCAAATATGGGTATTCTGAGCTGTACACACACCGGGGGAGAGACGAGGAAAGAGAAGGAAGAGCAGGAGAATATTACGTGAGTCAGAGAAGTTGTTTCACATGACGTTCTCCAAAGAGAGAAAGTGTTCAGAGAGACCAGAGTCTTTAACCAGGAATGAACAGACTCTTATCGGTCAATTCTTCACACTGACAGTTTAAAACCAGTGTGTCTCACATGTTTGGAGACCGTGACGATAATTAAAAGCGATAAATGAAGCGTCACTACGAGACAAAGCACAACTCTTTTGAACAAACGTACCCACTCACATCTAAATGAAGACACAGAATATAAACATAAGAGCCCAACATGATCAGAATCCTCACGCATGAATTCACTTCACAACAAGGATGTTAACAGAGAGAATAGAGCTGAAACAAGTGGATTAATAACCACAGATAAAGATCATGCTCACTAATTTATCTTTTTAGAAGATGAGAAAAATATATTGTGGCTTTTTTGACATCACTTCACACCTGAATGAACTGAATTTAAAGCTGCAGGACAATTCAGTGAAATTATTTTTTTGTAAAATGAATTACTTTATTTTAAGATGCACATTTTTGAAAAGCTTTCTGTTCTGTCAGTGATTCTGTCAACATATGTCTGCGAGTCTGTGTTGTCTACCCTGAAACACGTGAAATCAAAGCATCGATCTGTTCTGACTGACACCCATGTGAAAGAATTGCTTCGAGTGGCAACAACGCAATACAAGCCAGATTTGAAGAGGATTGTTCAAGGCAAAGAATGCCAGAAGTCCCACTCAGCAACATGCATAGTAAAACGCTATTGTAAATTATTATATTTTTGTTTGTGGACTTGGTTGAACTGAGAGTGTGTGTGTGTGTGTGAGACAGTGCACACAATGTTCATTGTTGAAAATTACTGGCCTGTGGTCTTAGTACTGTAGGAGTCAATTTCTGTCATTATCATGTTGGTGTGTGACATTTACAATAAATCTGGCTGAGCAGAAGTGTGTGTGTGTGTGTGTGTGTGTGTGTGTGTGTGTGTGTGTGTGTGTGTGTGTGTGTGTGTGTGTGTGTGTGTGTGTGTGTGTGAGTGAGGAAGGGATGGGGTGATGTTCATGTGTGCCCATGTGTATGATGTGGCTCTTTGCGGTAACACAGTAAAAAATGTGGCTCTTAGTCTCTGACTGGTTGGCCACCCCTGTACTATACTATACTTGATGAATATACTACTTGAGAGACTCAATGTTCATCATGAAAAAAAGAAAGTTTAATTGAATCACACTTAAAGAATCAAACCTTTTTTGAATTTTTGGGAAAATAACTGCTCAAGAATTTTTTTAAAACATTTCTGATGCTGACTTTTTCAGAGCATTTGGTATTTTTCAATATATTTTATGAATAATATTTTATTTTCTGATCCGCTCTGGAGAATCTGGATCAATACTGATCAATGATTTTAAATGTCTTCATAGTGACAGGATTTTCACAAAATATCTGTTTACAAAAGAAGATGAAACCAAAATGAAAGCCACTCATGTTTATGATGAAAGTAATGATTCATTGTGTATCGATATAAGAAACTCTGTGTGTTGTTTTGTGTGTTTGCAGTCTGTCAGACTGTAAGATCACAGAGGAAGGCTGTTCTTCTCTGGGCTCAGCTCTGAAGTCAAACCCCTCCCATCTGAGAGAACTGGATCTGAGAGGAAACAAGCTGAAGGATTCAGGAGTGAAGCTGCTGAGTGGTTTTCTGGAGAGTCCACATTGTAGACTGGAGACTCTGAGGTGGGTTCACTGTCTGCTGCTAGTGCAGCACCTTCATGTTTCATCAATAACTCTATTTGATTTATCTACGTATAGATCCATGAAGTGATACATTTTCTGGTAATATGTTCCACTTCACATCAGCTGCCTCGTTTTACTATTAAAGTAATATTTAAAAAAAACATTTCTGATACAAACTTTTTCAAAACATTGAGCTTTTCTTTTATGTTGTTTAGTACAAAAGAAGATGAAACCAAAATGAAAGCCACTCATGTTTATGATGAAAGTAATGATTCATTGTGTATCGATATAAGAAACTCTGTGTGTTGTTTTGTGTGTTTGCAGTCTGTCACACTGTGAGATCACAGAGGAAGGCTGTTCTTCTCTGGACTCAGCTCTGAAGTCAAACCCCTCCCATCTGAGAGAACTGTATCTGTGGGGAAACAAGCTGAAGGATTCAGGAGTGAAGCTGCTGAGTGGTTTTCTGGAGAGTCCACATTGTAGACTGGAGACTCTGAGGTGGGTTCACTGTCTGCTGCTTGTGCAGCACCTTCATGTTTCATCAATAACTATTTGATTTATCTACGTATAGATCCATGAAGTGATACATTTTCTGGTAATATGTTCCACTTCACATCAGCTGCCTCGTTTTACTATAAAAGTAATATTTAAAAAAAACATTTCTGATACAAACTTTTTTCAAAACATTGAGCTTTTCTTTTATGTTGTTTTGTACAAAAGAAGATGAACCCAAAATGAAAGCCAATCATGTTTATGATGAAAATAATTGTTCATTGTGTATCGATATAAGAAACTCTGTGTGTTGTTTTGTGTGTTTGCAGTCTGTCAGACTGTGAGATCACAGAGGAAGGCTGTTCTTCTCTGGGCTCTGCTCTGAAGTCAAACCCCTCCCATCTGAGAGAACTGGATCTGAGTGGAAACAAGCTGAAGGATTCAGGAGTGAAGCTGCTGAGTGGTTTTCTGGAGAGTCCACATTGTAGACTGAAGACTCTGAGGTGGGTTCACTGTCTGCTGCTAGTGCAGCACCTTCATGTTTCATCAATAACTCTATTTGATTTATCTATGTATAGATCCATAAAGTGATACATTTTCTGGTAATATGTTCCACTTCACATCAGCTGCCTCGTTGTCTGCATGTCATCCTCTACAATCATGAAATGTACAACTTGTCTGGCTTCATCCTGCTGTTGGATGGATTACTGAACAGGCCTACCGGGCACAGGCCCAGGGGCCCAAAGTGTCAGGGGCCCCCCTGACCTTTACCTGCGAAATGTCACTCAAAGAGACAAAAAAAGACACAAACTGACTACAAAGAGACACTAAAAGTTACTTGGATACACTATACTATACTTGATAAATATACTACTTGAGAGACTCAATGTTCATCATTTAAAAAAGAAAGTTTAATTGAATCACACTTAAAGAACCAAACCTTTTTTGAATTTTTAGGAAAATAACTGCTAAAGACTTTTTTTAAACATTTCTGATGCTGACTTTTTCAGAGCATTTGGTATTTTTCAATATATTTTATGAATGATATTTTAATTTCTGATCCGCTCTGGAGAATCTGGATCAATACTGATCAATGATTTTAAATGTCTTCATAGTGACAGGATTTTCACAAAATATCTGTTTACAAAAGAAGATGAAACCAAAATGAAAGCCATTCATGTTTATGATGAAAATAATGATTCATTGTGTATCGATATAAGAAACTGTGTGTTGTTTTGTGTGTTTGCAGTCTGTCAGACTGTAAGATCACAGAGGAAGGCTGTTCTTCTCTGGGCTCAGCTCTGAAGTCAAACCCCTCCCATCTGAGAAAACTGGATCTGAGTAGAAACAACCTGAAGGATTCAGGAGTGAAGCTGCTGAGTGGTTTTCTGGAGAGTCCACATTGCAGACTGGAGACTCTGAGGTGGGTTCACTGTCTGGTGCTAGTGCAGCACCTTCATGTTTCATCAATAACTCTATTTGATTTATCTACGTATAGATCCATGAAGTGATACATTTTCTGGTAATATGTTCCACTTCACATCAGCTGCCTCGTTGTCTGCATGTCATCCTCTACAATCATGAAATGTACAACTTGTCTGGCTTCATCCTGCTGTTGGATGGATTACTGAACAGGCCTACCGGGCACAGGCCCAGGGGCCCAAAGTGTCAGGGGCCCCCCTGACCTTTACCTGCGAAATGTCACTCAAAAAGTCTACTGTGATAGTGGGCGTGGTCTGTGCTCGGCTGCAGGGGAGAGATCTGTGGGAGTGGTTCAGGCGCCAGTGTAGCCGACTCCGTGTTACTCGCGGGTCCTCAACACACCACACCGTCTTCAGCAGTTAAGGTTTACTCAAACGTATTTTATTTGCAAACTTAAACAAAACGTCACACTGCCGTGTGCTCTCTCCTGCTGCCCGGCTCCTCGGAGCGCACACAGGCCAGTGTGCATCAATCAGTCTGACTCTCGTGGGCTGGTGTTCCTCTTCCTCTCTGTGTCTCACCGGCCACCAGAGGTTCTTTCTTCTTCTTTTGTTTTTAATGGCGGTTGGCAAACAAGTTTTTGGTGCATTACCGCCATCTACTAATCTGGAGTGTGGACTTAAGGAAAGTAATTCTCTAATACGAAAACCAAACGAAACCAAACAAACAAACTATACAAATAAAAACAATTCTCAAATTCTATTCATTGGTCTTGTTGACTCTAAATATTCCAGAAGAAGTTTCCAACATTTGTCACTCAAGCTTTTCTTTCGTACATTAATTATATTTTCCTCTCCAATCTCTCTTAGACCATTTTTCAAAACTCGCTGACTCGTACCTCTGACAGGACAATAAGACATGGTCCACATGTTTTTCTTCTTCACAAAATTCACACTTTCCGTTATTATGTTTTCTAATAACATAGAGGGAACTGTTCAGACCAGTGTGGCCATTCCTTAGTCTTGTCATAATCATCTCTTTTCTATTTTGTCTACTAGATCCTGCACTCCCAACCAATGGTTTATTTTTAAGCAGATATCTTCCTTTACGCCCTTTATTCCATTTATTCTGGCATATCTTTTTGATTTGTCCCTTAATCACCACTTTAGCTTCTGACATACTTATATTTACATTCACCATATTTCTCCCACTCTTCAAAGCCCTTTTTGCGGCTTTATCCACCTTCTCATTGCCATCGACTCAAACATGGGCAGGGACCCACACGAAATTAACCACCATCCGCATTTGATGGATTCTGAATAGTGATTGTAGTATTTCATACAGTAAATCCTCTCTACTTCTGGAGTGGCAAAATGTCAAACTCGTTAGCACTGCACATGAGTCTGATGCAATCACCACTCTCTCTGGCCTGATGCCCTCTTCCCACTGTAAGGCAATAACTATGGCCATCATCTCACATGTAAGCACAGATAAGTCATCACTGAGTGTTTTCCCACACTCGTACTGGAATTCTGGTATTACTGCTGCTGCTGTTCTACCAGTTTTAGGGTCTTTAGATCCATCTGTATATAATTGTGGTAATTCCTCCTGATAAATTACTTAAAGATCTTACAGTTTCCCCCACGTTCATCTCTCATCACGTCAAGGAGGCCAAGATCAACTTCAGGCTGAGGCAGTAACCAAGGAGGAATTACTGGCAGAACCACTGCTGGAGAACAAGTCCTATCCAGTAAACCTAATTCACGAGCCTTCTCCTGAGAAACCCAACCAAAGCTCTTTGTTGGCGTTTTGTCATGTTCCCAGCGTGGCTCACTTGCACTTATTGTTGGATGGTTGTTATGTCCTTGTATCTGACCCGATATGGCATCATGATCTGGATTCTTCTCAACTCCAATGGCATTTCCCCCATTTCTACCTGCAATGACGGCACAGATGTTGTTTTAAAGGCCCCACTACATATTCTTAATGCTTGTGCTTTTATTACATCTAATTTTCCCAATAAGATTTTAGACGCCGACCTATATGCCACACAGCCATAGTCTATTACTGATCTTATTAGACCCATATATATAGCTTTCAAAGCAGACCTGTCAGCCCCCCACTCTGTTCCCACCAAGCATCTCATTACATTCAACACCTCTTTACATTTATTTGTCATTTTGTCAATATGTACATTCCAGGTGAGCCTCTCATTAAGCCACGTTCCTAAAAATGTGTACCAGTCCGTCATTTTCAGCTCCTTACCATATAAATACATTTTGACATCTGTTCCACTTTTCTTTCTTGTAAAGAAAAGGGTATTTGTTTTTTCCACTGAAAATTTAAATCCCCATTCCAATGCCCACTGTTCCACTCTTTAGATTGTTTCCTGCATCTGTTTCACAACATATTCCACATTCATACCTCTTTTCCACAGAGCTCCATCATCTGCAAATAAAGATCTCCCTATATTTTGTCCAACATTTTCACATACATCATCAATCACTATCGAAAACAATAAAGGACTAATCACACTTCCCTGTGGTGTTCCATTGTCCACCAAATGGCTGGCCGGCAAACACCTTCCCACGCTCACTTCTATAGAGCGACCCAACAGAAAGTGTTTAACCCATCTCAACATTTTACCCGATATTCCTAATCTTTTCATTTTGATTTATAGTCCCTCTTTCCACAGTAAATCATACGCTTTCTCCACATCAGAAAACACTGCTACCACTACCTCCTTATTCACTTGTGCCTTCCTCACCTCTGCTTCTAGACATGCTATTGGATCCATTGTTCCCCTTCCTTTTCCAAATCCACTTTGATATTTTGACCTAAGATTCCTATTTTCCAAATAATACGTTCGTCTTTCTGTGATCTTCGCTCCATGATTTTACACATGTGGGAAGTCAATGCTATTGGTCTATAGCAGTGGCGGCTGGTGGAACGTGTTCTAGGTAGGGCCATCCTATCAATTTCAGCAAACATCCCAGTATGATTTAATGCAAAAAAATGTAAGCATCAAACACGCATTATTACTTGGCAGTTAAATATTTAACATTTATTCCAACACGAAAAAAATCTGTAAATAACACTTATATAATATGTTGGGATCAATAGGGGGCGTGTTTGAGTTATCAGCTTGTAAGAAACTGAATTCTTGACATCAATAGAATTATTAATGTGAATAACAATTATTAATGATTATTAATAATAATAACGGGGCACCACCCTGCGGACAGGGACCGATAACCAAACGATAAAACTAAGTCTCATAATTAGTAGTCACTCATCAGTGACAGTGAAGGATTGAATTCGAGCACAGACTACAACATACAGTCATTACGTACATATGCACCATTAATCACAGACGACTGCTCTTTAAAGTATAATAGAGTTTATTAAATTAAAATAATAAAAGATCAGATCAATTACCATCACAATCAACAAACGCCATCATACAATTTTATGTACCTAATATCTAAAGAAATGAATAAAAGGGGGAGGAGGGTGTGTATATAAGTATGTGTGTGTGTGTGTATGTGTGTGTGTGTGTCTGTGTATAAAAGGAAGGGGGGTGGGGGCCCTTAACACTCACAGTCAAAGACTACAAAGATGGCCGCTTGCCAAACTAGCAGATGGGGGGTGAGACCGTGGGTTAGAAGGGGGAGGGCTTAAGGTATTACCGCTGAACACCACCAGATGGCGTAGTCGAGGGACTTAGACAAACTGGGGGGGGGGGGGTGAGCCTTAAGATACTACCGTTGAACCACCACTAGATGGCCTAGTCGAGTGACTTGGGCAAACTGGCGAGAAGAGGGGGGTAGCTGTGTGTGAGCACGTGTGGCCACGTGCTTTGAGACAATGGGCGAGCGTTTCAACCGCCCTCAGCCGGAGCTCTATGTGTATGCAAGTTATCGAAAAACAAGAGGAAAATAAAAGGGGCAGAGAGAGAGGAATCAGAGTTTCTGCGTGCGGGGTCGCGTTGTAGTGAAAGTGTGTATCGCTGGCCTCACATAAGTGGTCGTATGTCGCCTCGCGAACTCACGACACTTATGCTGATAACCACGGTTCAACACTTCACTCACAGAATTGATTCAAGGAAAGAGGGCAGTACAAATGAAATAAACAATCCCAGAGGACAAAGAACAAACAGGAAGCGGACAAACGCTGCGGGCTCGGCGGTCCGTCAGCGATTGCGCAATACTCAGCAACACAAAACAATGATTTAAACACGGGGATAATAACAGATAAATCAAATAACATGAATGGAACGTATGCTATTTTAAGCTAAGCTAGCCCAGACACCTTGAATGCTCACGGTCAGAAGCTTCTTTGCGACGATGAGAGTTCCATTCGTTGATGAATGAGTTGCTTGTCGGGAGGAAAAAAAAAAGTCTTGAGGTGAAGCGTTGTGGCTTGAGCACAGCGGGGCAGCGTTGCTGTTGCAAGAGGGCTTTTTGCACGGCTTTGTGCGGTGCTGTTGGGTCCCACTCCTGCAGAGAGAGGGCCGGGTTTCAACGTCGGGCCGAGATACGTGGTCGATTCGTATCTGCCGGTAATGAATCGGTGAAGAAAGAGATTTAGTCGATCTGGTACCGTTGGGTCGTGCACGAAAGAAAAAGCGGCGGAGCGGATGCGGTTCTCGCGGGCTCAGGGCCATAACTCAGAATATGCGTGGTCTATTTCGGCAGGCGAAATGGCACGTGGTCGCTGAGTTGAGGGTGATCGGTCCTCGGGGCATCTTCATGAGGTCCCGGACGGAGTCCAGAACGAAGAGAAAGATGTCGGCTGAGTTATTCCTCATAAGCAGTTCTGCTTGCACAGCGGGGCAGCGTTTGCCGGCCAATGGCGGCTCTGACTGAGCGGTGGCCGGAGGCGGGGTCAGCTTAAAGGGACAGGGATCAGATCGGAGGTCAGCTTGTGTACAGGACGGAGCCTGTGAGGGGCTGAGCCAGCCTGATGATGGTGCCAGAGCCCAACAAATATAATATAATATAATATAACATGTTCATTTATTGAGATGCCCCTATGGACCTTGTTATAGGAGGTAAAGATCAGGAGAAGTAAACATGAAGTGTAATTATGAATACTGATGTTAAATTAAGCTATGATGAGTTTTCACTGTTAATTTAACATCTCTACATGTTGATGCCTCCATGACCAAGTTAAGCAGATGAGACTGAGGACAGCTATGTAGAAGAAAAGATGTTCACTTTGCCCAATATGTAGCTTGACAGAGTTCTGATGTGTGTCCTGGTGTTCTCATGTTTCCTTACCTCCTCATCCCTCACTCCCTACCCTGGTGTTCTCATGTTTCCTTACCTCCTCGTCCCTCACTCCCGTAACTGTCCGTGCTGGATCTGTCCCCGTTGTTTTAAAAAGCTAAATAAATGATTAGCATGACGTCATCCAGCTAGCCTAACCTGTCTGGTGTACAGCTAGTAGTGAAGCTTCGCATGTACTGCTTCCCTTTCTCGCGAGTCTGCTATCTGATTGTGAGGTCAGGCTGATCTGATATCAGCTATTTGGCTGCAGAATCTCCTCAAAGTTCTCCTCTCAAACAGGTCTTGGAGGAGGAGTGGTCACGCTGTAGAGACTTCTCCTGACGAGAACGCGCAGCTAGGGGGGCCTGATCGTTCTGGCCCACAGCTGAATCTATTTGAGGGCGCTGCTGCTGCTACTACTTCTACTACAACTTTTGCTGTTGCTACTATTACTACTATTATTAGTGCTATTACTGCTACCATCAATATTATTACTACCACTACTGCTATTACTACCACTACTACTATTACTTATACTACAACTGCTACTACTGCTATTCATGCTACTACCAGTACTAATACTACTACAGCTATTAGTACGACTGCTACTAGTACTACTACAACTGCTACTTCAAATACTGCCATTACTTTTACTACTACTACTACTACTACTACTACTACTACTGTTATATTAAATACTACGACCACTACTACAGCTATTACTACTACTACTGATACTAGGCTACTACTTCTTCTGAATACTAATACTTCTTCTAAATACTAATACTTCTACTACTAATGATACTTCTACTACAACTACGACTTCTACTATTACAAATATCACTACTGCTACTACTACTACTTATTCTAATGCTACTAATACTTCTACTACTAATAATACTTCTAATTCAACTACAACTTCTACTACTATTACTACAAATATCACTACTTCTGAAATGTGTTTAAGCTACAGAAATTGTTCAAATATCAAAATGTTCAGCTCTTTCAGGAGAGGGGTGCTTTGACTTTTCATTTTTGTAATCTTTAAACTTTTTGAATGAAGCTTTTTGCAATTTTCTTTTGAATGGGATCTCTGTGGAGAAAATCTTCAAATCCTGTTATACTTCAACTTTCAAAGCCTTCTTCTTCCTCATACATTCAGCTACAGACACCATAGTTAGACATTTGAACTAGAAGGTTTTTCAGCAGTGCAGTTTAAATGCTTTCGGGCTTCAACATTTTTCAGACAGATAGTCTCCCATTTCTTAATTTTCAGCAATTTTTTCACAATTAATTTCAGCTTTCAGCATTCCAACGCATTTTCAGCAGGAAATGCATTTTCTAGTTTTCTTTATCACTCCCCAAACTTGATTAATTGAAGTGCTTCTCCCTATTGTGTTACAAAATGATCTCCAATACTTCCTTTCAGTATCTTTGATAGTTTTCCATACTACTGCTTGCATTCTCTTGTACTCTATCACATTTTTGAAATTGTGGGTGTTTGTTAAAACCTTAAAAGCCTTATTCTGTTTCTCTATTACCTCACTGCACTCATCATTCCACCATGGAACTAACTTCCGCCTCTTTGTACCGGTTTTCCTTATAATTGTCTGATTGGCAGCTCCAATTATTGCATCTCTCACCTTTTCATTAAATAATTATATATCCTGTTTTCTATCTATATCTTTAAACCTTGATTCACTAATTTCTCTAAATGTATCCCACTGACCCTTTCCAAATCCCACCTTTCTGCTGCATCTTCTGACCCCACCCTGCTTCCTCTTCCTACTCTACAGAAAATGGGGTAATGATCACTTCCAACAGTAGAATGCTTCCATACCTCCCACAGAAATACCTGCAATGACCGTGATGCCATTGTCAGGTCTAAACTTGACTCATTACCTGACTTGTAATTCATTCTTGTGAACCTCCCATCATTTAAACATACAAGTTCCAAGGAGTCCATCACCTCCTCTACTATCAATCCATTCCTATCAGTCTTATCCACTCCCCAGAGAGTGCTATGCGCATTCAAATCACCACACCAAATGACCCTTCTTCTGTCTAGTCCCTTTATTGCCTCTCATGCTTCTAATTCCAATCGTTGACACAGATTGTAGAAATTCACCTCTAACCACACTTCAACAACTACATATTCTAGGTCTTTCCCTTTTTCTATTTCTCTGTAATAAATTCCTTTCCTAACAAAGGTAGCACATCCTCCCCATTACCCCGTTCTCTATCCCTTCTTATACACACACATCCCTGAATCACAAAATCTAAGTTTAGTTGAAGCCATGTCTCTTCAACACACATTATATCTGGTTTATATTCTAACCCATTAAGAAAAGCTTTCAATTATTGGCAATTTGCCAACAGACTCCTTGCATTCCACTGCAGAATTAACATCACGACTAGTCCTGTGAACATGTTTCTTTGTTTAACTGTTCCTGTTTTTAAGCTCTTCCTGAACAGCCATCCCAGTTATCCCATGAATATTTAGATATCTTGCTGCACTCTTTACTATTATTTCAATCTTCTCAGATCTCCCTTTTGCTTGGAATGTGCAGTTAAATACTTCAGCCATGAAATACACAAAGCTCTCCTTATTTACTATCAATATATTCCCATCTCCCCTTTGACTCTTTGTCACAAGTTGTTCATTTGACTGTTGAGACGGTTCCTTCCTTGATATATCCCCCCCCCCCCCTCCCTCTCCACTCTACTCTCCCTCTGAACCATTGTTGGGATCAATAGGGGCTTGTGTTTGAGTTATCAGCTTTTAAGAAACTGAATTCTTGACATCAATAGAATTATTAATGTGAATAACAATTATTAATGATTATTAATAATAACGGGGCACCACCCTGCGAACAGGGACCGATAACCAAACGATAAAACTAAGTCTCATAATTAGTAGTCACTCATCAGTGACAGTGAAGGTGTGGAATCCGAGCGCAGGCTACAACATACAGATCATCACATACATATGCACCATTAATCACAGACGACTGCTCTTTAAAGTATACTAGAGTTTATTAAATTAGAATAATAAAAGATCAGATCAATTAATATCGCAATCAACAAACGCCATTATACAATCTTATGTACCTAATATCTAAAGAAATGAAATAAAAGAGGAGGAGGGTGTGTATATAAGTATGTGTGTATGTGTATGTGTATGTGTGTGTGTGTCTGCGTATAAAAGGAAGGGGGGTGAGGGCCCTTAACACTCACAGTCAAAGACTACAAAGATGGCCGCTGGCCACCAAGCAGAAGGGGGTGAGACTGTGGGTTAAAAGGGGAAGGGCTTAAGGTATTACCGCTGAACACCACCAGATGGCGTAGTCGAGGGACTTAGACAAACCGGGGGGGGGGGGGTGAACCTTAAGGTGCTACCGTGACCCACCACTAGATGGCCTAGTCGAGTGACTTGGGCAAACTGGCGGAGGAGAAGGGGGGGGTCGCTGTGTGTGAGCACGTGTGAGAGAGAGAGGGTCAGAGAGAGAGGGGGTCACCTCCTGCTGTGTTGGCAGGAGGGTGAGCCAAGAAAAGGTGGAGAGAAATCGTAAGTCAACATAAATCAAACTTCTGCTGCGATATCCTGAGGAGCATAAGTACGTTATTCTCTCATGCATAAGCATACCGTTGTCGTCTTGAACTGTCGGCAGCTTACACAGTGATGAACACGGCACTCAGCTCACTCACAGAGCCGAGTTAATGAAGAGAGAAATATCCCACAAAGTTGAATACAAATGAATGAAAATAATCCCAAAGAAAACAGTCAATGCAGTTAATACACAATACAAACGGAACTTCTCTGGTCCGTGAGGTTTGTGTATTTACCTCCGTATACTGCGACGGTGTCTTTAACGCGAACAGAATACGGGCAATGCACAGTGGAGCGGAGCTGGGGCCCGCTGAGTGTTGCGCAATACCTTGATATTACGCAATAGTAACGAAACACACAAGAACACGGGAATATCAACATATACATGAATTAACTTGAATGAACTTTAAGTTAATTTAAGCTAAGCTAGCCCAGATGCACAATGAACTTACGTTGGAGACGCTTCTTTGTGGCGGGGAGAGTGGCCGCTGAGAATCGTGCTTTCTTTGTCCTGAAGGAAAAAGTGGGGCTGCTTGTAGATCAGCGCGGCTGTTTAAGCGGCGGCTGTTTCGGTCCGTTGACGCGGCTCGTTCTGGAGCTGGCGCTGGACGTGATCAATCCTCGCTGTAGAGAGGATGATTTAACATCGGATTGAGACGCTGTGGTCCGTACGTCTCATCGGAAATCTTCGGGAAGGAGCGAGTTTTTTAGCTGCTGCTTTGCCGGAATGTGCACAAAAAGAAAACACGGGGAGGAATCGTGGAAGAAATTCGTCCCGGTGGAGTGAGAGGGCCTTGACTCAAAAAGACAACACGGCTACTTCGGCCAGCGAAGATAGCATAAGACCTGTCAGGGTTTGGTGAGGGTTCGAGGCTTTCGTCGACAGCGCGATGCTGGGGGGGGGAGAAAGCTGATGCGTCTCCTTGCGTCCCAGGGACGGATGTCCAGGGTGAAGAACAGCGATTGCTCCCTTGCTCGACCGAGGTCGAAGGGAAAAAGCGTGGAGCTGTCGGTTGCAGGCAGTTTTGTTGAACAGTGGCTGAACCGCAGGGGTCCTGGTGCTGTCTTGGCTCTCGGCCAATGAGGTTGCAGCGGTGCTCTCAGGTGACTTCAGGAACCATAGTTTTTTGGGGGGGGGGGGGGGAAATTCACACCTTAATGTGAAATTCCTTCAGAGGGGGTTTGGTGCTCATCAAACCACAATCCGGATGAAACCTTTGCTTGCAAAAGGGAAGGCCTGATTTTCTTTGTTCACAGCACATGTGCAGCCATATGCTCAGACCCCAACATCCCCCCTTTGGTGTGAAGAGCGAGGTGTTGGCTTCGGTCTTTAGAGCAAACCCAGGGCTGGCACGTGCATCCATGTGTTGGGGAAACCTGAAGAGGTGAGACAATCCAAGTATTCCTGAGACCAAAAGCAGTGGTTAAAAGGCAGTGTTCAAGTTCATAGAGTTCAAGGTTCATAGTTCATTGGCATCTGGGCAGATGACTAAAGTTGCATCTGGGCAGATGACTTTAACTACTTTTACCTACATCTACTATCATACACAATTCAAATCATAGGTGAGCAACACATTATTCCCAAATAATTCAATCGCTATTATGATGTCGTGATAATCTAGCATTGCGGCATAGTGTCAAAGAAAGTAACAACCCAAATAAAACAAAACAAAACACAAAAGAGATAGAAGGAAAGAATAGAAAGACAAGAAGCAGGTGAGGGGAGGGGGGACAGTGATTACTGGTTCAACTCCAAGACAGGACTGGAGTCCGTCGGCGGAGCAGTCGTAGGTTGGCTACGTGGTGTTATGAATAGGAGGGAATCAGTTTAGTCTGTCATTTCTGGATCTATGAGTACATGATGTGTGCGTCTATCTCTCTCTAATCGGTAGATTTAGAGCGAGTCCTGTGTCTAAGTTTTGGAATCTATCGATGTTGGAGTTGCGTTGCTAAGACTATAGGCCAGGTGTACCTGTGAAGGTTGCATAACAGTAGTGGTAGCAGATTTACAGATCTTGATAACACGGCTAGTGTGACCAGCTAGGCTGGGGTTTCGCTGCTCAAGCTGTTGGTAGCTGAGCCTTCTCGGATGAGGTCCTGGGATAAATCTGACTGCTGCGGCCTAGGTTATGTCTTCTTTGGTTACTTCTGGTAGAGTCTCTAAAGCATGCAAAGGGTTGTTTATGAGAGTGGAGCATCAGTTCAGTCGCAATGAACGTTTTTCAGGTCATGCAACTGTTCTGGTTCAAGTTGGATGTGTTAGCAGTTAGTGCATGTCTACAGGGTGAGTGTAGCATGCAGCTAAATGTTAGTAGTCAATAGTAAGCCGCCATTCGGCCGGTTGGTTTCGACACTGGCAAGATTAGAGTGTACTTCCTGTGAAGTGCATCTCTCTAAGTTTCTGTTGACAGAGCCCACCCCCCTCGTGCTGTTCAAGTGGCGAGGGTGCATACCCCCCAGGTTACCGTCAGCACTCAGGGAAACGTCGCGAACAGTTTCACTCTGGAGTGTGTCATGGCAGGCTGGTGATATCTCCCTCCCCCCACCCTCCTAATTAAAGATGGAGACAGGTCCGGCGTGTAAGTCAAGTTCAGTTACCTACGGCACTGGCTACTTGACAGGCCCGGGCGGTGACTCGGCTGAAAGAAGGCGGTGGCTTCGTTGAACAAGCTGGAGGTGGATCGTGCTGACAGAGCAGGAGAACAAGGCTTAGTTGACGAAAGATTTTACGAGCGAGGGTGCTCGAAAGGGTGCTCGAAGGGTCTCTGAGGGTGTGACACCCTAGAGGTGAATGCGAAAAGGTGGGGGAACACATGAGGCTCATTTCTGACCCGGAGTCGGGTAGAGCAAGAGTGTTATGACCCCCCAGTAAGACTGAAGAATATGTATAGATATATACATAACGGGCATTGCCTTTGCGGACAAGGTCGCCCAAGAAGGTGGAAGAACGAGGTGCGAAATTGGGAGTGGTCGTTTCCGGAAGTGGGCTCAGTTCTCTTCCCCCCCCTCTACCACGTCGACTTGGCAGCAGGGGGAGAGATCACTCGGCTTAGTCAGGTGGGCTGCGAGTCAGTGTTACCTGATGTTGCCCTTGAGGGCGTCTTTCACCGTCCCGTGGGTCCTTCGACCGCCACGGTCGTTTGTTCCTCGGGGGTGACCAGGGCTCGCTAGGCCAAGGCCTCTCGTCGTCTTCCAACGCTAGGTCGGAGTCGCTTGACTGTTGGATGCTCAAGACTATGTCGGTGTCATCGTGCTGATTCATCGGCCGACCGCGTGTCTCCCATGCAAGTTGCGCATATTTCCTAATCTCTGGCATGGTGAGGTTACTCGTTCTGCAGTGCATGGTAACGTCGTATCTCACGTTGTCGTGGAGATTGTGCAGAAATAGCGACTTAAAGGCGTGGTCTTCTTCTAGACCTGGGGCGTTACGTCCCTGGAAGTATGCAGATCTCAAGGGCCTGAAGTAGTCTCTCGGGGACTCTAGCTTTCTCTGGGAAATGGCGAAGGCGCTGAGGGTGGCAGAAGCTGGGTCGGTGTACATGGAGTACTCCTCCCTAAGGGCGTGACAAAGGGATGAATAGCGGTCGCGGATGCTTGGCTGGAGCGTTTCCATGAAAACGTGGACGTTTCGAGTCGTGGTTTTCCACACTAGTTTGAGTTTTTTGCGCGCTGAGGGGCGTGATAAGTCGAGGAGGCAGCGATCGATCTCCCTTAGGTAGTCATCGATGCTCGAGTCGCGATTATCGGGATTGAAGCGCTCTACGTCTTTTGCTAGAGACTCAATCTGCCGGGTACGCAGGCCTCCAAGGTTGATGGGGCCTGGGCCGTCCGAGTCGTCTGAGTCTCCGTACTCGCGATGGTGGTAACGACGGTCATCCTCCCTCCCTGAGGGGGATGAGGTCAGTTCTTGTCGTGCGCGTGAACTGCGTGGAGGATTGTGTTCGCCTGAGGTGGGTTTGAAGCTACCTAGGCTGGCTAGGACCTGGTGTTGGTCCTCTCTACTCCTAGTTGGGGAACGCGGTTCGTCGAGACGCAGGATGGGTCGGCTGTCGGGGAATGAGGGACCTGAGAACAAGAAATGACTGGGCTGAGGGGCTCGATAGGGGGTAGCGGTACCTACCGGGGCTGCTGGAGCACCTTGAAGCGCTTTCAGTGTGTCATTGCTCTCTAACGCCTTAGAGAGTTCTAGGTTGACCTCTCTGAGGTCACTGCGCAGGCTACTATTTTCTGACTGTAGGGCTCTACAGTCGCGTGACAGCTCCTGAACCTCTGTTCGGAGTGTCCAGATCTCGCGTTGCTGCTCGTCGCTCTGTGCCCGGGTGCGGGCAGCTTGCAGCTGCATTTTCTGATGATAGATGAGCAGTATTTCGCCGATTACTTCCTGAATCAGGCGCTCTCGCTTACCTGATGGGTTATTTACATAAGCCACCAGCTGCTCTAACTGCTCGTCGCATAGGACAGCAGTGTATTTCGCAAAGTACTCTCTTTCGCTTGCTGAGAGTCTGAGGACATCAGCCACCGCATCTCGCAATGCGGTGTCTTCTGGAGCTACAGCTCCAGGAATGGGGGATTGCTCGTCGGTCATTCTCTCTAATGAGCGCGGCTCCCAATGGTTGTTAATTCCCTAGTGTTAGAACGGAAACTGTTAGTGTTTACGGTTCTCAGTGAAATGTCTAGTTCTGCATTGAACTGATTTCTACTGTTAGGTGTTAGTTGTTGTTAGTGTTACTATTCATGCAGGCGCACAGTGAAATGTGTAGTTCTATGACTTCCGTTTCTACTGCTGCTGCTCTGAGGGTATCACTACTGCTTTGCAGCCAAAGGTGCGAAAATGCTAATGTGGTTTAGCACTTTGGGCCTGTGACAGCTGTGTATACTGCTTTGAGGGGATTTAAGAAAAACAAGCAAAGTATTGGTATTACAAACTAAACGATCAAATCTACTACACAGCTGGCTGTTAGTTTACGAAATGAAACGAATAATTAAACCTGGAAAGTAAATTAACGTTCAATTAAAATTAAGATTAAAAATCAACAATTAAAATCAAAAATTAACTTACAATAAGAAAAGATTTTGAATATCAAAGCCTACCTATTTTGGGAAATAAGTTTCAGGACTTTGGCTCATTCAAAAGAAGGGGAAAAAAATAATTTTTCGAAAAAAAAAAAAAAATATTTTTTTGAAAATTAATATTTCAAAATTATGGATTAATGTACATATGTATTGTAATAACTGTAATAACGTAGCCTCACACGGGGCACCACTTTGTTGGGATCAATAGGGGCTTGTGTTTGAGTTATCAGCTTTTAAGAAACTGAATTCTTGACATCAATAGAATTATTAATGTGAATAACAATTATTAATGATTATTAATAATAACGGGGCACCACCCTGCGAACAGGGACCGATAACCAAACGATAAAACTAAGTCTCATAATTAGTAGTCACTCATCAGTGACAGTGAAGGTGTGGAATCCGAGCGCAGGCTACAACATACAGATCATCACATACATATGCACCATTAATCACAGACGACTGCTCTTTAAAGTATACTAGAGTTTATTAAATTAGAATAATAAAAGATCAGATCAATTAATATCGCAATCAACAAACGCCATTATACAATCTTATGTACCTAATATCTAAAGAAATGAAATAAAAGAGGAGGAGGGTGTGTATATAAGTATGTGTGTATGTGTATGTGTGTGTGTGTCTGCGTATAAAAGGAAGGGGGGTGAGGGCCCTTAACACTCACAGTCAAAGACTACAAAGATGGCCGCTGGCCACCAAGCAGAAGGGGGTGAGACTGTGGGTTAAAAGGGGAAGGGCTTAAGGTATTACCGCTGAACACCACCAGATGGCGTAGTCGAGGGACTTAGACAAACTGGGGGGGGGGGGTGAACCTTAAGGTGCTACCGTGACCCACCACTAGATGGCCTAGTCGAGTGACTTGGGCAAACTGGCGGAGGAGAAGGGGGGGGTCGCTGTGTGTGAGCACGTGTGAGAGAGAGAGGGTCAGAGAGAGAGGGGGTCACCTCCTGCTGTGTTGGCAGGAGGGTGAGCCAAGAAAAGGTGGAGAGAAATCGTAAGTCAACATAAATCAAACTTCTGCTGCGATATCCTGAGGAGCATAAGTACGTTATTCTCTCATGCATAAGCATACCGTTGTCGTCTTGAACTGTCGGCAGCTTACACAGTGATGAACACGGCACTCAGCTCACTCACAGAGCCGAGTTAATGAAGAGAGAAATATCCCACAAAGTTGAATACAAATGAATGAAAATAATCCCAAAGAAAACAGTCAATGCAGTTAATACACAATACAAACGGAACTTCTCTGGTCCGTGAGGTTTGTGTATTTACCTCCGTATACTGCGACGGTGTCTTTAACGCGAACAGAATACGGGCAATGCACAGTGGAGCGGAGCTGGGGCCCGCTGAGTGTTGCGCAATACCTTGATATTACGCAATAGTAACGAAACACACAAGAACACGGGAATATCAACATATACATGAATTAACTTGAATGAACTTTAAGTTAATTTAAGCTAAGCTAGCCCAGATGCACAATGAACTTACGTTGGAGACGCTTCTTTGTGGCGGGGAGAGTGGCCGCTGAGAATCGTGCTTTCTTTGTCCTGAAGGAAAAAGTGGGGCTGCTTGTAGATCAGCGCGGCTGTTTAAGCGGCGG
Organism: Lycodopsis pacificus; assembly: GCA_028022725.1. Lineage (NCBI taxonomy): Eukaryota > Metazoa > Chordata > Actinopteri > Perciformes > Zoarcidae > Lycodopsis > Lycodopsis pacificus. Next base: position 2,643,394 of record CM051689.1, on the reverse strand, counting down.
CTGTTTCGGTCCGTTGACGCGGCTCGTTCTGGAGCTGGCGCTGGACGTGATCAATCCTCGCTGTAGAGAGGATGATTTAACATCGGATTGAGACGCTGTGGTCCGTACGTCTCATCGGAAATCTTCGGGAAGGAGCGAGTTTTTTAGCTGCTGCTTTGCCGGAATGTGCACAAAAAGAAAACACGGGGAGGAATCGTGGAAGAAATTCGTCCCGGTGGAGTGAGAGGGCCTTGACTCAAAAAGACAACACGGCTACTTCGGCCAGCGAAGATAGCATAAGACCTGTCAGGGTTTGGTGAGGGTTCGAGGCTTTCGTCGACAGCGCGATGCTGGGGGTGGGAGAAAGCTGATGCGTCTCCTTGCGTCCCAGGGACGGATGTCCAGGGTGAAGAACAGCGATTGCTGCCTTGCTCGACCGAGGTCGAAGGGAAAAAGCGTGGAGCTGTCGGTTGCAGGCAGTTTTGTTGAACAGTGGCTGAACCGCAGGGGTCCTGGTGCTGTCTTGGCTCTCGGCCAATGAGGTTGCAGCGGTGCTCTCAGGTGACTTCAGGAACCATAGTTTTTTGGGGGGGGGGGGGGGAAATTCACACCTTAATGTGAAATTCCTTCAGAGGGGGTTTGGTGCTCATCAAACCACAATCCGGATGAAACCTTTGCTTGCAAAAGGGAAGGCCTGATTTTCTTTGTTCACAGCACATGTGCAGCCATATGCTCAGACCCCAACACCATCTTTGCTGCTTCTGCATATGATATGTTCATTTTCACTTTTAGCTGCTGCACTTCCACTGCCTTCTTTCTCACTTCACACCCACCATAGGCCGCACTATGTGCACCTCCGCAATTTGCACATTTGAGCTCTGTCCCGTCCTCACATTTCCCATACTCATGTTTCCCTCCACATTTTCCACACTTTTGTTTCCCTTTGCACACTGCCGCAATATGTCCATATTTTTGGCATTTGAAACACTTCAAAGGTGGACATACGCTCTTACATTATAACTCATATATCCCACAGTGACTTTATCAGGCAAGTCTTAGAGTCTGCATGTCATCCTCTACAATCATGAAATGTACAACTTGTCTGGCTTCATCCTGCTGTTGGATGGATTACTGAACAGGCCTACCGGGCACAGGCCCAGGGGCCCAAAGTGTCAGGGGCCCCCCTGACCTTTACCTACTAAATGTCACTCAAAGAGACACAAAAAGTGAATTGAATATACTAGACTGTACTATACTTGATGAATATACTTTATATACCATACTTGAGAGACTCAATGGTAATCATTTAAAAAATAATGTTTAATTTAATCACACTTAAAGAACCAAACCTTTTTTAATTTTAGGAAAATAACTGATAAAGTAATTTAAAAAAATAACATCTCTGATGCTGACTTTTTTCAGAGCATTTTATATTTTTCAATATATTTTATTAATAATAATAATAATAATAATTTATTTTCTGATCCGCTCTGAAGAATCTGGATCAATACTGATCAATGATTTTAAATGTCTTTACAGTGACAGGATTTTCACAAAATGTCTGTTTACAAAAGAAGATGAAACCAAAATGAAAGCCACTCATGTTTATGATAAAAATAATTATTCATTGTGTATCGATATAATAAACTCTGTGTGTTGTTTTGTGTGTTTGCAGTCTCACATGGTGTCAGATCACAGAGGAAGGCTGTTCTTCTCTGGGCTCAGCTCTGAAGTCAAACCCCTCCCATCTGAGAGAACTGGATCTGAGTAGAAACAAGCTGAAGGATTCAGGAGTGAAGCTGCTGAGTGGTTTTCTGGAGAGTCCACATTGTAGACTGGAGACTCTGAGGTGGGTTCACTGTCTGCTGCTAGTGCAGCACCTTCATGTTTCATCAATAACTCTATTTGATTTATCTACATATAGATAGATAGATCGACTTTATTTCAGACTCGGGGTCCATAGAAACAGATACATAAAAATACAGACACAAACAATAAAAGTACAGAGGCCTAGCAATGCCTTATGAAGAGACAGCTGTACCAATGTCGCCACAGCTGGGACTGGTAGCGTGTGGTGATAAACCTTATGTTGGTTAAAACAACTATGATCACATTTACAGAGTCATTCAGTCTACAGATGAATTTGTACATGAAATTTCTTGAAACAGTTTGGAAAGTGTTGACTCGTGCAGCCACAAACATTTCACTAGCACTGCTCCATCTCGGTCTCTTTAACAGTATTCTCATGGCGTCATTGTACGCTACTTGAAGTCTCTGCAAACTCTTTTTTCTGTAGTTTGACCACAAGTGTGCAGTGTAGAGTGGAGTACAATATGCTCTGAACAGAGACATCTTCACTCCATCTGTACACAGACCAAACTTGCGTGAGACGGTGTTTGCTTGTGCAGACATCATACGACATTGCCTGGAAATGTCGTTATCATCGGTCATGTGTTCTGTTAAAAAATGACCAAGATATTTGACTTCACTACAGACACCAAGATTATTGTCAGACAATTTGAAGTCAGGGAAGTTTAGACATTTGTCCTCTTTAGTTGGACAGATCAGGATAGCACTCTTACTGGCGTTGTATTTGATGTCATGTTCCACACCATACACAGTACATATAGTGAGGAGCTGCTGAAGACCAGCGCTAGATGGACTAAAGATCACCAGATCATCTGCATACATGATGTGATTAACCAGAGTATTTCCAATCATGCACCCAGTATTACAGGCTTTCAGTTGCTTGGACAGATCATCAATATACAGATTAAACAGAATTGGGGACAAAATTCCCCCTTGTCGGACACCATTGCTAACCCCAAATGGGGCTGAGACACTTTTACCCCATTTTACTTGCATAGTCTGGTGCGCATACCAGTAAGCCAGAATTCTCACAATGTATGTGGGGACACCTCTTTGGCTCCGTTTAAAAAATGATTGACTATGATTAACACGATCAAAAGCTTTGGAGGCATCAATAAAACACATAAGAATGGATGAGTTTTGACCTCTGTATTTGTTTACAATGTCCTTTAAGGCATATACCGGTATACACAAGTCAGTGCCATGTTTGGCTTTAAAGCCCAACTGGTTATCTGTGGAGGTGATAAAGTCATGTATTCTGTCCAGCAGAATTCTTTCCAGGACTTTTGACAGGACGCTGGCCAAAGCAATGGGCCTGTAATTCTCCAGGCTACATACTTTACCAGCTTTGTTTTTAATGACTGGCACGAAGAGAACAGACAGCATTGAGTCTGGTAACAAGCCGTGAATCATGAAGCCAGTAAAACAAATAGCGAGGAGAGGAGCTAACCTCGGACGAGCATATTGAAGGTGTTCAGCAGTAATATGGTCGAAACCACTTGCTTTGACTTCAGACAGTTTATTTATAGCTTGGTGCAGCTCATATGATGTAATTGCCATTGACTCATTACTCTCAGAACTGTCCACGCTATGCAAATCACTTTTGATGCAGTTAAATAAGGTGCTATAATGCTGTCGCCATAACTCAGCAATATATAGTATAGATCCATAAAGTGATACATTTTCTTGTAATATGTTCCACTTCACATCAGCTGCCTCGTTTTACTATTAACTATTAAAGTAATATTTAAAAAAAGATTTCTGATACAAACGTTTTTCAAAACATTTAGCTTTTCTTTTATATTGTTTTGTACAAAAGAAGATGAAACCAAAATGAAAGCCACTCATGTTTATGATGAAAATAATGATTCATTGTGTATCGATATAAGAAATTCTGTGTGTTGTTTTGTGTGTTTGCAGTCTGTCATACTGTGAGATCACAGAGGAAGGCTGTTCTTCTCTGGTCTCAGCTCTGAAGTCAAACCCCTCCCATCTGAGAAGACTGGATCTGAGTGGAAACAAGCTGGAGGATTCAGGAGTGAAGCTGCTGAGTGGTTTTCTGGAGAGTCCACATTGTAGACTGGAGACTCTGAGGTGGGTTCACTGTCTGCTGCTAGTGCAGCACCTTCATGTTTCATCAATAACTATTTGATTTATCTACATATAGATAGATAGATCGACTTTATTTCAGACTCGGGGTCCATAGAAACAGATACATAAAAATACAGACACAAACAATAAAAGTACAGAGGCCTAGCAATGCCTTATAAAGAGACAGCTGTACCAATGTCGCCACAGCTGGGACTGGTAGCGTGTGGTGCTAAACCTTATGTTGGTTCAAACAACTATGATCACATTTTCAGAGTCATTCAGTCTACAGATGAATTTGTACATGAAATTTCTTGAAACAGTTTGGAAAGTGTTGACTCGTGCAGCCACAAACATTTCACTGGCACTGCTCCATCTCGGTCTCTTTAACAGTATTCTCATGGCGTCATTGTACGCTACTTGAAGTCTCTGCAAACTCTTTTTCCTGTAGTTTGACCACCAGTGTGCAGTGTAGAGTGGAGTACAATATGCTCTGAACAGAGACATCTTCACTCCATCTGTACACAGACCAAACTTGCGTGAGACGGTGTTTGCTTGTGCAGACATCATACGACATTGCCTGGAAATGTCGTTATCATCGGTCATGTGTTCTGTTAAAAAATGACCAAGATATTTGACTTCACTACAGACACCAAGACTATTGTCAGACAATTTGAAGTCAGGGAAGTTTAGACATTTGTCCTCTTTAGTTGGACAGATCAGGATAGCACTCTTACTGGCGTTGTATTTGATGTCATGTTCCACACCATACACAGTACATATAGTGAGGAGCTGCTGAAGACCAGCGCTAGATGGACTAAAGATCACCAGATCATCTGCATACATGATGTGATTAACCAGAGTATTTCCAATCATGCACCCAGTATTACAGGCTTTCAGTTGCTTGGACAGATCATCAATATACAGATTAAACAGAATTGGGGACAAAATTCCCCCTTGTCGGACACCATTGCTAACCCCAAATGGGGCTGAGACACTTTTACCCCATTTTACTTGCATAGTCTGGTGCGCATACCAGTAAGCCAGAATTCTCACAATGTATGTGGGGACACCTCTTTGGCTCCGTTTAAAAAATAATTGACTATGATTAACACGATCAAAAGCTTTGGAGGCATCAATAAAACACATAAGAACTGATGAGTTTTGACCTCTGTATTTGTTTACAATGTCCTTTAAGGCATATACCGGTATACACAAGTCAGTGCCATGTTTGGCTTTAAAGCCCAACTGGTTATCTGTGGAGGTGACAAAGTCATGTATTCTGTCCAGCAGAATTCTTTCCAGGACTTTTGACAGGACGCTGGCCAAAGCAATGGGCCTGTAGTTCTCTCGGCTACATACTTTACCAGCTTTGTTTTTAATGACTGGCACGAAGAGAACAGACAGCATTGAGTCTGGTAACAAGCCGTGAATCATGAAGCCAGTAAAACAAATAGCGAGGAGAGGAGCTAACCTCGGACGAGCATATTGAAGGTGTTCAGCAGTAATATGGTCTAAACCACTTGCTTTGACTTCAGACAGTTTATTTATAGCTTGGTGCACCTCATATGATGCAATTGCCATTGACTCATTACTCTCAGAACTGTCCACGCTATGCAAATCACTTTTGATGCAGTTAAATAAGGTGCTATAATGCTGTCGCCATAACTCAGCAATATATAGTATAGATCCATAAAGTGATACATTTTCTGGTAATATGTTCCACTTCACATCAGCTGCCTCGTTTTACTATTAACTATTAAAGTAATATTTAAAAAAACATTTCTGATACAAACGTTTTTCAAAACATTTAGCTTTTCTTTTATATTGTTTTGTACAAAAGAAGATGAAACCAAAATGAAAGCCACTCATGTTTATGATGAAAATAATGATTCATTGTGTATCGATATAAGAAACTCTGTGTGTTGTTTTGTGTGTTTGCAGTCTCACATGGTGTCAGATCACAGAGGAAGGCTGTTCTTCTCTGGGCTCAGCTCTGAAGTCAAACCCCTCCCATCTGAGAGAACTGGATCTGAGTGGAAACAAGCTGGAGGATTCAGGAGTGAAGCTGCTGAGTGGTTTTCTGGAGAGTCCACATTGTAGACTGGAGACTCTGAGGTGGGTTCACTGTCTGCTGCTAGTGCAGCACCTTCATGTTTCATCAATAACTCTATTTGATTTATCTACGTATAGATAGATAGATCGACTTTATTTCAGACTCGGGGTCCATAGAAACAGATACATAAAAATACAGACACAAACAATAAAAGTACAGAGGCCTAGCAATGCCTTATGAAGAGACAGCTGTACCAATGTCGCCACAGCTGGGACTGGTAGCGTGTGGTGATAAACCTCATGTTGGTTAAAACAACTATGATCACATTTTCAGGGTCATTCAGTCTACAGATGAATTTGTACATGAAATTTCTTGAAACAGTTTGGAAAGTGTTGACTCGTGCAGCCACAAACATTTCACTAGCACTGCTCCATCTCGGTCTCTTTAACAGTATTCTCATGGCGTCATTGTACGCTACTTGAAGTCTCTGCAAACTCTTTTTTCTGTAGTTTGACCACAAGTGTGCAGTGTAGAGTGGAGTACAATATGCTCTGAACAGAGACATCTTCACTCCATCTGTACACAGACCAAACTTGCGTGAGACGGTGTTTGCTTGTGCAGACATCATACGACATTGCCTGGAAATGTCGTTATCATCGGTCATGTGTTCTGTTAAAAAATGACCAAGATATTTGACTTCACTACAGACACCAAGACTATTGTCAGACAATTTGAAGTCAGGGAAGTTTAGACATTTGTCCTCTTTAGTTGGACAGATCAGGATAGCACTCTTACTGGCGTTGTATTTGATGTCATGTTCCACACCATACACAGTACATATAGTGAGGAGCTGCTGAAGACCAGCGCTAGATGGACTAAAGATCACCAGATCATCTGCATACATGATGTGATTAACCAGAGTATTTCCAATCATGCACCCAGTATTACAGGCTTTCAGTTGCTTGGACAGATCATCAATATACAGATTAAACAGAATTGGGGACAAAATTCCCCCTTGTCGGACACCATTGCTAACCCCAAATGGGGCTGAGACACTTTTACCCCATTTTACTTGCATAGTCTGGTGCGCATACCAGTAAGCCAGAATTCTCACAATGTATGTGGGGACACCTCTTTGGCTCAGTTTAAAAAATAATTGACTATGATTAACACGATCAAAAGCTTTGGAGGCATCAATAAAACACATAAGAACGGATGAGTTTTGACCTCTGTATTTGTTTACAATGTCCTTTAAGGCATATACCGGTATACACAAGTCAGTGCCATGTTTGGCTTTAAAGCCCAACTGGTTATCTGTGGAGGTGATAAAGTCATGTATTCTGTCCAGCAGAATTCTTTCCAGGACTTTTGACAGGACGCTGGCCAAAGCAATGGGCCTGTAATTCTCTAGGCTACATACTTTACCAGCTTTGTTTTTAATGACTGGCACGAAGAGAACAGACAGCATTGAGTCTGGTAACAAGCCGTGAATCATGAAGCCAGTAAAACAAATAGAGGAGAGGAGCTAACCTCGGACAAGCATATTGAAGGTGTTCAGCAGTAATATGGTCTAAACCACTTGCTTTGACTTCAGACAGTTTATTTATATCTTGGTGCACCTCATATGATGTAATTGCCATTGACTCATTACTCTCAGAACTGTCCACGCTATGCAAATCACTTTTGATGCAGTTAAATAAGGTGCTATAATGCTGTCGCCATAACTCAGCAATATATAGTATAGATCCATAAAGTGATACATTTTCTGGTAATATGTTCCACTTCACATCAGCTGCCTCGTTTTACTATTAACTATTAAAGTAATATTTAAAAAAACATTTCTGATACAAACGTTTTTCAAAACATTTAGCTTTTCTTTTATATTGTTTTGTACAAAAGAAGATGAAACCAAAATGAAAGCCACTCATGTTTATGATGAAAATAATGATTCATTGTGTATCGATATAAGAAATTCTGTGTGTTGTTTTGTGTGTTTGCAGTCTGTCATACTGTGAGATCACAGAGGAAGGCTGTTCTTCTCTGGTCTCAGCTCTGAAGTCAAACCCCTCCCATCTGAGAAGACTGGATCTGAGTGGAAACAAGCTGGAGGATTCAGGAGTGAAGCTGCTGAGTGGTTTTCTGGAGAGTCCACATTGTAGACTGGAGACTCTGAGGTGGGTTCACTGTCTGCTGCTAGTGCAGCACCTTCATGTTTCATCAATAACTATTTGATTTATCTACATATAGATAGATAGATCGACTTTATTTCAGACTCGGGGTCCATAGAAACAGATACATAAAAATACAGTCACAAACAATAAAAGTACAGAGGCCTAGCAATGCCTTATAAAGAGACAGCTGTACCAATGTCGCCACAGCTGGGACTGGTAGCGTGTGGTGCTAAACCTTATGTTGGTTCAAACAACTATGATCACATTTTCAGAGTCATTCAGTCTACAGATGAATTTGTACATGAAATTTCTTGAAACAGTTTGGAAAGTGTTGACTCGTGCAGCCACAAACATTTCACTAGCACTGCTCCATCTCGGTCTCTTTAACAGTATTCTCATGGCGTCATTGTACGCTACTTGAAGTCTCTGCAAACTCTTTTTCCTGTAGTTTGACCACCAGTGTGCAGTGTAGAGTGGAGTACAATATGCTCTGAACAGAGACATCTTCACTCCATCTGTACACAGACCAAACTTGCGTGAGACGGTGTTTGCTTGTGCAGACATCATACGACATTGCCTGGAAATGTCGTTATCATCGGTCATGTGTTCTGTTAAAAAATGACCAAGATATTTGACTTCACTACAGACACCAAGACTATTGTCAGACAATTTGAAGTCAGGGAAGTTTAGACATTTGTCCTCTTTAGTTGGACAGATCAGGATAGCACTCTTACTGGCGTTGTATTTGATGTCATGTTCCACACCATACACAGTACATATAGTGAGGAGCTGCAGAAGACCAGCGCTAGATGGACTAAAGATCACCAGATCATCTGCATACATGATGTGATTAACCAGAGTATTTCCAATCATGCACCCAGTATTACAGGCTTTCAGTTGCTTGGACAGATCATCAATATACAGATTAAACAGAATTGGGGACAAAATTCCCCCTTGTCGGACACCATTGCTAACCCCAAATGGGGCTGAGACACTTTTACCCCATTTTACTTGCATAGTCTGGTGCGCATACCAGTAAGCCAGAATTCTCACAATGTATGTGGGGACACCTCTTTGGCTCCGTTTAAAAAATAATTGACTATGATTAACACGATCAAAAGCTTTGGAGGCATCAATAAAACACATAAGAACTGATGAGTTTTGACCTCTGTATTTGTTTACAATGTCCTTTAAGGCATATACCGGTATACACAAGTCAGTGCCATGTTTGGCTTTAAAGCCCAACTGGTTATCTGTGGAGGTGATAAAGTCATGTATTCTGTCCAGCAGAATTCTTTCCAGGACTTTTGACAGGACGCTGGCCAAAGCAATGGGCCTGTAATTCTCTAGGCTACATACTTTACCAGCTTTGTTTTTAATGACTGGCACGAAGAGAACAGACAGCATTGAGTCTGGTAACAAGCCGTGAATCATGAAGCCAGTAAAACAAATAGCGAGGAGAGGAGCTAACCTCGGACGAGCATATTGAAGGTGTTCAGCAGTAATATGGTCGAAACCACTTGCTTTGACTTCAGACAGTTTATTTATAGCTTGGTGCAGCTCATATGATGTAATTGCCATTGACTCATTACTCTCAGAACTGTCCACGCTATGCAAATCACTTTTGATGCAGTTAAATAAGGTGCTATAATGCTGTCGCCATAACTCAGCAATATATAGTATAGATCCATAAAGTGATACATTTTCTGGTAATATGTTCCACTTCACATCAGCTGCCTCGTTTTACTATTAACTATTAAAGTAATATTTAAAAAAACATTTCTGATACAAACGTTTTTCAAAACATTTAGCTTTTCTTTTATATTGTTTTGTACAAAAGAAGATGAAACCAAAATGAAAGCCACTCATGTTTATGATGAAAATAATTATTCATTGTGTATCGATATAAGAAACTCTGTGTGTTGTTTTGTGTGTTTGCAGTCTCACATGGTGTCAGATCACAGAGGAAGGCTGTTCTTCTCTGGGCTCAGCTCTGAAGTCAAACCCCTCCCATCTGAGAGAACTGGATCTGAGTGGAAACAAGCTGGAGGATTCAGGAGTGAAGCTGCTGAGTGGTTTTCTGGAGAGTCCACATTGTAGACTGGAGACTCTGAGGTGGGTTCACTGTCTGCTGCTAGTGCAGCACCTTCATGTTTCATCAATAACTCTATTTGATTTATCTACGTATAGATAGATAGATCGACTTTATTTCAGACTCGGGGTCCATAGAAACAGATACATAAAAATACAGACACAAACAATAAAAGTACAGAGGCCTAGCAATGCCTTATGAAGAGACAGCTGTACCAATGTCGCCACAGCTGGGACTGGTAGCGTGTGGTGATAAACCTTATGTTGGTTAAAACAACTATGATCACATTTACAGAGTCATTCAGTCTACAGATGAATTTGTACATGAAATTTCTTGAAACAGTTTGGAAAGTGTTGACTCGTGCAGCCACAAACATTTCACTCGCACTACTCCATCTCGGTCTCTTTAACAGTATTCTCATGGCGTCATTGTACGCTACTTGAAGTCTCTGCAAACTCTTTTTTCTGTAGTTTGACCACAAGTGTGCAGTGTAGAGTGGAGTACAATATGCTCTGAACAGAGACGTCTTCACTCCATCTGTACACAGACCAAACTTGCGTGAGACGGTGTTTGCTTGTGCAGACATCATACGACATTGCCTGGAAATGTCGTTATCATCGGTCATGTGTTCTGTTAAAAAATGACCAAGATATTTGACTTCACTACAGACACCAAGATTATTGTCAGACAATTTGAAGTCAGGGAAGTTTAGACATTTGTCCTCTTTAGTTGGACAGATCAGGATAGCACTCTTACTGGCGTTGTATTTGATGTCATGTTCCACACCATACACAGTACATATAGTGAGGAGCTGCTGAAGACCAGCGCTAGATGGACTAAAGATCACCAGATCATCTGCATACATGATGTGATTAACCAGAGTATTTCCAATCATGCACCCAGTATTACAGGCTTTCAGTTGCTTGGACAGATCATCAATATACAGATTAAACAGAATTGGGGACAAAATTCCCCCTTGTCGGACACCATTGCTAACCCCAAATGGGGCTGAGACACTTTTACCCCATTTTACTTGCATAGTCTGGTGCGCATACCAGTAAGCCAGAATTCTCACAATGTATGTGGGGACACCTCTTTGGCTCCGTTTAAAAAATAATTGACTATGATTAACACGATCAAAAGCTTTGGAGGCATCAATAAAACACATAAGAACTGATGAGTTTTGACCTCTGTATTTGTTTACAATGTCCTTTAAGGCATATACCGGTATACACAAGTCAGTGCCATGTTTGGCTTTAAAGCCCAACTGGTTATCTGTGGAGGTGATAAAGTCATGTATTCTGTCCAGCAGAATTCTTTCCAGGACTTTTGACAGGACGCTGGCCAAAGCAATGGGCCTGTAGTTCTCTCGGCTACATACTTTACCAGCTTTGTTTTTCATGACTGGCACGAAGAGAACAGACAGCATTGAGTCTGGTAACAAGCCGTGAATCATGAAGCCAGTAAAACAAATAGCGAGGAGAGGAGCTAACCTCGGACGAGCATATTGAAGGTGTTCAGCAGTAATATGGTCTAAACCACTTGCTTTGCCTTCAGACAGTTTATTTATAGCTTGGTGCAGCTCATATGATGTAATTGCCATTGACTCATTACTCTCAGAACTGTCCACGCTATGCAAATCACTTTTGATGCAGTTAAATAAGGTGCTATAATGCTGTCGCCATAACTCAGCAATATATAGTATCGATCCATAAAGTGATACATTTTCTGGTAATATGTTCCACTTCACATCAGCTGCCTCGTTTTACTATTAACTATGAAAGTAATATTTAAAAAAAACATTTCTGATACAAACGTTTTTCAAAACATTTAGCTTTTCTTTTATATTGTTTTGTACAAAAGAAGATGAAACCAAAATGAAAGCCACTCATGTTTATGATGAAAATAATTATTCATTGTGTATCGATACAAGAAACTCTGTGTGTTGTTTTGTGTGTTTGCAGTCTGTCATGCTGTGAGATCACAGAGGAAGGCTGTTCTTCTCTGGGCTCAGCTCTGAAGTCAAACCCCTCCCATCTGAGAAAACTGGATCTGTGGGGAAACTACCTGACGGATTCAGACGTGAAGCTGCTGTCTGATCTTGTGGAGAGTCCACATTGTAGACTGGAGACTCTGAGGTCAGTCGAGGGTTGGAGTCAGTCCATGCTGGTTTCAGCAGTATTGTACCAAACACAGATCCACAGGCTTCAGGATTGGACGACAGAGAGAGAGCAGTCAGCCAATCAGACGAGTCAGAAGCTTGTTGTGATTGTGTGTTTGAGTCGATGTGTTGTTGTTCACGTCTACAGGAAGTGAAGCTTGTTAACAGCTGACGGCATCATCAGATGTTTAGAGACAGTGGTCCTCATTCATCAAACTATCAAACTATTGATCAGTTCATCTTTGTCACAGCTCTGAGATCAGTCTGACTGAAGCCTGCACATCACTGCTCTCACTTCATAGAACCAGCGTTACATGCAGCCAATCATCAATCATGGCTGAAATAACCACTAGTGCTGCTTTGTACACGTTGAGGAAGTCCCAGATATCTGAAACCAAACTCCATCATGTGTGGTTCATAACATCATCTGGAGGCTGTATTCACTGTATCTATCCAGACACTCGTCGGCTGCTTTACTACAGCTGTATGAACCCAAAACAAACAGATTCAGCTGTGATTTAAGTTCAACAAACATTCAAAGGATGCTGAAATAACGATGTAATGATGTTGATTTGTAAAAAGTCTGAATTCATGCTTTGTCAGGTCTGTCCACAAGATGACAAGCAAACAACTGTTAAAATTGATGTTTTCTGAATGGAGTCTGGATCAACAGATGCTATGCTATGCTAACATCGTAGCTGCTCCATCATCTAGGTGTAAATAGGTCAGCGTGGTTATTGTTTGTACCGTAGACAGTCTGTGGTTCATACTCATACATTCATACACATAGTCTGGTCTCTGTATGAGGTATCGTAGAGCTCTGGGTGAACACAGACGGATTCAATATGTTTATCCTCCATTTCTGATTCAACAGCGTCAGGACGTCAGTGATGAAGGAGGAGAATCTCAACGCTGAACGGCTTTAACGACACAGCCTCACGTGCATCTCTTACTCCATTGGAAATATTTTAATTTGCATCGCGTCTTACTCCTCATTGGCTCAAATTTACGTCTATTAGCGACTTTGCATTTACTTTGTATGTAATCGCGTCGCGTGAAACATCAGCTTGGCGTTTGTTGTGAACGCAGCATAACAGGGTTGAATCCATCTTTACAGTGAGCAGTGAACACCTCTCTGGTTCTGCAGTCATGATGCGTTCAGGACTCTCAGCACTTTATTTCAGTGGAACCTGCAGAGTCAACAGACTGGAGGCCCAACGTGTCTGCAGGTGTGTGAGCTTGGAGCTCAGTGTAGGTTAACATGAGAGCTGAGAGGAAGCTGCTCTTTCTACTGGATGTGCTGCGTCACTGACTGACGGCTGATGAAGGGAGTCTCTGTAAACACTCATTCATCTCTTCTCTTGTCTTCTTCTTCTCTCATCAGGTGGAAGTGATCTCTGTCAGCTGAGTCCTGATGATCCAGAGAGCATCTGGAGACTGGAGACTGCTCCATCACCTCCACCTGGATTTTATTTAGTGTACCAAACACCAGAAGACTTTTAAAGACTAAAGTCTGACACCCTCTCACATATACAGACATTGGGCCTCATATAACAACAGATGTACTCTTATTTAGGGCTCGAGGACCTTTTGAAATTCTACTGATTATTTTTGTTAGGGTTCATATTTGTTGTCTGCCGCTTCAGCTCAAACTCCCGTGAGCTGGAATGAGGTAGAAAAATGAAACCTGGAACAATAACTGGAAATGATGTTCATGTGCTTCTCAAGACATAGAACTCCAATCGGCCACATGGTGGCGCTGTAATTAATGTCACAAAATGTGATTTTTGAAAAGCCACGCCCCTCACACCAGAAGTCATTGACTGTAAATTTGATTTGTTTCATGATAATGTTCAACCACATTTGTAAAACTATTGTGAAAACACTCAACAGGGGCACCACCAGTAGTAATGATGTGCACGGTGCTTTCAGCTATTTTAAGTACGTAGTAAAGTTAAACTGTCACTAACATTCTGTTAAAATACGTTCACTATACAGTTTATAGTATAGTGAACGTATTTTACCATAATTTTGAACAGAATTCAGCTGTGTTCACAGAGTCACAGGGTTAAAGAACTCCTACTCACAAAAAGAGGTTTTATTCTGAGCAGCAGGAGACTTGACTCTGTCATGTTGGTGTAGCCCCGCCCACCTATCAACTCGTATAAAAGCACCGCCTACTGACCAATCAGAGCTCAGTACGTGGATCGTTAGGAAATATTGAACCAATAAGAAGAAGTTAAGTCATAAAAGTAACAAAGTTCAAACTGCTGAATGCAGAAAGAACAGCTGGCAATAAATCACAGACTGTGTGAATGATGAAATGAACAGATTCACAACATCACTGTCTCATCTAGAGCACAACATCTACTACATGTGTGTATTCTGTTACATTAATGTGCTGCAGATGTATTCTGATGACATGAATGACGATATTTGAGTCTTATTCTTTCAGTTGTAACCCCGGCGCTGTGAAGCAGACTTGGCTTGTTTTCTTTGGTTCTATTTCAGACTCATGAAGTCTTGATGCATTTAAGTTTTATTCTACTCTGTGAGTTACTATTGATTTCTCTCCTATCAATGAATCTCTCATGACTTTACTTCTTTGATTTCTATTGTGACTGAGTGGTCATTTAATGATGATGTTTAAGTGACTTTCAGTCATTTATCGATGTGATATCCGACATGCTCTGTGAATTATAATTGGTTGAGATGATTTCATGAGATAATCTTGGTTTGACACACTTTGCTCTGATCTTTGTCAGTCAGCAAAGGAAACAGGATGTGAGGTCAGATGCTGTAACCATGCTAACTGTTTAGGAGACACGCTGACTGATGTTCCACCAGGAAGACCAGACAGCAACCTTAGAAATAACTGCTAACCTAAAGAAGTCTGTCATGAACTGTAAGATACGTAAACAGCTTCATCCAGTGATTTACTCATGTTTAGTTGTCGACCATATATGGACCAGGAAGTTAACGATGCTCCAAGTAAAAAGGTAGAAATAGGAGGAGACTACAAACAATCAGGGCTTTTTGGAGTTTATTCGTGTGCTCCTGGCTTGGAGTCTTTTTGACGAGGATTACTTGGTGATTTGAATTTTGCCTTTTTCTTTTATTTGCTTTTCATATTGTCCTTCTTTTGTAACTTTTAATCTTCTTTTTATTGTAAAAACCAAATAAAACTGGTTTGTATTTTGTACATTCCAACCAAAGCCCAGTGTTGCTGGTCTCTGAGGGTGTCTGCGTATCTCCATGAGGTCAGAGAGCTCTTCTCCTGAGAGGCTGACAGCAGTGCATGATTGATATGAATATGAACAACAGACCTGCTACAAGCTGAGCTTAAATGCTGTTCTTCAGTCTGATGTGATTTACTAACTTGGTCGGCTCAGATAGTTTTCATGCTCTGCTGGTTTATCGTGCTTGGTGTTCATGTGATTACAGGACTTACACATCACTGTTGTGTCTTTGGTGAAGCAGTAGGGGTCAGATTGGTGCCTGATTTGAGGGTGTTAGGGTCAGAGTCCTGAAGCTGACCTTCATAACCCCACAGGGTTCCTCCTCCTGTGGTGGCCTTTTAAACAGGTCCATCCTGGACTACTTCCAGTCCTCCACCACCTGTCGCATTTTTACTGTACATCTCAGAGGTACATATTGTACTTTTTACTGTACTACATCTCAGAGGTACATATTGTACTTTTTACTGTACTACATCTCAGAGGTACATATTGTACTTTTTACTGTACTACATCTCAGAGGTACGATACCCACTTTTGGGTCGCGACCCACCAGTTGAGAATCACTGCACTACACCACCATCAGCATACTGTGTTGTCTTGCCGGCTAAACTTAAACAACGTACAACACAGTCAGCAGTTGCTCCTCAGAGCAGAGGGCCACCA
>CM051689.1:2599576-2617076 GCA_028022725.1 Lycodopsis pacificus | reverse complement strand
ACAGCACGATGCCATGCCGTTTTTCTATAGCCGCCCAGTTCAGCGGCCTTGTTTTGGCGAGCGCGAAGGCGATTCCAGTTTTGATTTGCATTCCTAAATTGAAAGAGTGCCCGGATCTGGATCAGATAGTTCACAATCAAGAGTTCAAGGACAGATCAGATGGGAAGGTGATATGGATCATCTGGAATTCCTGCTATCGATTACGATCTCGCCTGCAAAAGAGATGCATGTAACGTACACAAAACACACGATAGGAAAGAGACACATCAAGCCTGAAAAAAACCAGATACATGCAGACATAGCTGCCCCTCAGAACACATGCACCTGAACTAAAACACATGCACTGTGCACGGTTTTATCTGAAGTAAGTGCATCAGCACTGTCTGAGCCTCCTAAATGAGGCTCAGACAGTTGAATTCATTTCTGTTCTCTGTTCACACTGGACTCCAATATTGTGACATTTTGGCGTCATGTTGGCATTTAGCTGTGTGCTTCTGCTGACGGAGATTAAAAGCTCAGATTGCTATTCAGGGTTTTTTGCTGAACACGCAGAGAAGCGTGTATGAACCTGGAAGGAACACATGAGAAGGCAGGAGAACTCTTGAAACGATGCCTCCCTCCAAAAACTCTCTGCCCGTCTGAGGCCGTCATGTTTCACGAGATATCCGAGGAAATTTCAGACGTTGTTGCAACTTTAAACTGGTAAAAATAACAAAAGCAGTTTGACATTTTGAGAAATGTCCTTTCTTGGCGAGAGTTAGATGAGAAGATTGATACCACTCTCATTGTTGTGTGCCAAACATGGAGGAAGAGCCAGAGAACGGTTAGCTTAGCTTAGCATAGAGACTGAAAGCAGGGGGAAACAGCTAGCCTGTCTGAACGGAGGTTACAGTTGATAACAGCGTCCAAACTGACATCGTCATCATGGAGGCCTATAGTTCCCCCCCCCCTCCAGTTCCCCCTCAGGTAAACACTGTTAGCACTTTTTCCGTAGTTTGCACCGTTAGCGCTGTTAGCATCGTTGGCTATGAGCCGCTCGACATGTTGCGATCAAAATGCTCCGTATCTCGGATCCTGCGCCTTTAATTCGTACAAAGAGTGTGATTCTCCGTAACACCACAACTTGTCTTCTTTAAACGTTTTAGTTTTTTCTGTATTCACGTTCACGCACTCTTTCATGGCCTTCCCTCTGGTGCCACCTTTAGGGCAAACTTTGTACTTCTTGTCGCACTGGTGGTAAAACTGGGAATTTATTTAGCAACGTTTTTCATTCCTCCAGTTGTTTCAAGAACATGAAAAAGTACTAAACTCTGAACCCTGAACGCAATAAAAGCTTAAAATGACCAGAGTAACAGAATAAATCTCTCACTTTGCCCATAATTGTGCAATTAATGCCATTTATTCGACCTAAACCTTGATCATTTCTGTAAGCGCAGACTGAAGAGCATTAAGGGCTTCACTTTGTTCAGTAGTTTTAATATGTTGTAATATAAAATGTAAGGGCGTGTATGTAATAAATGTGAAGCAACGCTGCAGCTGCTGCCTGGGCTCGTCTCAAAGTACTCTCCGCTCTGCAGGACGTGGACGTGTTCTCCGTGAAACGAGACGAAGCCGAAGTAAAGGGTTTGTTTTAAGTGCTGAGAGCTGAAAGCACTTTTTACTGCACCGCCTGCGTGTGTGTGTGTGCGTGTGTGTGTGTGCGTGTGTGTGTGCGTGTGTGTGTGTGTGTGTGCGTGTGTGTGTGCGTGTGTGTGTGTGTCAGAACACTGTGTTCGAGCTGCAGTTTACACGTCACCAAACTGTCTGCAGCTGCTTTGACTCAGACTTTCATCCTGTTTCTATTCAGAAAACGTGTTGAACTCCACACTGTCTGACAGGATCATTTATACTTTCCATCATTCTTCCAGCTCTTCATTGAACCTTTGAGATGTTTACACTGAGTGAAACGTACAAACTGAAAGCTCCATGTTTTTTTATGGCCACACTTTTCCCTCAGACGTCTTTGTGCATCATTTTAAACACATTTTTAGAACCTAACATATTCAGTATCTTTGGAGACTCCACCATTAGGTCTCCTCTAGAGTTTGAAATAAAGTTACATACATAGTTTGTAATGTGTGGTTTAATAATGGAATGCTCATTATGTTTTCATGCAACCGAAAGTGAACAACCGCAAACTGAATACGACATTTTCAGACGACCAAAAATATTACAATTAACTTTCTTGAAGTGAAAACACACAGTGAAAGGGTTAAAGTTCGAAAGACGAAAACACGGAGAGACCTGTCAATCACCATGTAGCCCCGCCCTAAAGCATCCCCTGCTTTATGGTCTGTGTGACTCTAAATGGACCATCATGTACTAAATGAACATCATGCTGTATTGAAGAAGACTTGAAACTAGAGATTGAGACATAAACTCATGTTTACAATGTTTACTGAGGGAATAAATCAAGAGAGAAGTAGAGTCATTTTCTATAGACTTCTATACAACCAGAGGAGTCGCCCCCTGGTGGTCACTAGAGAGGATGCAGCTTGAAGACACAGTGGCCACTGTTCATGTAAAAGTTGCGTTTAGTGTCCACTTGCTATCTGAACCACATGCGCTTCCTGCACCTGTGGACGATACAGAACCGAACCACACGCAGCGATAAGCTCCGTCCTCACCCTACAGGTTTTGTCTGACCTCATATTTATTTTCGGACGCCCACTGCGGACGACAGCGTGTCCTTTACAAATCCCCACTAACCTGGAGTGAAGGCAGTGAGCTCATCTCTGTCTCTGTGCCGGTGTAGTTACAGCCTGAAACCCTCCATCGTGGTTTGGTGTCTGTGTGGCGGCGCAGACATTCTGTTTTCAGGAACGTCGAAATCACAGACTTCCCTCGAACGCACAAACAGTTCTCTCTGTCACGTTTTAGACATCCAGTGAAGATACGCGTATTACAAGCAGACAATACTTCTTCAGTACTGTATTAATACATACTACACTGATTATCTGATTCTTTTTTAAAGTCAATTAACAGGTTTACTATACCATTCAATTCTTTATTTTAATGAAATGCAGGCAAATATACTTTACGTTGCCTTTTAGCTGATGGTTTACATTCACAGCGTGCGCTTCCGTTGTGTGACGTCAGACGAGATGAGTTTATCACTCTGACTTTGATCGGCGCTCCGTTTGACTTTTTCCAGAGTTTCTAGTTGTCTGGAATGCAGATTTTTGAAAAACATATCTGAGGATCATTTCAATTGAAGTTTCCTTTGATGTATTGTCACAGAAATCCTCTAAATGTGTTGTTCTGCGTGGATCAGTGGAAAACATCCGATAATGGAGAAGAAACAACTCAACAAACTTCATCTTCAATTATCAATTTCCCCTGAAATGTAATGTGACTTCTTTAGCTGAAACGTTAAGCTCTCACAGCTCTCATCGGCCAGTCAACATGTTAACAGCTAAGCTCACTTCAGCTACTTCATGTTGGTCATGTGACCTTTAACTTGTCCCTCGAGACCTCGGGCATTAAAAAAACAACATTGTAACTTCTGTAAATCATAACTTTTATATGGCTCTTATGATTCCCCTCCATATTTATAGACTCATCCTCGAGGGCGCTGTGAAGTTTTCTATTTCTAATTTAACTTCTATTCTGTCTGGTCGTCCAATGAGAGGCCGCTGCACAACAAACATGTCATTTACACCTCGAAGAATGTTCATACGAGCAAACAAATACATTAAAAAATCCCCTTAAAATAAGACCCACAATTGCTTTTGGGTTTCTGCGGCTGAGTGTCGAGGAGGAGGAGGTGGAGGAGGAGGAGGAAGAGGAGGAGGAAGAGGCCCAATTTAACTGAAGGCAAAACATCTATCAAAGTGAAAAGGCTGCCAGTAGTAATCATTTTAAGAGCCGCTGGGACTTTATAGAGGAAATAGTGGTTAAAAAAGTGTCTTTGATGTTTGCTATGGGTTAATTAATCGTACCTTGAGGGTTTACTGCACTCTAAACATACAGGTGATCCTGCAGAGCAGAGAGGGAGGAACGAAATTAAAGTTTAATTAAAGTAAAGACGTCACAGAATACACCGTTTTTAAGTTCATCTATCCAAACACTCGGACACATTGTGTCGACTCAACACGTTAACAGTGAATGAACTCTGGTCACCGTGCAGCTGTGACCAACTCATATCAAACGAGACATTTCCAGCTGAATCGAGCTGCTTACTGCCTTATTTATGAGGCACTCAGCGTTTTTCTACACGTCTTACAACTATCGTGCAGTCTTGATAGTCGTTAGTCTGATTGTTGGTGGTGCAGTCCCTTAAACGTTCCAGCAGGAACAACGACTTGAACATAAGAGACATGAAACTGTGATATTCCTTTAGCTGTTGAGAGGAACCATGAGCAGGATAGGAAGCAGCTTATAAGCCCACAAAGGGAGCGGAAAGCTACAAGCATGTGGTTAATTAGGGGGAATACGGGGCAGGTGTGCAGACAGGTGAGGAGGACGAGGAAGAGGAGGAGGAAGAGGAGGAGGAGGAGGGGACAACTGGATAGACTAGAGCACTATGGAAAAGACATTTTGACATGTCTCAGCAGCAGAAGGTGTATGTATCTGATGAATGGCTGAATTCTATTCAGTTTCAGGGTCCTGGTGTTTGCTGACTGGGACACTTTAATGGAAACAGAGCATTCATTCATGTTATTAGTAACACATGTGCATTTCCTACTATGACAAGTTACAATCTTCTGTTGTGAAAAAGACTTTCCTGATCCAATTACAACCAAACGTATTCTAATAGTGTCCACACCAGTGAATGAGTCCATTTCTAAATGATTCTTGTCATTCCCTGCCAGGTTTTATTTCAGCCTTCCTGTCATCAAAGGAAACGTTGTTTTGCAGCAGAGTGAGACATGATCTCGCGGGAAGGCGTATGAATATCATGTCACTTTTTAATAATTTTCATGCGTCATGAAACGTCGTAAACAGTCGCAGTTTTAAACGCGTGGTTTGGGAAAAGATCACGAATCTCGTTAAAATAAGGATGTTTGTCGTGCACATCAGTTAAGTAGTCAACGTAAATAAGTGAAGGTTGACTTGTGGCTTCACACAGAACACAAACATTGGTCTCCCGGGTGAAAGTCCTGTGTTTGTTTGACCCGTCCAACCAGCCCGTCTTCCTCCCTGCATGGACTTTCTCGCTCTTTCCACGACGTCGCGTGACTTCCGTGACTTTGTTGTGATGATCCGCTGCCACGCCGTGAAATGACGCATGAAAAGCATGAAGCGTAGCGATGATGTGCGAAATTACTTTGCCATTTATGTCATTCAGACGTCATTTGGTGAAACCAAACATGAAATAAACTTAAAATATAAAGATGTAAAACCAACCCGAAGTCGCCGACCTCGAGGCTTCTGAACATCTGTCCACGAACCAATGGATGACGTCACGACGACTACGTCCGCTTCCTAAATACAGACTGTGGCTAAAACCACAGCTCACATAGAAATACAAAGTTTCATGGCAGAGCCAAACAATGTGCTGCATCATGCTGACCATCGTCATCACCACCCGCACAGAGTTGGAAGAAAGACTTATTGAAATGGATTTAAAAGGTGTTCCCAAAAGTTCTGTGTAAGAACCCAAACAGATCAGGTCTTTCTTCTTCTTTCTATTCCTTTCTGAGTGCATGATGTGGCACAGAGAAAGGTTTTATTATAACTCTAATTGTGTTGCTTTAAGTGTCTGTGAGTGAAATGACTTCATGATATTCTGGTCTGTCACGTCGCAACGTGGTTAAAACCTGCAGATGGCTGATTCAGCGGCAATTGAGAAAAACATAATTGCGGCTCCTCACCTCTGTGAGACATGTTGAGTCAAACACAGAGAGACAACTGCCACGTATACAGAGAGAGAGAGAGACAGAGAGAGAGAGAGAGAGAGAGAGAGGGAGAGAGGGGGGGGGAAGGAACAGTCTGGGTGTGAGAGGAGGGAGAGGGGGAAATAACTGACTGGAGGAAAAAGAGGGTGAACGTGGGAGGAGGAAAAGAGAGTTTCACGGTATAACGACCGTGAGACTCTCTCCTCCCCCTCTCCTCCTCCTCCTCCTCCTCCTCTTCCTCCTCTTCTCCTCCTCGTCGGCTGGACTGTGGCTTCCAGGCAGAATGGAAAATGCCACGTCGAATCGCAGCTTTTTCTTTTTTTTTTCCACCTCTCTCTCTCCCTCCCTCCCATCCAGCTGTTACTCACATCAGCCCATGTGGGAACAGACAGGAGCAATCCTTCAGCCCCCGTCTGCACGGAGGAGCGTGAGCGAGAGCGTTTGGAGCTCGGCTGCTTCTGTCTGTCGGCGTGACGGCAGGTGTTTGGATCATGAATCTGCAGCGATGAGGTGAATGTTCCAGAGGACGGAATGTTTTCACCGAAGCGTCAGAGCTTTGATGTGTTGATGAGTTACATGATAGAAATTCAAGACTTCATGCATCATGTCCAGGAAATATAAAACCACTGCTGTGTATTCAATTCCACGGTTAAATACCTGCTGTCTTTAGAGAAACCTCCTGCTATGTTACCCACAGCAGTGTATTCATGAGTACACTTAAAGTTACTGTGAGGAACCTTCAACTGGTTCTCAGTTAAACCCTGGTCCTCTATCAGACCTCCATCAGTAAAGAGACCATCAGAGAGAACATGGTCTATTTCTATAGAGTTATTCTTAATGCTCGTCATCAGTGTGACCAGATCTGATTCAGCACAAAATCAGACAAAATAACGCAGGTTCACCAGAACCTCCTTCAGCTCAGACTCCAGCAGAGACCGGTCCACCGTGGACAGACCCAGATCCTCCAGCAGAGACCGGTCCACCGTGGACAGACCCAGATCCTCCAGCAGAGACCGGTCCACCGTGGACAGACCCAGATCCTCCAGCAGAGACCGGTCCACCGTGGACAGACCCAGATCCACGCTGCTGGAGACCCACTTTAGACCACAGGGACCGCTAAAGTCACCACAAACTGAAAGTTCTTTACATTTGAATTGTACAGCACCTGCTGTAAAGGGGTGTTTTTTCTTGTGATTCAACACTTGTCACTATATTTTTCCGAACTGTTTGTATCATGAGCACACAGAACACAAATATCACACAGCGAATAAAGCCATCATTTATTATAATATTAATTAAGCTCTTGCACTGTAACTTAATGCTCCGCAGTCCAAAACCAAGACTGCAAACTTTATTAATCCTTTCTTGACAAAAGCAGCACTCCTTCTGTTAAACACTGTTGAGCTGTTTACCAGAGGGAACTCAGATTCATGAACATTTTGCTGGAAGTAAACTCAACAAACAGCTTACAGAAGGCTACACAACACTTTACCTCCGACAGACTTCCAGACGCTGCTCTGGGTCAAAACGATCCTGGTAGTTAGTCCTCTGTCTGCACGTATCTATTCAAACCTTTTATTCAACAAGTGTAGCAACCATTGCAAATTCTCCTCGCTGCCCGATATGAAAATATTCACAGCAACAAAAGCATAAAACAGCTGTGAATCTGTGTCTCCAGCCGTGCTACCTGCTCTGTGAGGAAGCACTGACGGGCTCTGAGCTAAACGCTAACGATGGCCTGCCAACAATTAATGCTGATGTTTAGTAGGTACAGGGGTTACCATGGTTACCATGGTTACCATGTTTCCAGATAAAGATAGGCCGACGCACTGCCCTCTCCTACAAGCAATGTTTGTATTTACACTCGTTTCATTTCCAATTTAGGAAGTCGTGTGACATCCAAGAAGAAATGCATGCAACGTGTTTGACTTTACTGCTGGCCGTGATCCCGTCTCATGCCTCGAGTCAGTGTTGATTCATTCCGTATTTAACCAAGACCACAACCTTTCCCTGACATGAATAAAACAGTTTGGCTGCAAAGGAAACCCCAAAGACCTTACTCATGTTTTAGTTGGCACAAGTATCGTAGGAATGAAACATAAATATGTTTAATATTCTGCAGATGGGTTTAATATTGCTGCAGCCCTGAACGATACAGCGGTTAGAGAAGCGAGTGGGTAGAAGTAGCGCAGGAATAGTTGCTGCTGTGAACTAAACTCTGAATATTTACTGGTGCTTCCGAGTGTCTCCTGACGGTCCGCAGCGACCAGCATCTCTGAAACGGTTCGTTCTGCCGACTCTAAAATGTCCACAGTTTAGATCAGTGCGACGTCCAACAGGGACTACAATCACGTCAAGCCCAAACAAGAAGCGTGTCGCGTTTAATGCATTCATTTAGATTCATAAAAAAACGAATTGCATGTTAAGAAATGTAAACGCACAAAATGTAATACGTTAAAATGTATTGAGCTCTAATTCCACCTTTAGGTATTTTTTCAACGCTTTACTCATGTGTCACATTAACGCTTTGAGTTAAAACATCTTCATTTGAGTGACATATCTGTGAATGTCTTGAAATCAGCATTTATATTTCTGCCCTTAAAGTCTCCATGTACTCATGAATATTGTCTCTAGAACGAGACGACTGGCTAACAACATAATCTATCTCTGAGACATGGGCCTCCGGTCCCGCTGGGTCTTCACAGTCGTAGAAATGATTGGAAGATGAATGCAGTTTATTGGAGAAAGCATCGGGGCATTCTGCTGTTGTCTCCACTTCACTCATTGATATGAAAACATGAAGGAACTTCGTTCGACAGACGCTGCAGCAGCATGCAAACATTAAGAGATCCTCAAGGTATTTAAAGCTGTCCGTGTCCTTGGTAACATCAATACGCTCTGGTTCTCTCCCACACATCCCTTCACGTTCCCTCACTAGAACCATCAGCTGAAATGGTTCAGAGCGTTACAATAAAACAAAGATTTGGGTGGAGAAGTATCCAGTAATGTAGTCAATTATTTTTAAACTGAAAGTTATGTAATTTCACTGCGTACAGTTATAACATCAAACTAAGTTAAAACCTATTTAAAACGGATGAGATAGAGGTGCATTAATAGTCTGTAGGTGATAGAGGTCTCAGGGGTCTGGTGTGAGAAGAAACATGTTTTCCTTCATATTATTCAAGTGTATTCAAATATGTTCAACGAATTCATTTGTCAAATTCAAAAGATCCCTTTAAGAAAGTTGTCAACGTATCTAAAAGAGAAGATGAACACCTAAAGAGGTTTGACCTGAAAGATCTTTGCATTGGTTTCCATCTGTATCGTTAGCCACTCAGTGACTCCACAATATGAGCTCTCCCCACATGGCAGAGAGGGAGAGAGGGTGCGATGGGAGGTTTGAGAGAAGGGAGGCGGGGTCTGTGTGTCCAAACTGGGACGTCCCACTGGAAACGTCTCCCGTGTGAACCGTTGAGGCTGTTAGATCGTCCCGGGGTCCCGTTCACAGCTGACTTGTCTCCTCTGTTGTCCCTGCTCTGCAAAGCTAAAAGGTAAGAGCTCTCACTCTGTCATGTGACTCAGATCTGGACTACTTCAGCAACCTAGAAGACTGAGAGAACTTAGTGGCAAACTTAGGTTTCAGTTGTTGTGTGATAATAACGTCACCGTTATGTTGGGCTTAGACGTCTGCTGTAGTTTAACTTTTAAAATTAATTCACATTTCTTTATCAGTTGAATAATCAGGTAAAATCTGCTTTTTCTGCAAGTCTGAACAAAGTGAAGCGAGCTGAAAGATCTCTTCTTCTCAAAATCCACCAAAAAACAACAACTCACACACACATTGTCCAGCAGCTTTACACAATTTAAAGTTTGGAATGCGTGGACATCTGGTGTAACAAGCAGCCACTGTGGCCTCAGACCTCAGTGAACAATCTCCTCTGTCATTACTGCCAAACAGCTGCGAGGAAAATAGCTCCCTGCAGGTAAACAAGCTGTGGTTATGAGGAGTTGCTCTCTGTGCAGGTAATTGTGTGCCACATCGGCAACAGAGGTGGGGGGGAGGGGGGGGGGGGGGGGGGGGGGGGGTGAAGATCGGGGGAGGAGGGCGATGCAGACACAAGCTGATATGCAGTTTGATTTGTGGACGCTCTTTTGTTTGGTCGCAGTATCTTCTGTCAAATAACTGATGAATAAAACTGATGCAGAATCTGCTGCTCTCGCTTTGTTTGTGAAGAATTTTCCAGTTTTGTCAAAGGATCCTGAAGGATTGATCGCTGTGAAAAAGTTAGAGTGACTGAAGAGAAGTAAAGAAAGAAGGGAAGGAGGAGGAGGAGGAAGAGGAGGAAGAGGAAGAGTGGGGGGTGGATGGGATTACAACAAAGCCCCCATGATCGAGCAATGGGCAATGGGAGCCTTTCTCCGACAAATCTCTCTCCTTTCCCTCCCTCCCTTCATCCCTCTGTGACTCTCTCTCTCCCTCTCTCTCTCTCTCTCTCTCCCTCTCTCTCTCTCTCTCTCTCTCTGCGATTACTCCCATGTAAAGGAATGTGGGTTGCCATGGCGATGGGTTGCCAGCTGTTTAAAGGGGCTCTGTGAGTTTGTTCAGATGCCTTCAAGTGTCGGAGCGTCACCAGAGGGAGAGCGGTCTGCAGAGAGAGGCTGGCATGTTTTGGTTTGAGGCTGCGAACAGTTTCCTGTTGCATTAAAGAACATTTATTGTTCCCAGTTTGATGTGTTGACTGTGCGTAAAGCCTCCAACACCTCCGGGGTGAACTGGAACGAGCCAGACCTGATCCCCCCCCCCCCCCAACGCGTTGCGTGTCTTCTGTTACAAGTGGTGTGATGTGTCTTTAGATCCGTGTGAGTTGAGGTTCCAACATCTGGTGGAAAGTCTCCCTTCAGTAGAGTCAGTAGGAGTTGGGTGTGCCGGTTGTTGGAAAGAGATTTTTTCAAAGCTGCACTCTAACCATAACCCTCCAGATAAACAAAGGAAACGGGTCAGTGATGGATTAAAAGAGCAATTAAAAGACACGACAATACATTTAAAGTCGCCCTCCACTAAAACATTGTTCCTTCACATGGATGATTGAGCTTCACTGTGCAGAACTGCTACCGAACATGTGCAAGAACCAGATCATTCGTGACATCACAACTAATCACGGCCCTCAATACAAGTAGCACACGTGTGGACTTTTTAACGTGTCTTAAGTGTCCAGCAGTTCAGCCGTATTGGCATATCTTCCCAATATATGTATTATCGATGATACGTGATGCTGCTATTCAAGTCCAGGACACCGTGTTTATTTTAAGGTTCATGCTATTTTTTGCACGGCATCTTTGAAAACTAGAATCTCAAGTAAAGTCTGTTGCGTAAAGTTGTTTGAGTCCAAGCTGAGGTGATGCAGATTCTGCCTGCTCTGAAAACACGTGCGACTCCTCTCTCTGACCTATAGCTCCGTCTGTTAATGAAGTTCTCCTTCTCCGTGTTCGTCACACCTGTCTGAAGGACAAAGTGCCTCTGGCTGCTTAATTGTCGAGGTGGCCGGTCTGGAGGGAAGTGGGAGGAGGAGGAGGAGGAGGAGGAGGAGGAGGAACAGAACGTGGGTCAGTTCGGTTCAGACGGAAAGATCTCGGTGGCTTCAGGTTTTCAGGAGTTGTTCAGAAACTCCTTTGTTTGTCCGTCCAGCAGTTACATCACCACTCCACAGAGCTTCTCCTTGTTATTGTAAAAGACGTCAGCTAATGGAAACTCCTTCTTGATCCGGTTGAATCGCTGTTATTAGCAAATGTGCAAATGTTAACACACTGAGTTGCTGCCCTCTGACCTCTCACAGCGTACAACACAAAGACCGAGGACAGATCGCTGAGAGGACAGAAGTCATTTCAACCACAGATTTGCGCTCAGCGGATTTTGACTGATAACATCTACAAACAAGGATTTTAGCCGTTGACCCTTTTTTATCTTTGCAGGGAGGCAGAGGCATAAAGATGTACATCAACACTTATGACAGTAATGTAAAAACACACAAGGAGGAGAGAGAGACAAGTGTGATGAAAGCCAAATGAAAGCATCATTTTCTACTTTTAAGTCTGTCCTGTACGGTGACTGAGCAACAATAGTGTGAGGCTCTCTCCTCTCCTCTCTCTCTCTCCTCTCTCCTCTCTCCTCTCTCCTCTCTCCTCTCTCCTCTCCTCTCTCCTCTCTCCTCTCCTCCTCTCCTCTCTCCTCTCCTCTCTCCTCTCCTCTCTCCTCTCTCCTCTCCCTCTCTCCTCTCTCTCCTCACCTCTCCTCTCCGCTCTCCACTCTCCTCTCTCCTCTCTCCTCTCCTCTCTCCTCTCTCCTCTCTCCTCTCCTCTCTCCTCTCTCCTCTCCTCTCCTCTCTCCTCTCCTCTCCTCTCTCCTCTCCTCTCTCCTCTCTCCTCTCTCCTCTCTCTCCTCACCTCTCCTCTCCGCTCTCACTCTCCTCTCTCCTCTCTCCTCTCCTCTCTCCTCTCTCCCTCTCCTCTCCTCTCTCCTCTCCTCTCTCCTCTCTCCTCTCTCCTCTCTCTTCCTCTCTCCTCTCCTCTCTCCTCTCTCCTCTCTCTCCTGTCTCCTCTCCTCTCTCCTCTCTCCTCTCTCTCCTGTCTCCTGTCTCCTCTCCTCTCTCCTCTCTCTCCTCACTCTCCTCTCCGCTCTCCACTCTCCTCTCTCCTCTCTCCTCTCTTCTCACCTCTCCTCTCTCCTTTCTCTCCTCTCCTCTCCTCTCTCCCCCCTCTCCTTTCTCTCCTCTCCTCTCCTCTCTCCCCCCTCTCCTTTCTCTCCTCTCTCCCCCCTCTCCTTTCTCTCCTCTCCTCTCCTCTCTCCCCCTCTCCTTTCTCTCCTCTCCTCTCACTGTTTAAGAAGAAGTGTTTTAAAGAGTGCTGCTCTGTGACAAACAAACGTTTATGTCAGCGTGAACATAATCAGCAGAAGGAAGACGCTGACGTTAGATAAAGGAACTCCACCGCGGTCACATGACGTCACGTCTCCGCCACGAAGCTGAAGGAGGACGAGTGTTCTAGTGAGGACGCTCAGTCCTCTCAGTTAGACTTTCACCAGAGGGGCGTTCACTGACATGTTTATATCGTAGAACTAAGCGTTACAATCTCTCAGCCTGTCTTAAACACACATTTCAGACGTTTAAACCGAAAGCAAAAGTGCAAAACAGCTGAATCATTCCTGTGTTTTGGGAGTTATTTCTGTAGCACTACATTTTAAGTTTTTGTAAAAATGCACGTTTGTAAACGGATGTTTTGATAGTTTTGCTGTTGCTGAAGCGATCCCCCATTTACTTCAATTCATCAAGACTTTTTTCAAATTAGTTTGAGTCTCCGTCCACGTGGAGGCTTTTTATTTATCGGTTCATTCGGTCAGGACAGCACACATTAATACAACATTCCTGTAAATGTGCCAGAGTTAGCCAAGAGGCTGTTTCCTCTGTCGTCCAATGAGGGGAAACGTAGTTCTCTTCGAGGTGACACGGGATGAGTAATTGATTTACTCAACATGTGAAGTATGTGAAGTATTCCTTTAAGACGATAAGGTTCTCTGATAATGACTGCATGTCTTTCAGTAAGTCTTTATCTTCTTGCAATGTCATTCCTGGCTTCAGGTATGAAAAATGGAGGTTTTTCATCAGGTTTTGGATGCACGCTTAAAGTTCTGCGTCGCTAGATCACATGGAAACAAACTGCTGCACCATCCGTCTGCATTCAACAAACCTCATACCTGGAGGGCATTTCAATAACTTCAAGGATTCTCCTTAATAATAAAACCCTCTCTGTCTCCGGACCTCAACGCAGACAGAGGAAATCACTGCAGCAGTGTGTCTGCACTGTTTGCTGGCAGACACACTGCTGCAGGTTGTTTTTCCAGACTTCCAAACACGGCCTGTTATGTCACCGAGGAGCAGCAGAAAGAATTCCCCTAAATCTGCCCCTCTCTAAAGAGCAGACAGGAAGAAAGAGAGGGATATTAGAGAGAGAGAGAGGGAGAGAGAGAGAGAGAGGGCGAGAGAGAGGGCGAGAGAGAGAGAGAGAGAGAGAGAGAGAGAGAGAGAGAGAGAGGGAGAGAGGGAGAGAGAGAGGGAGAGAGAGAGAGAGAGGGCGAGAGAGAGGGCGAGAGAGAGAGAGAGAGAGAGAGAGAGAGAGAGAGAGAGAGGAGAGAGAGGGAGAGAGAGAGAGGGAGAGAGAGAGGGAGAGAGAGAGAGATAGAGAGAGAGAGAGAGAGAGAGGGAGAGAGAGAGAGAGAGAGAGAGAGGGGGAGAGAGAGAGGGAGAGAGAGAGAGAGAGAGAGGGATATTAGAGAGAGCGAGAGAGAGAGAGAGGGAGAGAGAGAGGGAGAGAGAGAGAGATAGAGAGTGAGAGAGAGAAAGAGAGAGAGAGAGAGAGGGATATTAGAGAGAGCAAGAGAGAGAGAGGGAGAGAGAGAGGGAGAGAGGGATATTAGAGAGAGCGAGAGAGAGAGAGAGAGAGGGAGAGAGGGATATTAGAGAGCGAGAGAGAGAGGGAGAGAGAGAGAGAGAGAGAGAGGATATTAGAGAGAGAGAGAGAGAGAGGGAGAGAGAGAGAGAGGGATATTAGGGAGGGAGGGGGAGAGAGAGCTCCAGCGCAGGTTGTTTTTCCTCCACAGCAGTTTACACTCACTTATAACTAACCTCCCAAATTAAATACACTGGAGGAGAAAAAAGGAGCTCCTTCATGAGCCTGGAGTTCCCTTTTAGCCTCGGCCCTGTTTGATTATGAGAGCAGCTTTCCAAATAAAATAACTTGTTTTGCTGTGGCGTCAGAGCGCCCGGCCTCCGGCCTCCGGCCTCCGGCCTCCACCTTCCTGCCGAGCGGAGCCCAACGACTCTCCGACCAAACAGAATATAAGTGAACATACGACGGGAAACAACACGACCCTCCAAATCAAATACTGACGCCGCACTTTGTGGAGATGACACACGTTTTAAGAACGTTTTTTCCCCTTTTCATGAAGCTCTCGCTCCCAAACACGCTACCCGCTACTTACACATGCGTCAGAAGTTCTTTTTTTTACCTCGTTTTATTTTCTCTCTCCGAGACGTGTCCTTGTGTGCAGGTTGTTTGGCGACGTCACCGTCTGCGTCCTCTGCCGGCGTTTCTGTAATTTTCCACGTCCGGGCTGAATGACCTCTCGTCTCTGGACCTTTCGTGAACAGTGGTCACCGTTGTGAAAGTCCTGAGTGAAGCGCGGAGCGACTTGAACTTTTTCCTTTGGAACAAAACCGATGAACAGTAAATCATGTTGCATCCACGTCTGTGCATCGAAACAGCTGCCATGTGATTCATTGTCCAGATTGTGAACAGAACTTAGAAAAATACATAAATAAAATAAAACATTTCGAGAGAAAGGTGGAAATATGACTACAGAACCTCTACCCTTCAAAATAAAAGGCTCACAATGCTCTGTTCATAATTCACAAACATCACGCTGATGCATTGACGTTAAGCTGCTCTGATTATCTGATTCATCATACATTTGGATATTGGGCCTCTGTTGTGATCTTGACACAAAATGGCAATTTGTGAAGTATTTGTAAAGATGTTGTGATTACAACATAATCGCTTCGTAATCACAAGATTCAAACAAAGAATCCACATTAGATCGTTTTTTCTGTCCTATGATCAAACCGAGAAGTTTCCTCCAAAGTCTGTATTAAAAACAATAAAACTCGTATTCATGTTAAGACACGTGCATGCTTGATTTAAAATGAGAGACTTCCTCCAAAGCTGCTGTGTAAGTCAGCGGCAGTGTTAGCATGAAGGCTCTTTGTAGGCTTGATGTGTATCATTGGAGGAGGAGGCTCTACAGGCCTTCTGATGATCATCAGACGATAAAACCAGACCAGAGTCTGAAGATGACGTTCCCTTAAAACCAAACTGGGTTGTGATTTACGGTTTCATAGAAGCATATTTTGTTGTGGATGACGTGTGACGAATGAGATACGTCCACAGGAGGACGTTGGGATGGGGGATGGTGGTCCGTTAACAACTTCAAACTGTTTCAAACTTTAACGACAATCCCGGAGAAAATAAGTTTCCCGCAAAACGTAGTTGCGCGTGCAGCTCAGTTGTTTGGGATCGTGATTTTAGACAGTTTGGGATAAAACGAGTACAAACCTGCTCTCAGGAAAGAATGCTACATGTTAAACGGAAGGATTGCACTTCTGTCATTTCTAAAGACGCACTTTGACTATTTCCAGGTTGACAAAAGAAGAAAAATGCGCCCGCAGGTTAACAGTCAATAATTCTTTTGTGTCTCTTCGGGATTTGTCAAACGTGTCAACGCCCGAGGTCGACTGATGCAAACGTTACCCTTTTCTCTGCACCTGTCCGAACATGCTGCCCTGTTCAGGCGCTTCGTGTCAAGAGGCCCCTCCGACGTCCCCCGCCCCCCCCAACCTCAACACGTCACGTTGAGTTTCCCTCAAGGCGATGCTTCTAGAGCCGAGGAATGCATCTCTCCTTCCTCCGCGTCAATGACAGCTAGACCTTTGATCTCTGCAGTCGAGACACTTTAACTTACAAACCACACGTCCTTTGATGTCGGGAGGACGGAGATCGTTTCTGGATGTCTGGGTTGAAACAGCGGACCCAATGGAGGTGCAGAGGGAGATAAGTACGAAAAAAGGGAGGAAGACCAAGCAATGTCATGCTCCGCTGTGGAACAAAGAAGCCCTTATTTAGGCCTTCAGACGAGACGTGATAGAGGAAGAGAAGCAGGGAAGAGGAAGGTTTCCAGAGCCCAACACCGGACGCTCAGACGATCAGACGATCAGACGATCAGATGGAGAGGAGAGCAAGAGAAGACAGATAGGGGACTCATCTCTTATACATATACATATATATGTATATATATATACATATATATACATAAACGTAGTGCATTCCATGTGATACGATGAAGTAGAGCCTAGTGTGTCAACTTGACAAGGATGTAAAAAAAGAAGAAGAAATCTTTGTTTTCATCCGTTTGGCTACGAAGAGAGCAAATGAACGGTTCCTTTTCTCTTTAGTCTGGATCCGTTTCTGGATCCTCTAGCAGGCGGTCTTGGACCGATTGTTTTGGTCCACACCAGAGAACGATTACATTCACAACTTCCCAAGTGAACTGCACCAGAGTTTGATTAAAATAGACTAAATGTTGGACGCATTCTGACATGAATCCCCCCAAAATGGTGCTAAATTATGAAGTATGAAGAAAGTTTGTATTTGTACATCAACAATATTGGTCACAAGACTTTAACAACCATGTTCACAGGCCAGTTTTCAAAAATGTGTCTTTATGTTGAAAATTGGCAAACATTTAAAAAAAATCTCAAATGATGACATTGTTATTGGTCTCACAGATACAAACACAGTGCTGCACGGGGCTCTAATCGATGGCAGTATAATAAAAACAGGCTTTGTGTACTTAGTGATTTGAAACGTGTGTGCAACATATTCACACAACTCAGTTCAAAGCTACTGTGCTCTCGCTCTGATTTATGCTCCGGAATGAGAGAAGATCCCCGTCAGAGGACCAGAGGATGTTCTGGGAGAGACTTTTCAACGAACCCACACACGGCCAGAGGCTTTCA
>CM051689.1:2562076-2597076 GCA_028022725.1 Lycodopsis pacificus | reverse complement strand
TGGGGGCCAACCCGGTGCAGATCGAGATCGGAGAGTTCGATGAGGCCATCGAGATTGTCGAAGAAGAAGAAGAAGAAGTTCTTACTGAGAGTGAGTTCGTACAAACACTCGGGACGACATGACATTGACTTGCATTGATTCCCAGGAGATGTCTCCGGTGCATTCATTCGTTTTCACATTGTGCAGAATGGACATTATGTTGTACGACAACACAGAGAGTCCGAGAGACAAACTCGATCACTCCTTTCAACCTTGACAAAGGCAGCTCAGACCAGATCCACTCCGTTCATTCTTACCTTTCACAATAAAAGCCCTAGACATAGACACTGCGTAGCTGTTTACAGAGGGAAGTACGCATTTCACTCAACGGAAACTCAATCAAATATCTTAGAGTTTTAGGCTAAACAACAGCTAACCTCAGACAGACTTTTATTGCAATCGTCATCATTTTCCTGTTATTTATTAATCACGCCAATCATTTTCCAATTCATTTAATTCATTCCTTTCTTCTTTGTAATATGTTTTAAAAAGAAATACTTAAAGCAGCAATATCTTTTATAATAACAGCACATCAAATGACGAGTAGAAGTTCTGCTCGAGAATCAACATTTAAATAGTTGTGTGTGAAATCAAAAATAAGAGAATTAACAGTTTGTTCATATTTTGTTCATTCATTTCATAAGCAAGTAATAAAAGTTGTCTACAAAATTGGTATAAAGGTGTAAACATCAACTAGGAAAGTAAAAGTTGTGAAAAAGATTAAAACTTCAATAGAACATCGCTGTGTGTATTTGCTTCCACACGCTCATAAATGTGGCGCACACACACACTCTACGTAGAGTCAGAGTCACATGACCTCATGGATCCTTTAGATGGAGACGTTTCCAGGTCTGTGTCACGCTTGTTGCTCTACACGTCGACCGCCTCTTTTTACCGCGACAACCTTTTGATGGAGCGAGCTGGGTCTCAGACCTCAGACTGGCAAGTCAAACATCCCATAATAACAGCCCGGCTGTAATCACACGTTCCAGCTGGCTTTAAGTAGCAGCTCAGCCGCAGTCTGTACAACGTGTACAGACATCTAACTCCTTCACTTCCTTTGAAAGTACCACAATTATAAAAACGACTTCATTCTAAGTATAACTGTATTGCCTTTAAGATGAAAGCATCTACAGCTCAACAAATCTACTTCATAGTTTTCTCTTTGTGTATTGATCCTGTGAGATATCTCTCTGCACGCCACACATTGAAAAATACATTTTAAAACAATCGATAGCGACAGAAACAAAGTCCTATTTCAATATTCCTTAATCCTCCGACATATGAAAGATTTCATTCTGAGTCTGCTTCTGGCCCCGGAGGACCGGACAGCGGAGTCATCTCCTGATAATAACGCTGCTTCTGTACGGCCGTGCTCCTCCTACAGATCCCTGCCTGAACCACCACTGCAAGAAGGGCAAAGTGTGTGAGGTCGACGAGAGCAACCTGCCCATGTGTGTGTGCCAGGACGCCTCCACCTGCCCGGCTGCCGAGGGAGAGTTCGAGCACGTGAGTTGGAAAAACAAACCAGCCATTTCTTTAAAACTGTAAAATCCGTATTTATCCAGCGGCAGTGAACTCAGTGAACATACAACCTCGAAGAACCACAGAACAGACTGATGACTGTGACAACTCATCCGTCTGCGTTTCCCCTTCTCAGGTTTGCGGCACCGACAACAAGACCTTCGACACCTCCTGCCACTTCTTCGCCACCAAGTGCGCCCTGGAGGGAACCAAGAAGGGCCACAAGCTGCACCTGGACTACATCGGACCCTGCAAATGTGAGCTCGCACACTCTGCGTCTCAGTTTCCCAAAGAAGTTTCAGCTCAGCTCTCTCTGTGTTCCGCCGTTTTCTTTGATTGATGGGCGGTTCAGTCAGGTCTGGGCCTGCAGGCTGCATTTCTTCCACTCTTTAAACTGAAGATGACACACGCACACACACACACACACACACACACACGCACACACACACACACACACACACACACGCTCAGTTTGAGGAAATGAGTCTGGGCTGAAAGGCTCAAAGGGAGATCAAGGTGCTGTTCAGTGCACAACAATAACAATTGAATGATATTATATATATATTGAGGATGAAATGTTGAGATGCAGATATTTTTTCTGTAGTTTGCTGATCATTGTTTTCATGGCACTAAAAGGTTTAAGATGTCATTTTTTTCGTTGTGCGGAGGAGTGACGTAGAGACGCCGTATACGCCTCTGGTAGAGACCTGTCAATCAGCGTGTAGCCCCGCCCTAAAGCATCCCCTGCTTTATGGTCTGTGTGACTCTAAATAAACCATCATTGACTAAATGAACATCATGCTGTATTGAAGAAGACTTGAAACTAGAGATTGAGACATAAACTCATGTTTACAATGTTTACTGAGGGAATAAATCAAGAGAGAAGTAGAGTCATTTTCTATAGACTTCTATACAACCAGAGGAGTCGCCCCCTGGTGGCCACTAGAGAGAATGCAGCTTTAAGACGCTTCAGCTTCGGCTTCACTCTTCAGAACCGGAGGTTCCCGATGTCGTGCTGCAGTAATGACCAATGATCTCGTAACATGCCAACAAAAGCCTTTTAAAATGGAATGCAGCTTTTATTCAGTCGATCATCACAAAGCAAACCTCAATTAAATGATGAATCACACATCGAACTGACAGCGTTTGCTCCCCGCAGACATCGAGCCCTGCATGGACTCCGAGCTGAGCGAGTTCCCCCTCCGTATGAGGGACTGGCTGAAGAACGTCCTGGTGACTCTGTACGAGCGCGACGAGGACAACGACCTGCTCAACGAGAAGCAGAAGCTCAGGGTGAGTCCAGGAAGTCACCAAGACCCAAGTTAAATCAAAGGGATGCGGATGGAATAATGCACAGGACTGCGTTCTATTGTAGATAAATCCTCCTGCAAGTGAGGCAACAAGGTCAAATAAGGGTTAAAAGCCAACACAATATTCAATACAATGCAGATAAAACGTCTTATAAACTATCCAATGCAGAAGACGTGGTATTATCAAGTGTTTTATGTGTTCAAATACAAAGGTCTGCATTTTGGGTTTCATTTAGTCGCCTGTCAATGGCGTCATGTCCCCTTATTATTTGTCTCTACGAGTCCAAATATGGTCACTTCTGTTTCACAAACCAGTGGGTGACGTCACCGTGACGATGCTCTTATATGCAGTCTGAGCTCCACGTCGCTCACAATCGACATCTAAACGCTGCAGCAACGCTTGCTCTTGACGTGGGTTGTGTCTGTTTGACGTTTCAGGTGAAGAAGATCTTTGAGAACGAGAAGAGGCTGCAGGCTGGCGAACACTCTCTGGACCTGCTGGCTCACGACTTCGAGAAGAACTACAACATGTACATCTTCCCCGTCCACTGGCAGTTCGGCCAGCTGGACCAGCACCCCGTCGACGGGTACGTAGTGGGAGGGAACGAGGAACGAGGACGGGGCGGCGGGTTCAGAGTCTAACCGGTCGCTGTGGTCGTAATCAACTAAGATCTCTTTCGTCACCCAATCACTAGTTTTCGTTCAAGCCGAATAACTTATTCATAAGGAATTCATGAACACATTTCTGGAAAACACAAGATTTAAAGTGGCGCTGATTGAAATCAACGAAATGGTTACAGCTTCATTATAGCAAGGCTCATTCGGCCTCCACATCTTTCTTCCATAGACAGAAATAGAGAGATAGAAAATAGAGTGCCTTTTGGGCAGATTCTGCAAGTCAGCACATGTTCGGCCTTTAATGTCAGTGCTGCTCAGGCAGCGGTTGAGCTTGAGGCAGACTGAGAGCTGGTTGGGTTCCTTTAATCTCACACCACAGCATCACTGATGGATCCAACAGACGCCAGCTCACTTTAGAGCTGCTTGCTCCAGAAGAGGATGACGTGGCTGCTGGACTCTCAATGCACCTTTATGCTAGTTAACAGTGTGATACAGTCAAAGAGCGGAAGGGAAGGTGTTTAGGGAGACACTGACATCGTTGAAACATATTTTATGTAGAAGCAGACAGTTCGTGGATGAAGGAGACTTTCTGCATTTTGTTTTTAAGTTGATCACAAACAAAGATCCCGACATTTTAAAGCTCCTTCTGAGATCACGAGACAAACGTCGGTCTTCATATCTTCTTACACATTTTCTCGCGATTTCAAGACAACGTGGAACACACACCAGTGTGTTGTGACCTGTGGCGAGTCTCCGTGCAATGTCTGAAATAAATCTCAGCGAGCTGCGGCCATTTTTGATTCTGCGGTTGGAAAAAGTTGAACTTTTAGCGGTCGAAGTGCGGACAGAGAATACGCCCACAGCCAATCAGTAGACAGAGTCCTGTGACATGTTCAGCAAAGAATTCGTTCCCGCCTGAAACACATGAACCGGCAGAAAGATGTAATTAACGTGGCGAGCCGCACTTCGCCGCTGCCTGGTGTGTTTTCGGTATAAATAAATACTGTAAAACAGAAACACAGGATTTGAAAAGCATTCCATTGTAAAAGTCATTCCCTTGTTGTGGTGTGTGTGTGTGTGTGTGTGTGTGTGTGTGTGTGTGTGTGTGTGTGTGTGTGTGTGTGTGTGTGTGTGTGTGTGTGTGTGTGTGTGTGCGACGCAGGTACCTGACGCACACGGAGCTCTCCCCCCTGCGCGCCCCCCTCATTCCCATGGAGCATTGCACCAGCCGCTTCTTCGAGCAGTGCGACGCCGACAACGACAAATACATCGCCCTGGAGGAGTGGGCCAACTGCTTCGGCATCAAGGAGCGTGAGTATCGACCACGCAAGATGGTCGCCACGCAACGAAAGAATTATTAGTTTACCCAGAAATATGAACTTTGCATATTTTGCATCTTCCTGAGGAAAGCTCGACAAATTTCCAGCAGCTTTAGTGAAGTTTAGTTGCGGAGATTGAGTGAAAGCTGCAGCGCAGGTTGTCTTTGTTCTTCATTATTCTGTTTTTTTCAACAAAACAATTATTTATTCAGTCTAGAAAATGTCCCAACATCTGGGACACCAACACTTCTTTGCAGCGTTCATGCTTTTCATTTCATCCCTACGTATAGTTCACCACACGCTTTAATTCAAATAAATGTGCTGACGGATGTTTTCTGTGTGTTTGCAGAGGATGTGGACAACGACCTCATCGTCTAAGCTGCCAGCAGTCTGACGAGTCCGAGTCGCGAACGGGACGAGGCGCTGATCCCGAAGTTAAAAAAATAAATCACAGTAACGGTGCTAATTGCAAATTCCTTTTTTTATTTTGTTTTTAAATAATGACCTTTCCTGCATATACCACTAAAAACAAAAAAAAAGATTACAACAGAGAAATGTGCACAGTCTGTACTAACCATCTTTGAATTCTCTCGTTTGTTGAACAAAACACCCAGTAAAGAAAACTAAAGACCTCTGATGTAAATGTATGTTGTTGACAATAGTATATATGTGTTATGGATTATGGATTTGTTCAGGGCTTCAATTTGAGATCAATTTGAGACAAAACTGTAAAGTCAAAAAAATAAAGTTTCTAAATAAATGCTCCCTCTGCTTGCTTTCTCCTTTGGTGGCGGACTCTTTATTCTTTTGCGCTTTGAGAGTTGTTCACTTTTATTTTCCGTGCAGATTCCTCGTCCCAGACGAGGACACGCGTGTGATATTTGAAACAATAAAGAGGATATATCGTTTGGACCTTTTAACGAGGGGAAAGTCTCGCAGGCTGAGAGTTTTTTTTTCTCCTAATTCAGATGTTTGGTCTGACGCTGAGAGCACGACCGAACACTCACCACGAATAAAAGACTGTGAAAAGATCTCTGCATGCATGCACATCGTCCTCCTCCGCTACAGTCAGGAATTCCTGTTGAGACGATCGCGACAAGGATCAGCCCGGCTCCGCGGGTCTCAAGGAGGCCGGGGTGTTGACCACGTTGTTCTCTCTTGGTCAGTCATTGGTTTGTATCCTGTGTCGTTGTGCAGCGGTGATGCTCTTACAACCGTCTCTTTGTGAGTTGCGGTTTATTTGTCAGAATTCCAACTTAATCTAAATTCTTGTTCAGTGTTCAGTTCAGTTTTGTTCAGCTTTCTGGATAAAAACAAGTAAAGTTCATCGTCTTGGAACTCAAGCAGTTGACTGCTGTCGGAGTTTCACATATAAAATGCAACATATCCTAAACGACAGCTCGTATGACGGCTTATTAAAAGTTATGTTTCATGTGTTCTCCTGCGATTGTCCAGCGACACGAACGATCGGTGCTCCTGTGAAAGCTCCTGTAGTGCAGAACCTGTTTAGGGAACAAAACTACTCGTTTAGGTTTAGAAAACAACACATTGTGCTTTGGGTTGAAGACCTGAGAGACTGTCAGAGACCTGTCAATCAGCGTGTAGCCCCGCCCTAAAGCATCCCCTGCTTTATGGTCTGTGTGACTCTAAATGGACCATCATGTACTAAATGAACATCATGCTGTATTGAAGAAGACTTGAAACTAGAGATTGAGACATAAACTCATGTTTACAATGTTTACTGAGGGAATAAATCAAGAGAGAAGTAGAGTCATTTTCTCATAGACTTCTATACAACCAGAGGAGTCGCCCCCTGGTGGACATTAGAGAGAATGCAGCTTTAAGACACTTCCTCATTGGCTTCACTCAGCAGAACCAGAGGTTGCCGCATTCTCCAAAACGCATGCATTTGTTTTCGTAGGAACAGCGAATGAACGGCCTGATGTGTGTGCAGGGTTTCCACGCCCCTCTCCTGTCACATGGTCATTTCGTGGCCGACCTTCTCCCTCCGCCGCAATCATCTCATGTTCCTCGTTAGACGTTTGCCGCTTCTCATTGAAAATAATTAGTAAGCGGCGGGCGGTGGCTTGGCTTTGCTTTTGTTGTTTCTTTACAATAAGTGTGTGATCAGGCAGTAATAGA
Source organism: Lycodopsis pacificus (assembly GCA_028022725.1). Classification (NCBI taxonomy): domain Eukaryota; kingdom Metazoa; phylum Chordata; class Actinopteri; order Perciformes; family Zoarcidae; genus Lycodopsis; species Lycodopsis pacificus. Next base: position 2,590,124 of record CM051689.1, on the reverse strand, counting down.
AAACATCTGTGTGGATGTGCTGTGAGAATGTTACCTGTAAAACAAACCCAAATCACAATAAAACGAGTCTCACGTGTCTGTAAAGTGCTGAAATAAGCCGTTATGTTGCTCCTCCTCACTCATGATGTGCATTCAGAGATACTGGAACGCAATGGAGTTAAACCCAGAGTGCACACTTGTGTTTAGATTCTGTTGGAAATAGTTTACTTTGAAACGATGAAAACGGTTTAGACAATCAAACATGTTGAAACATGTGTTTGCCTGAGCAATAAGCATACAATATGTATGTATTTCTTCTCATATTATTAAAGCAATGAAAACTTCAGCGCAAACAAAGAGGCCGTAAAACAATAAGAAGCAAACAACGAGAACATGTTGTCCTAAACGACACTGTAAACAGTTGATTTTACAACATAGCTGCATGGCTGATGTCTGAATAAAGTCCTGTCTGCGCTGCACTTGACGGCTTCATTTTGTAAAAGGGCACCGAGCTGCTCGTGGTCCCCTGGGAGGCGAGCGAGGGAGAGACGGAGCACCCTGTTACCATCCTCACCCGCTCATCCAGACTCCAGTGTGAAGAATGTGAAACAACAGCCGGGGCCACACAGGCCCCTCCCCCTCTGTGGCTCAGAGAGGGCACAGAGGCCCCGGTATATGGCGCTGTAACGCGACACCTCTTCTTCTGATGGAAGTCTTCGCTCAGTTAATTAACGTGTCTTTGATCTGCTTTTTGCTGTAAGTTGCTTTTAAAATTAACTTAATTTAGGCTCAAGCACACACCAGGACTTTGCTTGAGCTTGTTCCACCTGTTAGTTGAACTTCATCTAAAAAGTGCATGAAAAACACTTATAAACATGTTTTTGTTTGTTCTGACATGTGGAACGATCTCAGCTTTAAAGTCGTAGTTCAGATAGTTTGACCTGATAAAACAATGTCTACAAAGTCTACACGCAAAAAAACTAAATACAAAATATTTTACATCTCTTGCAAGAACAAACATCACAAAAAAAACTCTTCCAAAATTGTATTTTTGCATCACAACTTTACACACAAACCCTAAATAAATAACTTTCCACATGCCAGCAGCACACTTTGTCTTTGGCATATATGAACACAAATGCAACGTGTTTATTCTTACTCACAACAGAATGAGACACAATGACTTTAACTGAAGATCACGTGACCATAAATACTGTATATAGTAACACATAGTCACTAAAAAACTGGCATGGTTGTGTACACACACGTGCGTGCGCGCGCGCGCGCGCGCGCGCGCGCGCACACACACACACACACACACACACACACACACACACACACACACACACACACACACCACAGAGCAAACCTGAATCCTATTTATAGAGTTCAAGTCCTGATTTCTAAAGGATCTAATTGGTTACAGGTGTTTTCACAGCTGCATTCTGTGATTAATAATTGAGTGTGGTGTTTAAACAGCAGTGTTAAGCAAAACAATCACACACACAGGCTTTTTAATGATGTGTCTAATGTATTAACCGCTTGAAGTTATTTGCGGAAAGTACGTTTTAGGATTTCAAATTGAGTGTGAAGCAGAAACCGTGCTGATGGTTTATAGAATTGATAAACGAGCCTCAAGTAACGTTGAAGTTTGATACGATTTGTCAATTTTCTGTCTTTGTTCTTAGGAACCACATATTCGCTGACCGAAGGCTCTATATTCATGTGTATCAGATGGTAATTCGTTTTTTTGTAAATATGCAAAATTAAATTGCAGTATGAACTGCAATAATGTGAGATTTTAAGGAAAGTTTTGCAGTCTTTCAGAGCTTGCGCCTAAAAGCACATCTCACAGACGAAGAAGGTGAAGATGTGCAGGAGCAGGTAGGCAGGTGATGTGAATGGCGGGAAAAGGGTAACTGCAGGCAGGGAGAGATTAGTGTGTGACACAGAAAACAGATCCGGTAACTGCACGCACGTTCAGGATCTGACTGAGGTGATTTGTGACTCCAAATAAAGGGTTTTCTTTAAAGCTGACTGGCAGGATATGCGGGGTTTCTGCTCTTTGACATTTAACGCAAGTTAAACTGTTATTCGATGAGTCACCCGCTGTAATTAAAGTCAGTTAAAATAACTAATAACGTTTTGTCGCCCCTAAGCGGTGAAGAGGCTCCGGTACACGAAGCTCAAAGCAACAACCGGCACGTACCGGCCGATGACACCGTCGCACCTCAAATCCATTTACTGTGACAAAATCCCAGGTTGAGGTTCGTGATTGGCTGTGTTAGAAGCTCCCGCCCCTATCTGTGTAAGCGCTAAAGCAATTGGGGGATGAGTCACACCGCTTTAATTTGATTGGCTTAGACGGCTCGTCAGAGGCGGGATGTCACGTTCGGTTGCGGAGAATGAAAACCGGTAATTTAGCACTCCAGCACGTTGTGAAGCCGCTAGCGTCTCCTGGCTGCTGTCGCTGTGGTGATTCAAAGAAATCACTTGTTTCTTGATCGATTTTTTTTGATAGTTGACCCACAGGTAAGTTGTTATTTTTGACAAACTGTCACGTGTTTTTCGTAAAAAAAAAAGTAGCAAATAGGGTGTTTTCCTGTGTCGTAATTGGCAGATTAACTGGGTCGCTTTTTTACGGCTCCGTCTACATCCTGGTGAGGACATGATGGCTGTTAGCACGGCGGTCATGTTAAACTAAACGATACGTGTTATGATAATGAACTCGAAAGTAGAGGCCGGTGATGGAAGTAGTTGTTTGCTATGTTGGAATATTAGGATATAGCCATTTAACTTTGTTTTTTCCAGGAGATAGCCACCGCCTATGTGTAGCCCACTTAAGAGCTCTCATTCAGTCGTGACTCCCTCCCTTCGTGTGTTTCTCTTCTTGGTTGCCGGATTTGCATTTTTCTCCACAATCCTCCACCATATGCGCTCACTGGTTTCTCCTCTGTTCTGATCCGGATAACCGGTTAACTTGCCACGGAAAGACCCGAGACGTGTAGCCGGGGAACCGGCCGGTGGACACGTGTTGGGGCTGCTGCACAAACCAAAGCTACATTAGCCGGTGTCTGCGCTAGTTTTTTGCGGGTTTAGCGCCGTGGTGGCGCAGCTATTAGGCTCTGTGAACCCAGGGTTATATCTGGTTGGTTGGACTACACCCTGTAACCGTAAAAAAGTCCCACCGACGTGCAGAGCCGCCATGACCGGTGGATGAGTGCGAGTAAGGCCGGTCGGTGCCGGTCACTGCGTGGCCTTTTGTCTGCCTGCCATGCTTTGCACTTTCTTTCTACACAAGCTGCTCTGTGATATGGCTGCTGTGATGCAGCTCATGCCCTTATATGCACTTCATATCTTCAAATACACTCGGACCCCCCCCCCCCCCCCTGACGTTAGCCCTGAGACCCCGGCACACCTTCAGCTCTTTTGGGGCTGCTCCTCCTCGGGCTTAGCCTGGTGGATAATGTGCTGCTGGTGTGCTGGGTGCTAAGTGTTTGCCAGGACAGCAGATGGTGGTGGTGTGGACAGACAGGTGTGGCAGACAGTCTATTTAAGACAGTACCAGTGGGTCTGCTAGTTTTACCCTCCTCACCATAGATTAACCTCTACTATTAGACCATACTGTGTACTCTATATAGTTTTTAAAGGGTAAGTCTGCAACCTAGACCTCCATTGTTGTCCCAAAACACATCATTGAGCCGCTTCCACATGCACTTAAAACACTGAATCTGCAGCTGTAAATGATCCCCCATCAAATGCACTATTTACACAGTAAAGTTAAACTATGGCGCCTTTTTATAGAATAAAACTATATCTTTGTGTCCTGTTGGGAAAGGTTTGCATCCTCAGTAAGACTTTTGGGCTTAAGTGCAATAGACGAAGTGAGATTGTTTGTTTTGGTCTCTTTGGACAAATGTAGAACATCACCAGTCCTACGTATCTTTTATTCTTATTCTACATTCCAGACGGGGACCAGTTTCACATCAGACTTGAAAGTTGCTTTTAATGGGCAATCCATCAAAAACCCGACAGGCACACAGGCTCCATGTGCAAATATTCATATCGGTGACTGTTTAATGGCACAGAGTCGCATTACCACGTTTAAAATATGAGGAATGTGGGCGTGTTACCGTCAAAGTGAACGTCACCATAAACTGTCCGTCCTGAAGCGTTATCAAGGCGTTGAATCTGAAAACACGGGTTGATTTTGCAGCGTACACACACACACACACACACACAGTGGTGGAATCAGTGAAGGGAACAAAATGTCCTCATGAAGACGGGACTTCTGGGACGCTTTTTAGATGGATTGTTCACGTCATTCATGTAGAGCTGCACGGTTATGTCCAAAAAGACGGCGTGTGTGACTATCTCAAGACACAAAACATCGCCCGACGTCAGAGCGAAACGCTAACTTCTAAAAGCCCAAAACTGTTTGTCAAGTTGTCATTTACAGTAGCAACTATTTTAAGAAACTGGCAACCAGCTCGTTGCTTACAACAGTAATCCTCACGTCGTGTTGTCTACGGGTGATTCTGCAATATGAGAGTTCAAATGTTCCTGGAACAAGTGAACAATTAAGTAATCGATTCATCTTTTGGTCTAATATCGGAGCCAATTTATAATTGGCCAGAACTCAACGTGACAAACCAACGATACAAACTCAAAGATTTTATAATAAGAAACATTTCAGTTCACTTATCAGTTAACAGAACGATTGTTTCATTACTAGTTAATACAGTAATGACAGGACATCATTAATCTAACCCTCTTCCTCCTCTTCTTCTTCAGAGATTTCCAGCTGACCAAAGAAATGGTGATGGAGAAGCCAAGTGCCCAGCTGGTCGGGCGAGAGTTTGTCCGACAGTATTACACACTGCTGAACCAGGCCCCCGACTACCTGCACAGGTGAGCCCTTCGCCTGCTCCTCGGTCATGTGATCGTTGGTCAGAGTTCACTGGAACCTCGGCGTGAACACAAACGCAGGATTCCTTTATGTGATGTAATAAACTAACGAGCCTCTTCTGTCCGTCCGCTCAGGTTTTATGGAAAGAACTCGTCCTACGTGCACGGCGGCCTGGACAACAACGGCAAACCGGTGGAGGCTGTTTATGGACAATCTGTAAGTCTTCTTCCTCCAGCAGACATTACACTTACACGCTAACATGTTTATCACAGAGCGGCTCTTACACACGTTAACATGTTTATCACAGAGCGGCTCTTACACACGTTAACATGTTTATCACAGAGCGGCTCTTACACACGTTAACATGTTTATCACAGAGCGGCTCTTACACGCTAACATGTTTATCACAGAGCGGCTCTTACACACGTTAACATGTTGTTTATCACAGAGCGGCTCTTACACATGTTTATCACAGAGCGGCTCTTACACACGTTAACATGTTGTTTATCACAGAGCGGCTCTTACACACGTTAACGTGTTGTTTATCACAGAGCGGCTCTTACACACGTTAACGTGTTGTTTATCACAGAGCGGCTCTTACACACGTTAACGTGTTGTTTATCACAGAGCGGCTCTTACACACGCTAACGTGTTGTTTATCACAGAGCGGCTCTTACACACGCTAACGTGTTGTTTATCACAGAGCGGCTCTTACACACGCTAACGTGTTGTTTATCACAGAGCGGCTCTTACACACGCTAACGTGTTGTTTATCACAGAGCGGCTCTTACACACGCTAACGTGTTGTTTATCACAGAGCGGCTCTTACACACGCTAACGTGTTGTTTATCACAGAGCGGCTCTTACACACGCTAACGTGTTGTTTATCACAGAGCGGCTCTTACACACGCTAACGTGTTGTTTATCACAGAGCGGCTCTTACACACGCTAACGTGTTGTTTATCACAGAGCGGCTCTTACACACGCTAACGTGTTGTTTATCACAGAGCGGCTCTTACACACGCTAACGTGTTGTTTATCACAGAGCGGCTCTTACACACGCTAACGTGTTGTTTATCACAGAGCGGCTCTTACACACGCTAACGTGTTGTTTATCACAGAGCGGCTCTTACACACGCTAACGTGTTGTTTATCACAGAGCGGCTCTTACACACGCTAACGTGTTGTTTATCACAGAGCGGCTCTTACACACGCTAACGTGTTGTTTATCACAGAGCGGCTCTTACACACGCTAACGTGTTGTTTATCACAGAGCGGCTCTTACACACGCTAACGTGTTGTTTATCACAGAGCGGCTCTTACACACGCTAACGTGTTGTTTATCACAGAGCGGCTCTTACACACGCTAACGTGTTGTTTATCACAGAGCGGCTCTTACACACGCTAACGTGTTGTTTATCACAGAGCGGCTCTTACACACGCTAACGTGTTGTTTATCACAGAGCGGCTCTTACACACGCTAACGTGTTGTTTATCACAGAGCGGCTCTTACACACGCTAACGTGTTGTTTATCACAGAGCGGCTCTTACACACGCTAACGTGTTGTTTATCACAGAGCGGCTCTTACACACGCTAACGTGTTGTTTATCACAGAGCGGCTCTTACACACGCTAACGTGTTGTTTATCACAGAGCGGCTCTTACACACGCTAACGTGTTGTTTATCACAGAGCGGCTCTTACGCACGCTAACGTGTTGTTTATCACAGAGCGGCTCTTACGCACGCTAACGTGTTGTTTATCACAGAGCGGCTCTTACGCACGCTAACGTGTTGTTTATCACAGAGCGGCTCTTACGCACGCTAACGTGTTGTTTATCACAGAGCGGCTCTTACGCACGCTAACGTGTTGTTTATCACAGAGCGGCTCTTACGCACGCTAACGTGTTGTTTATCACAGAGCGGCTCTTACGCACGCTAACGTGTTGTTTATCACAGAGCGGCTCTTACGCACGCTAACGTGTTGTTTATCACAGAGCGGCTCTTACGCACGCTAACGTGTTGTTTATCACAGAGCGGCTCTTACGCACGCTAACGTGTTGTTTATCACAGAGCGGCTCTTACGCACGCTAACGTGTTGTTTATCACAGAGCGGCTCTTACGCACGCTAACGTGTTGTTTATCACAGAGCGGCTCTTACGCACGCTAACGTGTTGTTTATCACAGAGCGGCTCTTACGCACGCTAACGTGTTGTTTATCACAGAGCGGCTCTTACGCACGCTAACGTGTTGTTTATCACAGAGCGGCTCTTACGCACGCTAACGTGTTGTTTATCACAGAGCGGCTCTTACGCACGCTAACGTGTTGTTTATCACAGAGCGGCTCTTACGCACGCTAACGTGTTGTTTATCACAGAGCGGCTCTTACGCACGCTAACGTGTTGTTTATCACAGAGCGGCTCTTACGCACGCTAACGTGTTGTTTATCACAGAGCGGCTCTTACGCACGCTAACGTGTTGTTTATCACAGAGCGGCTCTTACGCACGCTAACGTGTTGTTTATCACAGAGCGGCTCTTACGCACGCTAACGTGTTGTTTATCACAGAGCGGCTCTTACGCACGCTAACGTGTTGTTTATCACAGAGCGGCTCTTACGCACGCTAACGTGTTGTTTATCACAGAGCGGCTCTTACGCACGCTAACGTGTTGTTTATCACAGAGCGGCTCTTACGCACGCTAACGTGTTGTTTATCACAGAGCGGCTCTTACGCACGCTAACGTGTTGTTTATCACAGAGCGGCTCTTACGCACGCTAACGTGTTGTTTATCACAGAGCGGCTCTTACGCACGCTAACGTGTTGTTTATCACAGAGCGGCTCTTGCACGCTAACGTGTTGTTTATCACAGAGCGGCTCTTACACACGCTAACGTGTTGTTTATCACAGAGCGGCTCTTACACACGCTAACGTGTTGTTTATCACAGAGCGGCTCTTACACACGCTAACGTGTTGTTTATCACAGAGCGGCTCTTACACACGCTAACGTGTTGTTTATCACAGAGCGGCTCTTACACACGCTAACGTGTTGTTTATCACAGAGCGGCTCTTACACACGCTAACGTGTTGTTTATCACAGAGCGGCTCTTACACACGCTAACGTGTTGTTTATCACAGAGCGGCTCTTACACACGCTAACGTGTTGTTTATCACAGAGCGGCTCTTACACACGCTAACGTGTTGTTTATCACAGAGCGGCTCTTACACACGCTAACGTGTTGTTTATCACAGAGCGGCTCTTACACACGCTAACGTGTTGTTTATCACAGAGCGGCTCTTACGCACGCTAACGTGTTGTTTATCACAGAGCGGCTCTTACGCACGCTAACGTGTTGTTTATCACAGAGCGGCTCTTACGCACGCTAACGTGTTGTTTATCACAGAGCGGCTCTTACGCACGCTAACGTGTTGTTTATCACAGAGCGGCTCTTACGCACGCTAACGTGTTGTTTATCACAGAGCGGCTCTTACGCACGCTAACGTGTTGTTTATCACAGAGCGGCTCTTACGCACGCTAACGTGTTGTTTATCACAGAGCGGCTCTTACGCACGCTAACGTGTTGTTTATCACAGAGCGGCTCTTACGCACGCTAACGTGTTGTTTATCACAGAGCGGCTCTTACGCACGCTAACGTGTTGTTTATCACAGAGCGGCTCTTACGCACGCTAACGTGTTGTTTATCACAGAGCGGCTCTTACGCACGCTAACGTGTTGTTTATCACAGAGCGGCTCTTACGCACGCTAACGTGTTGTTTATCACAGAGCGGCTCTTACGCACGCTAACGTGTTGTTTATCACAGAGCGGCTCTTACGCACGCTAACGTGTTGTTTATCACAGAGCGGCTCTTACGCACGCTAACGTGTTGTTTATCACAGAGCGGCTCTTACGCACGCTAACGTGTTGTTTATCACAGAGCGGCTCTTACGCACGCTAACGTGTTGTTTATCACAGAGCGGCTCTTACGCACGCTAACGTGTTGTTTATCACAGAGCGGCTCTTACGCACGCTAACGTGTTGTTTATCACAGAGCGGCTCTTACGCACGCTAACGTGTTGTTTATCACAGAGCGGCTCTTACGCACGCTAACGTGTTGTTTATCACAGAGCGGCTCTTACGCACGCTAACGTGTTGTTTATCACAGAGCGGCTCTTACGCACGCTAACGTGTTGTTTATCACAGAGCGGCTCTTACGCACGCTAACGTGTTGTTTATCACAGAGCGGCTCTTACGCACGCTAACGTGTTGTTTATCACAGAGCGGCTCTTACGCACGCTAACGTGTTGTTTATCACAGAGCGGCTCTTACGCACGCTAACGTGTTGTTTATCACAGAGCGGCTCTTACGCACGCTAACGTGTTGTTTATCACAGAGCGGCTCTTACGCACGCTAACGTGTTGTTTATCACAGAGCGGCTCTTACGCACGCTAACGTGTTGTTTATCACAGAGCGGCTCTTACGCACGCTAACGTGTTGTTTATCACAGAGCGGCTCTTGCACGCTAACGTGTTGTTTATCACAGAGCGGCTCTTGCACGCTAACGTGTTGTTTATCACAGAGCGGCTCTTGCACGCTAACGTGTTGTTTATCACAGAGCGGCTCTTGCACGCTAACGTGTTGTTTATCACAGAGCGGCTCTTGCACGCTAACGTGTTGTTTATCACAGAGCGGCTCTTGCACGCTAACGTGTTGTTTATCACAGAGCGGCTCTTGCACGCTAACGTGTTGTTTATCACAGAGCGGCTCTTGCACGCTAACGTGTTGTTTATCACAGAGCGGCTCTTGCACGCTAACGTGTTGTTTATCACAGAGCGGCTCTTACATGCTAACATGTTGTTTACCCCCCCCCCCCCCTCCTGTCTGCAGGAGATCCACAAGAGGGTGATGGCTCTGAGTTTCCGCGACTGTCACACAAAGATCCGCCACGTGGACGCCCACGCCACCCTGAACGAGGGCGTGGTGGTGCAGGTGATGGGCGAGCTGTCCAACAACATGCAGCCCATGAGGAAGTTCATGCAGACCTTCGTGCTGGCGCCCGAGGTCTGTAGCCTCCGCCTGCTGTCAAAGCACACGGTCGGATGTGTTGATAGAAGTTTATAAAGTTTAAATGATTCTTTCTTCCTTCAGGGAACCGTTGCAAACAAATTCTACGTCCACAACGACGTGTTCCGCTACCAGGACGAGGTGTTCGGAGACTCTGATTCTGAGCCTCCAGAAGGTGAGACGACGTTAAAGACCGTGTTTCATGTTTCTCTGCCGTCTTACTCTTCATCCTCCGTCTGTGCTATTCAGCTAAAGATGAGTTGAGTTCAGAGTTTCTCGTTCATTCGGTAGAGATTGTGTCTCTTTGCTCGGCCGTCTTTTATTCTGTTGAAGAACCTCATCGTGACGAATATCGCCTTTTTTATGGACTAGTTTAAATACGTGTATCTTTATTCCATAAAGAGCAGCAGGAGGTCGTTGTGCTGAACATGTTTGTGTGTTTTTCAGAGTCTGAGGACGAGATCGAGGAGAGGGTCCCCTCCCCCGACGTCGCTCCGGAGGAGTCCGCCTCCTTCTACGACCCGACACCCTGGTGTGTTCCTCGAGCTGTATCTGCTTCATGTGTTGCAACCTTTAAGTCATTTCTTTACCTCCAAGCTCTGTGTTCAGTCAAAGTGTCACAGATTTGTTGTCACATGACTGTTGGTCTCAGCCGAGTCAATCATGTCTTCTTAGTTGCGCTGAACAGCTCAGAATTTAATGTTTTTTACAGAATCTGGTTAAAACAAACGGTTTATTTGTGATAAGATTTTAAACCAGACACACGGTGTATTTCCCATTGTTCAGCAGAGGCAGCAGGTTTGTGTGTAACCGTCTCGTACTTCTAGTTCAGAGCCGACGGTTCCTGGAGACGACGAGGAGGAGGAGGAAGAGGAAGAGGAGGCCGCGGCGAGTCCAGAACCGGAGCCGGAGGCCAAGAAGGAGGCCGTCGTTGTGGAGCTGAAGCCTGAGACGACGGCGGAGACGCAAGCGGACACGAACGCATCCGACGACCAGAAAGAGAAAAGCAGCGGAGCCCCGCCCACCGCAGAACCCGCCGCCACGCCCGCAGAACCCGCCCCCACAGCCCCAGAAGAAAACAGGGTAGGTCTGAACGAGTGGTGGCACCGCGCTCTTCTTAGCAACGGTGTTTCTTCTGAGTGACCTGCTGTAATACTTAAAGACTGAGATGAGCAGCAGCACTAAGTGTCTCCAGTGTTCTGTCTCCTCCCAGCCGTTCTCCTGGGCGTCCGTCACCAGTAAGAACCTCCCTCCCAGCGGGGCCGTCCCCGTCTCAGGAATCCCCCCACACGTCGTCAAAGCCCCCCCCACAGCACCGGTAGGTTTGCAAGAGTCTGCTTTAAATATCTCCCAAGATAAATCTGGTGTTCAACTACAGCTTGATTTTAAAACTAGTTTGGATTCTTGATCTTGAGCAGCGCTGTTGTGTTGCAGCTTTGTCTTTAGTGGCGATGAAGGCAGCAGGACACCAACGTCTCCTCCTACCTCCGTTATGATGATGAATCCAGCTGCTGTTGATATAAAAGTGAAGGCATGAACCTGGTTCTTTCTCTTCTTACTGACGTGTGTCGACTCTTTCAGCCCAGAGCGGAGGTGAAGTCAGAGTCCCAGACAGCAGCACAGAGACCAACGAGGGACCAGAGGCCGAGGGAACAGAGGCCTGGAGGTCCTCCACCGGTGCACAGAGGACCCAGACCAGGTAGGGGCGCACACACACACACACACACAGACAGACACAGACAAAGAGTTCATAAACTCAGAATAGAATCTACCAGTTGCGTTGTCTCAAAGCGCCCCCTCTGTTGACTTGTTTCAGTTCGGGAGGGCGAGCAGGGCGAGTCCGAGGGCCGCCGGGTGGTCCGGTACCCCGACGCCCAGCAGCTCTTTGTGGGAAACGTCCCCCACGACGTGGACAAGACCGAGCTCAAGGAGTTCTTTGAGCGTGAGTTTGATTGTTGGAGCTTCAGAACACGAGATTCCCAAACGTCTGTTCTGTGCCCGTGATGGTAAACGGAGTGTGTGGTCCACAGAGTACGGGACGGTCCTGGAGCTGAGGATCAACAGCGGAGGGAAGCTGCCCAACTTTGGCTTTGTGGTGTTTGACGACTCTGAACCGGTCCAGAAGATCCTCAGCAACCGGGTGAGACGGCTCTTTATTCACGATGATGCAGTTCGTATGTTTGATGTTCAGTCTGGACGGATGAATGGGGAAAAAAATAAACTTAATGAAGCTGTAACGTTGTTTTTGTTTTATTCCTCGTGTCCTCAGCCCATCAAGTTCAGAGGCGACGTCCGGCTGAACGTGGAGGAGAAGAAGACCCGGTCGGCCCGGGAGGGCGACAGGCGGGACATCCGGCCCCGCGGTCCAGGAGGTCCCGGCGGGCCCCGAGAGCGGATAGGAGGAGGAGGCGGAGGGGGCGGAGGAGGACCCCGAGGCCCCCCCACCCGCGGAGGCATGGCACAGAAACCCAGCTTCGGCTCCGGGCGGGGCGCGGGCCCCAGCGAGGGCCGCTACTCCACCCAGCGCCAGTGAGAGGAAACCTTTTGGGCTCCAAACCTGAGTTAGATTAACGAATACAAACTACGCTTTTTGATTCTTTTTTTTTTTTTACCGCAGCAGGAACCAATTAGACAAACGTAAAATATAACAGAGAACTCTTCTTTACGCTGCAGCTTAGGAGCAGAAACGAGTTAATTTCAAGTCAGAGTTTAAGTCGCTTCACACTCACACTCTCTCTCTCGTTCTCTCTCTCTCTCCTAAACGTGAGCGTGCTAGTATTCTGAAGAGGTTTCTGTTAGTTATTGACGCCGGTTTGGTTGAGAGCTTTCACCGTCAAATCCCACCAGCTCCTGCTAACTTCAACCACAGTCTCTCCATGTGTCTCATGAAGAAGGCTGCCTCCTCCTCCTCCTCCTCCTCCTCACCTGCTGCTTTTTGTTTCCCTCTGAGGAATCCAGAATGTCACTCTTTTATTTTTTTTTAAACCCATCTCTTCCTCCACCAACACATGTATTATCTGGACTCTTCTTCTTTTGTCTTTTTATGGGTTTTTTCATGCTGAACTTGAATTTATTAGGAAACAAAAGTCAAAACACACATGAAAGAAAAAAGAAGGGGTAACTACTACTTGAATTGGGGATTAAAAAAAGCCGGAGGTTAGGTTTTTTTTTCGCGTTCTCTCCCTGTTTCTTAAAGGAACGTGTACTTTACTGCTTGGGCAATCCTGTGTATTGCTGCCACCGTTGTATCGAGCGATGGATCTGTCTTATCTTTTTATTCTATCAGGTCAAGAGCTGAACCGTAGTGGTTTTTATTTGAGTAATGTTGGCTTGTCTCGCGTGGATTCACGGACGCACCTGAACGGAGCATGTATATCGCATCATGAATGAAATCCTGTCAGGCTTCTACTACCAATGCACTTCATTCATCATGTTTAAAGAAACGAGCTCACCTGCCGATGAGAGAACTAAATTAAAAGTGATTTACTGTTTTAAACCTTCTGCTGTGTTCCATCTTGTTTTACAGTGTGTGTGTGTGTGTGTGTGTGTGTGTGTGTGTGTGTGTGTGTGTGCGTGGATGCTGAGTATCAAACCTGGCAACCATGTGGCTGTAGAATCAAACTCCAGTAGAGCTGCTGATGCTTTTATGACACAGTCCCACTACAAGAAGTATTCAGTAGTCCGATTTATTTTCATGACTTGTAGGAGGTTATTAATGTACACTGGGTCAGATTCGATTTTAAGTTGAAAGGTGAATGTACTGTATCAAACACCTTTATTGAGCATATTTCATTAGTTTTCACACAAATACTTTTTGGATATTTCTCACTTTTATAAACTTTTTATAAAAGCTAATAACTTTGGACATTTTCACGATTCCACATTGTTCACTTTAATTTTTACAATTTAATTTTTGGATATTTTTCACTGTTTTCTGACAGTTTTCAATCATTCACATAAAAGGCATTTTAGGCAGTTTTGATGTAAATATGGTCAACTTGTAATGCAGTAAAATACTTCTACAAATAAATACTTAGCTGTAGTATTTGCTCGTTACTTTATGGCCACAGTACATTCTCATAAATCATGAACAGTCGACACGTTTCATCTTCAGCTGAACAGTAATAAAGTCCAGTTTATGTTTCACATGCAGCTCTGCATCACCTGACCCACCTGCTGGTGATGACGTCATTAAAACGAGACGTTTTCACAGACGGACGGATGAACACGATGAATGATGGCTGAGTACCATTTAGCTGCTGAATACAGTTCAGTAACTCAGAAGATGCAGTAAAGAGGATTAATAAAACAAATACTGAATATTAAGGAACAAATCGCACAAATACTAGTTAATGCAGTCAGGTTCGTTTAATGTTAAACATCATGATATATATATATATATATATATATATGATGTAAGAGATACCTCTGAGATGTAGTAGAGTATAAAGTACAATATGTACTTCTGAGATGTACAGTATAAAGTACAATATGTACTTCTGAGATGTACAGTATAAAGTACAATATGTACCTCTGAGATGTAGTACAGTATAAAGTACAATATGTACCTCTGAGATGTAGTACAGTATAAAGTACATGTACTTCTGAGATGTAGTACAGTATAAAGTACAACATGTACCTCAGATTTAGTACAGTATAAAGTACAACATGTACCTCAGATGTAGTACAGTATAAAGTACAATATGTACCTCTGAGATGTAGTACAGTATAAAGTACATGTACTTCTGAGATGTAGTACAGTATAAAGTACAACATGTACCTCAGATTTAGTACAGTATAAAGTACAACATGTACCTCAGATGTAGTACAGTATAAAGTACAATATGTACCTCTGAGATGTAGTACAGTATAAAGTACAACATGTACCTCTGAGATGTAGTACAGTATAAAGTACAACATGTACCTCTGAGATGTAGTACAGTATAAAGTACAATATGTACCTCTGAGATGTAGTACAGTATAAAGTACAATATGTACCTCTGAGATGTAGTACAGTAAGAAGTACAATATGTACCTCTGAGATGTAGTACAGTTTAAAGTACAATATGTACCTCTGAGATGTAGTACAGTATAAAGTACAATATGTACTTCTGAGATGTAGTACAGTAAGAAGTACAATATGTACCTCTGAGATGTAGTACAGTATAAAGTACAATATGTACCTCTGAGATGTAGTACAGTATAAAGTACAATATGTACTTCTGTGATGTAGTACAGTATAAAGTACAATATGTACCTGAGATGTAGTACAGTATAAAGTACAATATGTACCTCTGAGATGTAGTACAGTATAAAGTACAATATCTAACTCTGAGATGTAGTACAGTATAAAGTACAATATGTACCTCTGAGGTGTAGTACAGTATAAAGTACATGTACTTCTGAGATGTAGTACAGTATAAAGTACAACATGTACCTCAGATTTAGTACAGTATAAAGTACAACATGTACCTCAGATGTAGTACAGTATAAAGTACAATATGTACCTCTGAGATGTAGTACAGTATAAAGTACAACATGTACCTCAGATGTAGTACAGTATAAAGTACAACATGTACCTCTGAGATGTAGTACAGTATAAAGTACAACATGTACCTCTGAGATGTAGAGGAGAAGTATAAAGTATCAGAACATGAAAGTACTGCAGTAGAGTACACTACTTAATGATGTACCTTCGTTCTGTACAAACCTCCAGGTGTTCCACAGTAAATCAGACATCGGACAGATTTCCTCTCGCAGCGGATCGAAACCTTCGACTTTACTCCTGAGATTAGTATTCAGCAGCCGAGTGCTGACCAGCTGCACGGTCGCTGTTCTGTAACTCACGCTGACCTCTGACCTCTCTGCGGAGGCAAGCCAAGAAGAAAAAGAGCGATTGGTCTCCGGAGGATCGATAAAGAACCAGAAAAGAGACGAAGCGGCTTCAATAAATCACGTTCCCGTGTTAATGTGATGCTGTTGCTGCGGACGCTGCCAGGTTACAGAGTGAAGTCGTGCTGCGTTCAGGAGCAGACACGCTTTTCTACCGAGCTGTGAAGTTCACATGTCACGAGCTGCATGAGCTGCATGAGCTGCACGAGCTGCATGAGCTCATGGTGCTTAGCAGTGGCGGCTGGTCAATAGAGGACGCTAGGGCGCCGCCCCACCTTGAGCCACAACAAATACAATAAAATAAATAATAATAATAAACGATACATTTAAACCAGATGTTGAATCAGAAAACGAATCAAATATAAAGCTTGAGTTTAATCTGATCCGTCTTCACTGTTTACATGTTACACGAAAAAAATCTCATCAGTCCGATCGGCTGCAGCGTCCAATCACATGACTGATGAACAATGAGGGGGCGTGTCCGCCGTTAAAACACTTCCTGGAAGTCTGTTCTCGTGGGTCCTCGCTCATGGCTCCTCAGAGATCCCTCCTCGCTCCTCGCTCCTCAGAGCAGAAATAAGTGTGTTTTATATTATAGTGAATATTATTATATGATATATATATATTATTATATTATACTGAGACTAAAATAAGATGTCCTCACGTGTTTATCAAAGTGTTATTTACTGGGTTTTTTCCATGTTGGAATAAAGGTTAAATATTTAACTGTAAAGTAGTAATGCGTGTTTGATACCTTCATGCTTTTGCATTAAATCATACTGGGATGTTTGCTGAAATTGATTGGATGTGGCACAGCCCTACAGAGAACATGTTCCACCAGCTCCACTGGTGCTTACCGTCTTTTGTCATGTGCAAAGTGTAGTAAACACACGCAAATGTGGAAGTGTATTAAAAGCTGCATTCTCTCTAGTGTCCACCAGGGGGCGACTCCTCTGGTTGTATAGAAGTCTATAGAAAATGACTCTACTTCTCTCTTGATTTATTCCCTCAGTAAACATTGTAAACATGAGTTTATGTCTCAATCTCTAGTTTCAAGTCTTCTTCAATACAGCATGATGTTCATTTAGTACATGATGGTCCATTTAGAGTCACACAGACCATAAAGCAGGGGATGCTTTAGGGCGGGGCAACACGCTGATTGACAGGTTGCTGCCGCGGCGTTGTCCGGTCCGGGAGCTGTCAGTGTTTCCATTTGTGGAAGTTAATTGTAATATTTTGGTCGCTTAAATAAATGTGTTATTCAGTGTACGGTTGTAATAATAATAACTTTATTTACACAGCACCTTTCAAAACAAAGTTACAAAGTGCTTCACAAATAGAAACTCTCAGGAAATAAGATCCAGAATTAAAGAGGTGAAACAAGACGGAGCAAGAGTGAACTTTGTAAAATTTGTTAGATGTAAAAAAATAAGCCAAACAGTAACAGTGAGTCTTCAGAAGAGATTTAAAAGAGGATACTGAGTTTACAGACTTGGAAGGGAGTTCCGCAGCTTAGAGATCGGTGTGATGCGGTCACTTCTCTTCACTTCTCTTCCTACGAGCTGAGCGCAGGTGGCGAAAAACGAATCTCCAGGTTCACTGTGACATCTATAAAGAGAGACTTCGCAATTATAATTTGGAACTTAGAAATGCAAGGCAGTCATTCTTCTCTGACATCATAACCAAAAACAAGAACAATACACGCGCCTTCTTTGCTACCGTCGACAGGCTAACAAACCCTCCAGTGTCGGTAGCTGCTGAGCTCCAATCCACTTGGGCATGCAATCAATTTGCCTCCTTTTTTACTGACAAAATTCAGAAAATTAGACAAGCAGTCAGTGCCTCCACACCAACCACAGGATATGTGTTGTCCCCATCTCTGAATAACATCCATTCAAATATCATGACACAATTTCATTCAATCGACCGTAGAAGCCTAGAAGACATTATACAACATCTGAAGTCATCCTCCTGCTGCTTGGATATTCTACCAACACACCTTTTCAAAAATATTTCAAACTGCATGACCACTGATCTTTTACAAATTGTAAACACATCCCTTCTCTCAGGTGTCTTCCCACAAGCCCTAAAAACTGCAGTTATTAAACCGCTCCTAAAGAAGGCTAGTTTAGACTCCGCAACAATGAAAAATTATAGGCCAATATCAAACCTCCCATTTTTAAGTAAAATAATTGAAAAAGCGGTTTTCCAGCAGCTGACCAACTTCTTGGCCGTAAATAACTGCTTTGATGTTTTCCAGTCAGGCTTTCGACAGCACCACAGCACCGAAACTGCTCTTGTTAAGGTTTTCAACGACATCCACTTAAACATAGACAATGGCAGAAGTTCAGTCTTATTGTTACTGGATCTCAGTGCTGCATTCGACACGGTCGACCATGCCATACTCCTAGAAAGACAAAAAATCTGGGTGGGACTCTCTGGCACAGCACTTAACTGGTTTGAATCCTACTTGAAGGGCCGAGAATACTTTGTGTCTGTAGCTGATTACACATCAGAGCTGACAAAAATGACATGTGGTGTTCCCCAAGGTTCAATACTGGGGCCTCTTCTGTTCAACATCTACATGCTTCCACTAGCTCAGATTATGGAAAACAACAAAGTGTGTTATCATAATTATGCAGACGACACACAAATCTACATAACTATGTCACCAGGGGACTATAATCCCATACAAGGGCTGGGTAACTGCATTGAACAAATCAACAACTGGATGTGCCAGAATTTTCTTCAATTAAACAAAGATAAAACTGAAGTAATTGTTTTTGGTACCAAGGACGAACATTTGAAAATCACCGCTCAGCTTCAATCACTGATGTTAAAACCCACAAACCAAGCCAGAAATCTAGGTGTAGTTATGGATTCAGACCTCAACCTGAACAGCCACATCAAGACAATTACAAGATCAGCCTACTATCACCTGAAGAACATATCAAGGATTAGAGGACTTATGTCTCAACAGGATTTGGAAAAACTTGTCCACGCATTTATCTTCAGCAGACTGGACTACTGTAACGGTGTGTTTACAGGTCTCTGTAAAAAGTCCGTCAGAAAGCTGCAGCTGATTCAGAACGCTGCAGCTCGAGTCCTCACTAAGACCAGGAGGGTGGATCACATCACCCCAGTTCTGATGTCTTTGCACTGGCTTCCTGTCCAACAAAGAATTGACTTTAAAATCCTGCTGTTGGTTTACAAAGCACTGAATGGTTTAGGGCCAAAATACATCTGTGATCTGCTGCTACCTTATGAACCATCCCGACCCCTCAGGTCGTCTGGGACCGGTCTACTTTCTGTTCCCAGAGTCATAACTAAACATGGAGAAGCAGCGTTCAGTTTTTCTGCTCCACATATCTGGAACAAAGACCCAGAAAGCTGCAGGTCTGCTGAGACCCTCAGCTCCTTTAAATCAAGATTGAAGACTTTTCTGTTTGCTGCTGCCTTTAATTGAACCACATTCAATTAATATATTAATCAATTTCCTGCATTTCTGCATTTTACTACTGCATTTTATTTCTTACACTGTTTTTTAATGTTTTAATGAATGTTCTTAATTGTTTTTAAATCTCCTTTGACTTATGTTTTGATGCTTTTAATGGTTTTATGTGAAGCACTTTGAATTACCTTGTTGTTGAAATGTGCTGTACAAATAAACTTGCCTTGCCTTGCCTTGCCTACGAGTTAAAAGCCTGGCAGCAGCGTTCTGTTTCAATTGCGCTCTCTGAATGTCTCGCCTGCTGATACCAGAACAAAGTGCACGGCGGGAGTCGAGTCTGGAAGAGATAAAAGCACGAATGACTCTCTGCAGGTCTGCAGGTGAAAGGAATGACCTGGTTTTTGCTTCGCTGTCCCAATTTAGCAAAGCAGGTCTGCACAACTTTGGTCACATGAGCATCAAAAGTCAGTTCAGAATCAAGCAGATAGCGGGCTTCCATGAGGCCCCCGGACTTGAGGAGAGATCATTGATGCCGCTAGTGCTGGGGCCAGCAGGGGTCGTTATAGTAACATCGAATTCGAGTCTTTTAATTCCAGGAAGTGACTAAAATGGTGAAATATTACCTCAACATCCAGCTAAAAAACGTTAGCAAACACGTCACAACTCGCTAACTTTGAGCTTTCAGATGATTACCACGTAGGCAAGGCCGTGAGCGCCACAAGAAGGGGGCGTTCGTATGGACCTTTCTCATGAACACAGGAAACACGACCCCGTTTACTGAGGGAATAAATCAAGAGAGAAGTAGAGTCATTTTCTCATAGACTTCTATACAACCAGAGGAGTCGCCCCCTGGTGGACACTAGAGAGAATGCAGCTTTAACACGTGAAGCTTTGACTTCACTCTGTAGAACTGGAGGTTGCTGCCTGGGCACACTTCAGGGTCCTGGTTATGGTCAGATGAGGCTAACATGTTAGCAAAGCTATTTTCTGTACACACGCAGCAGCAGACTGTCTCTCTTCAACTGCTAAATGTCTTCTTTGGGCAGATAGTTTGTACTGGGTTTATCTGAGCTAGAACTCTTCTTATATTTCACACAAAGTCAGGATTCAGTGATGATATATACACCTGTTGTTGTTCTTTTCCTGTTGTTCCATTGTTAAGTTTGCAGTGGAGAGCTTCACAGGTGAATTCAGGTGTGTGTGTGTGTGTGTGTGTGTGTGTGTGTGTGTGTGTGTGTGTGTGTGTGTGTTGTTTGCTCAGCATCTCACATGCTCTGTCAGGACGTGGACTTCTTCCACTCCACTGACTTCACTTGAACTCAGCACGAACCGAGAAGTGTGAGGACGAAAGGCCGCGCTCTCGCCGTGTTAAGTTCAGTTCATCTGAGCGCGTGCGCGACGATAATCACACCCAACACTCTCCCAGCTGTGCTTAAAGAAACAGAGCAGGATAACTGGCTATCGAACCAAAACAATCAACAGATCATTCCACATTCCACAGTCAACACCTCCAATAACAGAAGGTGGTTGGAGGTTCAGGGTCTCGCTCAAGCACACGTGGCCCCGTAATGGACTCATTAGTGTTCCGGCCTGTTACGGCGCCGCCTGTGTCGACATATGGCCGGCTTGTTTGTGCACCGTCCTCTGTCATCTCGTGTGCATCAGTATTCAGTGAGTTGCGGCCCTCTTGCTGTGAACAGACACATTATTAGTATTCGTGGCTTCCAGCATGTTCTGGTCCAGCTGGCAGCCAGACCCCCGAGCACGCAGACCGTGTTCCCACACACACACACACACACACACACACACACTTTTGTACTGAACTTGTGTGGAGCCACATTAAATATGTAATTTCCTGCTCGCTGACCTTATCACAACTACAAGTCAAACACAAACCTCGACTCTGAGTGAGGACTGGAGAAAATATCCTCCGCATCCTCACTTACACCTTTAAGGCCCAGTCCCAGACGTCCCCCCTAAGGCCTTGAACCCTGAACCCTCAGGGACTTAACTGACGTCACCTGTTAGATGGTTTCAGTGTGAGTTGAGATGAGATGAGAGTTAATTGTCAAATAATCAATTTGCATGTTTTTATCAAAACTGCTTCAGGAACAAGATGAAATAAATGTGATTCGTCAGGCGGGACACTCTTTGTTTACGTCTCCGTGCTTCCTCTGGTTACTCCGTGTTTGGCATCACAACGCTATGAATTGTGGGTAATTCCCTTGGGCAAATTCTGCAGAAAGGGTTCATAAAGGGCTCTAAATATCGGAGAGGGACTCAAACTCTCGATGACTTGAGAGAACTAAACCCTCACGGACTCGCGCCTCATCGGGCCTCTCAGTGACACTACGTTGTTTAAATTAGTTTGATTTTCATCATGATTATTTCATGCTGCTTTTAATTCTGAACTGCTTCTTGCTGTGAAACTTGGCACTTTTTAATGTTATGAAGCATCTTCTTTGCTCTGTTGGATGAAGGTTAAAATGTCTTTCTTCAGTCCTGCCTGCTTATGTCCACAACAAATGGTGGATTAAACACACCGAAAGCTGCGGAACCGAAACAGACCACATTTAGGTTTGCAAAATAACAAAAGAAGGAGCAAGAAGTTTGCCGGAGCAGATAAGAGGTCCGTGCAGGACGGAGCGTCGTTGAGAAGTGAGCCGAGCGCTCAGCTGCCTCAGAGAGCTGCACACAGGTGATTCCTATCAGGTGATTGATTACCCGCTGGAGACCTGCAGCACACGGAGCAAACACCGTACTCGTTTAATCTGCACGTGCAATCACCACAGCTGTTTCCAACAGCGCGTCACACATTCTATTTTTGATAACATTGCACCTAAACATCGAACGAACTTAGTCTGTAGTCTGCAGAATCTCAGATGGACACTAACACGTTAGTCAGACCCTCTGGCGCTTTAAAACCACCAAAACGTTCAGTAGAATGAACGTTCAGCCAGTGAAGCGATCACGTTTACCGCCTTCATATCGACGAGTCCGTACAAACGTCCCCTCTTGTGGTTCATAACCTCCTACGTTACTTTGAACTCTTTCACAAGTTGGGACGTGTTCACTGACGTTTTTAAAAATGGCGGCGTCCATGGAAGTTTATCTTCTGGTGGATGATACGTTAATATGTTGTAATTCGATGTAAGTTTTCCTCTGTCATCATGACTCCTTTGCATTGCCTGCATTACGTAGACTCATAACTCGCATAACTTGCTGTATTTTTTAGCATCGCTGGCTTTTAGACGCCGATAGTAGCGTCCATGTTGCGGTTGCCTAGCAGCCGTCGTCAACGCCGCGCTCGTCGTGTGCACGACTTCCCGCCTCGTAACCACGAGTTCTACTGAGTGACGGCAGGAAAACACTTTTACACAAAGAGAAAGATGCGAGAAGTTATTATATTAAATCAAAGGATCAACAGAGGTATTTCTATCCGTCACAGGGATGCCAGGCAATAAAGACGCCCCGCAGAAAGGGTTTATTTGCAATTTTTAATACTTTTTCTTGAATGATTACACAGATCCTTGAGTCGAGTAACAGAAAGCAGAAGATCCAACTCCAACAACCTTGACAATGTTCAAAAACAGGTAAAGAGATTTTTGTTCAGAAAACCTTTAATCGTTAATAGAATTAGTAGTATGACATATTTCAATAAATATTTAGATATATACAGATACAGCAGAAACGGTACATTCTTTTTTTTCTCTTCAAATTGCTTCACTTTTTTTGTACAAGCCAAAATATCTGCCATTGTATTTATATTCATGCAAAATATTGTTTCTCAGATTAATGAAAAATAAAAAGGATTTGCTGAACTTTTCTTTGTTTTTTTTTGTTTCATCCTGCTTTGATGTGCACTCTCAGATTATAAGCATCGTAATGAGCTTCGTCAATTTTTCGCAAATCAAACGGGGTGCACTTTGTGCCAATACACGATAGAAGCAAGTAAAGCAAAATTAAGGCCATTCCAACTTGTGCAAAGGAAATAAATAAATAAATATAATAATCATAATAATAACTGTTTCCTTTAGTTCACAGCAGTTCAGAAGTCACTGTATTTTTCCTTCTCCCTCAGGGCATCGGATTGTACAATACATACAAGAGAATCAAACATAACCCCCGAAAACCAATAAGAGTCATTAATCATCGACAAATCAAACCATGCTACTTTAAAATCCAGTTCAGAACCTAAGGATTTATAAACGTCTTCTGTCTTTGTTCAGTCCGTGTGCGTCGCACCGTGACGCAATATAAACCCAGCATCTCTCTCATGTTATGAGCCCCTCCCTCCCCCAACCCCAACAGTATAACAATGTTTAATACAATGGTGAGAGGCCTATGACGAAGCTCTAAAATGACTATGATGCACACACAACACCCACGCCCGAGGGAAAGGGGACGAGTCGTATAAAAATGGTAGTTGAGTGAATGCGTGATATGCTTGTAGGTCCTAGTTTTTTCTTTTTTTCAGTTGCATATTCAACCCCCTTATGGCACGAGAAGAGATGCCCGTGAGCTCTAGAACATGGACCGGCTGCTGTCGGCAGAAAGAGGCGGATGGACAGAAGGATTTATTCCAGACGCAGCGCGTCTTTGGCACAGAAGGAAAAACACGAATCCTCCAAGTTCAGACTGTTTAGGCCGCGATCAGAGCATCAGTGTCACCGTGGAGCTGTGAAGGGACTCGACACGGTGCAATCCTAACGTCAACCACATCTATATTTCTTTTCTTGTTCAGCGGCTCTTCATTTTGGCATTTACATTTTCTTTTTTTTACTTTTCTTGGTTTTTACAGAGCCCTTAAAGTCTCTAAAAAAGTTTTTCAAATGTATTGTATTACTTGTAGACATAAGATACGGATGTCTGAGAAAAAAGAAACACCTTTTGTGAGTTTGTTGGCTTCGTAGGTTCAAGTTTCATGAATTCTGAATGAAGAGCACGTTTTGTGCTCCATGTAGGAAATAAAGTGCAGCAGAATAAATGAATGAAGACGAAGCGAATGCTGCTTTCCAGACAACTCAGAGGCCAGAATGTTCCCAGTCGAAATTCAAAACTTCTGACTTCCGAAGTGTTTGGGTCCACGACGTCGAGCGTGAACCGAAGACGTCGCTAAGCAGCGATGTGGATGTGCAGCATCCACATTTCATTAAAGCTTTCCTGAATAATTGTCTTTGCAGAGACGATACCTTTCACAGATTGTTTAACCAGCTTCCTAATAACATGGCGACGTAATTGGACTTCAATTTACATGCAGAACATGTTTACTTTTCGACAGTATGATATGTTTAAATGAAATACAATATGCTATTCCATCGCTGTGACGTCAGAAAACTGCTTCTTCATGAAGTGCGGGTCGATGGTTCTGTTCATAATAAGAACTCTTGCCCTTGAGTGTGGCTCTGTTGTAGTGTTTCTGACAGAATGAGCTCCTGGTTGTCTGGATTGCAGCATTAGCAGCACGTATATTTGCTTTATAACGGGCTAAGTAAGGTGCACTGCTCTTCTCACGTTTTAATACATCGCTTCTACGTACGTGAGCATCAACGTTGCTGGCGAGACAATGTTAATATAATTGGTTTGTTTAGAAACACAAAAGACGTTTTGCGGGAGCTTTACCTGTGGTGCTAGCATCAAAGAAAGACCACGACGCGAGGGTGTGATTTGGCCCGACAAAGACATGTTATCTGAAAGTAGCACGCAGACATCCTGTCAAACAAGCTACAGACCATGTTTGCCGGCGTTCCTGACTAGCTACGTACTTGTGATACTCCCCTTACGTCTTCTCTACGTACGTGCTGCTCAGCATCACGGCACGTCGCCAAATAGTCACAAAATAACAACAATTGTCCATTTCTTTTGCTCAGCTTGAAAACTATGCAAATAGGAAGTTATTGAGGATCGTTTTGTTGTTATGGACACACGGCGTAGTAGACCGAAGTGTTCTTTTGTTACTTAAACCTGAGTAGGTTGTTATTTTAAGCCCAATCATGATATGTTTCCTAAACCCAGGTTTAGTTGCCTAAATCTAACTTCTTCTAACGTTTTGCAGCGAAATGTCGTCCCGAAAAAGGACGTCCTGCAGAAGGACACAAGAGAACTGGACAATGTCTCAGCGATACACCAATAGATCGCATGTCGTGACTATTTGAAGAAGTGCCTTGAGACTGTGTTGGTATGCAAGCAAAAGAGTTGACATGTGGAAGTCCAAGATAAAGTCAATTTACTGGTTTTTATCTGGACGGGTGAAGCGACATAAGAATTCCATCTGAGTTGCTTTCAGTCGAATGAGTTCTATCTGGTTAACCTCAAGTCTCAGAATGATCAAAGGAATGTATCACGAGAAGTGAGATTCCTCCGAGAGCTTGTGAGGAACTGGATTCGTCCTTTTGATGAAGAGGCCGATGCTGTAGAACCTGATGCTGTTGAAAACACACACGTCCCTCCAGGCTTTGCTGGTTTTTGACTTTGTCTAAATCTGATGGTTTGCATCGTAAATACTTAGCAACAGAGAAATCTGCTCCGACCAACTCGTTAAGAATAACTAGAAATAAAGCGTCCAGGGTGATCGTGGCCTTGAGCGCTTTTACATCACATCAGGGAATGATTTATGAATTAAATGCATATTTATTGCATTGTTCTATGGCACTTCCACTCTAAAGTTAACACATGTTGGAATGTGTACTCATAGCCCTTCAGATCAGTCTAACACGCTCTGACATAACTGAATCCATGAAGATTCAGATCCAAAAAGTCTCATAAAAATAACCTGCTTCCTTTCAAAAATAAAAATAGGGAAGTGCAACGATGTAGAGGGAAAATGCATAAATGTTTCATATCAAAATATGCCTTTATATATATATTTATATGTGTTATAATTGTATTTATATATCTGAAGTTAATCTGGCAATCATATTCAAATCGACTGAATATGTCACATCCTGCAACACAGCTTGAATATTTGCCCACAACAGCAGCAGAAGGCCACGAGAAGAACGTCGAGCACGAGGAATATAAAAAGAAAACATCTTTGGGTTTTGCTTCAAAACCAAGTTGGACCGGAGCTTAAATATGTTGACGGGCAGGAATCCTCCACGTCGTTCCTGCGTGATGCTCAAAAATACAACTTTTATTGTGAAGTTAAATATGTTTTAATCGGCCTTTGTCTCTGCAGGAAGGACAGGAAGTCAACATGATCAGATGTTTCAGTTTGCTGTAAGTGAGGGACATTTTTTTTTAAACTTCACAATAAAAGTCCAGCGGATTGTTTTATTTAAACTCTTCACTGACAAAGCTGCTGCAGTGAAGTGGCTCATTGAATGCTGTATCGTGAGGGAAAAGCTCAACATTTTGTAAAATAGAATTATTCACTTGCTTTTTAGGAAGTTAGTCTGTTGATAACGGGGCTGGAGCCGGGAGGCTGTTAGCTTAGCTGTTAGCTTAGCTGTTAGCATCACTTTTAAATTTAGGGCAGAAGTTCAAAAGACAAATTTAAACTCTGTTCATTTAGACTTTTGTCTTTGCTACAACATTGTAAAATGTTCACCTCTTGCAATAAAACCTAAATCAAATGATGCAGAAGTGACAACGTGAACGGAAACCAACCGTTTGTGCAGAAAAATACTTTTTTCCACTTTTATTTCTTCACTTTGTTTAGCCGTTCTGATTGGCTGAGAGGTTCGGCTCAATCTGTCTGCTGCTGATCTAACACTATGAAACTAATCTGCACGCATCGGGGTGAAGTCCCTGCACCGGTCGACTCTTCTTCTCTGTATTTCTATCACTTCATCTTCATCCATTCCGTCCGTATTCACCGAGGACTGTTCAGCAGTTAGCGGTGGGATGAATGAGCCAGAAAACAACTCGCTTTTCAGATGGCGCTGCTTAATTAAAGGAAAGAAAAAGATATTCATAATTGCATATACTAATTATTGCATAGAGAAGCCTGGAGCAAAGTAAAAGAGATGACTCATCAATCAAACCAAATGATCAAATCCCGTCCAACGTGGCTATACGGCAAACATAAATCCAGTGGTCCACTCCACGGGCACGAAGACGTAGCCGTTCACAAATGACGAGGTTCTCAGCGACAGTTGGTGCGTGTGTGAATGAGATGGAAATACAGTTAATTAAGGTATAACAGGTGCTATAATCTGTATAATTTACTACATATGTCCTCTCGGCTGGGGAAGGGTGGGGTGTCACATTAAGGCGGGGTCAAAGCAAGGAAGCACTAATCAGATGTAAACATGTGGTTCAGTCCCGATGAGCACGAGGAGAGCCAGCGGGGACAACGTTTGACGGACTCTGTCCCGCAAACTGACACCTCTGGGGATTAGAAATAACCCCGAAGAAGCCCGGTGAGGAGACGTCACTCCACGACGTCAAACCGTCCGCTTTCCTCTTCCCAAGAAAACGGGTCCGGAGCTGCAGAGCGCTGCGCGGCCACAAGCGACATGTTTACTTGGCACGTAAGTTAAGATACAAACCAAAACAACCAACTGCAACATGAAGTAAATGAAGGACAGGTAGAGGAACACGACGAACACAGACAAATGAGATGTTGTGTCTCAGAATCCTCAGCACTGCTCCTTCAGTGTTTCTTATTTTTTCTTCTTATTTTCGTCCAGTCGTGCGGTCGACGGCGGCGGCGGAACCTCGAGTGTCTCCGCAGGTCAAGGTCTGGTGGTGTTGGCGGCGGCGGGAGGACAAAGCGCTGAGGAGTGCTCGCGATACACGTTTGAAGCAAATCTAGA
>CM051689.1:2529576-2552076 GCA_028022725.1 Lycodopsis pacificus | reverse complement strand
ACTGCGCTCAGCTGCACCTCGCAGCCATTCATCACTGCTGTGACCGCGATCAACAACCGACCGATCCCTCCGGGGAAATATCGCTCTAATCCGATCCATCCTACCATGCTAACTCAATTAGCACGCGCGGAGTTGAAGATGTGTGCTAAGCATGCTGGCAATTCCCGTAGAACACGACTAACTTTTATTAGTTTTACATACATCATGTTTGCTGGTATCGTTCTGTTTGATCTTTTCACTGGAAACTAATATTGATATTTGACAATTCTGCAGAACTCCAGATACATTATTTA
Source organism: Lycodopsis pacificus (assembly GCA_028022725.1). Classification (NCBI taxonomy): domain Eukaryota; kingdom Metazoa; phylum Chordata; class Actinopteri; order Perciformes; family Zoarcidae; genus Lycodopsis; species Lycodopsis pacificus. Next base: position 2,551,783 of record CM051689.1, on the reverse strand, counting down.
CTCTTTATAAAATTACTATTTTTTGGTAAAATTATGACAAAGTTCTTGCACACCACAAAGTCTCATTGACAGATGTGTTGTATCTAAAACTCACCAAAAATATGTGGTTATTTGGTTAAAAATGAACAATGCCGGTCATAATGTCCGGTCAACACTTGATGTGATCAGAATAATCCTTATTCACGCCGCTTCACGCCGCATCACGCCGCTTGACGCCGCTTCACGCCGCATCACCCCGCTTCACGCCGCTTCACGGCGCATCACGCCGCTTGACGCCGCTTGACGGCGCTTCACGCCGCTTCACGCCGCATCACGCCGCTTGACGCCGCTTGACGCCGCATCACGCCGCTTGACGCCGCATCACGCCGCTTGACGCCGCATCACGCCACTTGACGCCGCATCACTCCGCTTCACGCCGCATCACGCCGCTTGACGCCGCATCACGCCGCTTCACGCCGCTTCACGCCGCTTCACGCCGCATCACGCCGCTTGACGCCGCATCACGCCGCTTGACGCCGCTTGACGCCGCTTGACGCCGCATCACGCCGCTTCACGCCGCATCACGCCGCTTGACGCCGCATCAGTCCGCTTCACGCCGCTTGACGCCGCATCACGCCGCTTCACGCCGCTTCACGCCGCTTCACGCCGCATCACGCCGCTTCACGCCGCTTCACGCCGCTTCACGCCGCTTGACGCCGCATCACGCCGCTTCACGCCGCTTGACGCCGCATCACTCCGCTTCACGCCGCTTGACGCCGCTTCACGCCGCTTCACGCCGCTTCACGCCGCTTGACGCCGCATCACGCCGCATCACGCCGCTTCACGCCGCATCACGCCGCATCACTCCGCTTCACGCCGCATCACGCCGCATCACGCCGCATCACGCCGCACACACTGGTTCTTGCTTTGACGCTGTGAACGTTGGCATTGGATGCAAATTCAAATGTTTGCGTCACCGGACAATAAAACATAAAACACAAACTGTCGGGGGGCTTACGTGAGCTGCAGCTCCCCTCTGCAGAGAGCTGGAACCTGACTGATAGTCCTCTAAGAGCCCTAATGGAGGTCCGTGGATCACATTAGAGTCACATTAGAAGGACTGGACAGAGAGGTTAATTAAGAACGTGAGACGCCCAAAGACTCTCTCTCTCTGTGTGTGTGTGTGTGTGTGTGTGTGTGTGTGTGTGTGTGTGTCAGTGGGGTTTCATCATGGCTGGATTTATTTCACGGCAGAGCCGCCGGGATTAACGGTGACGTTCTTATTGAGGGGGGATTTTATTCTCCAGGTTTATTCATCGTGCTTGAATACAAAGTAAAAAAGTCCCGAGGAGCTGAATTTAAAACTGTTTTACACTTTTGAATAAATCCTACATTTGGAGCACATTATACAAACCTTTCGGCGGAATCCTGTTTCAAATGCAAATACCTTAAATTCCTCTCTGTGTTTCCTTCGTGTCCTCAGAAGTCCTGTTAGTTCATAGTGGAAAACACACGATGCTTTCCAGGGTTCGTGATGAGTCGAGGTGGTTTGTGCTCCAGCGGTGGGAAGCATCACATGTCATCACATTCTCACCTCCAGCTGTGCAACATGGCGGCTTGGTCAGTGGCCTCACGCTTCAGACGACAGTGTGTAGCTTCGACTGGCAATTTTGGAAAACCATTGTAGTTTGGGTTAGATTAAGTTAGTACACACGCGGGTCTCTTTCGTTACAATCACATCCTGACTTCCTCCTTTAATTCCGTCATAACTACATCATATTATCACAACTAAAGTTTGACATGTAGGGCCACTTACTGAGCTTCCATATTTGACGATTTAGGATCGAGATCCTGGAAGTTGGCAGCTATTTTTAATACAAATGCGTGTGCTGAGATTGTAAAATATTGTTTTACTATGGATTTAACTACCAACAGTCCATGAAGTAATACATTGCTTACATGTTAATGTACAAAAAATACAAGACTATAAATAAAACTATTTTAAATTGCCCTCACCGTCACTTTTAATATTTTTACTTTCAATATTTCATGTACATTATGCTGATCGTACTTCAGTACTTTTTAAATTTAAATTGCGTTTACGTGTAGCTGAGGGTTTTTACAACGTAGTATTACTAGTTTGTGAGTACTTGTGCTCCGTACTACATTGTATATTGTCTTCACCAGCTGTGTTACATCTAAAGATAATCTTGTTTTTGATGGATTGAAAAGTTCTGATTTGTTGGTATTTTGAGTCTTTTCCCCTTTTTTAAATTATCATGAACTATAAAATAAATCAAATTGAAGTAAATCTGTCTTTTAAAGGAGTCTTTTGTGCATCTAAAGCAACAGCTCTGTCTTTGTGCTCAGCTAAGCTAGCCGGCTGCTGGTTGCACTAGTCCTTTAATGCCTGCCTCATCAAATATCAAAACAAGGTTTTCATGACATCGTTGGAGTGTTTTTTAATTAAATAGAGCAGCGAATCTAAGAGGAATAAAAACAAAGTGTTCTGGGGTTCATCTTTGCTTTCTGCCGGTTCAGGTTTATGGAACTCACTCGTGACGCAGCAGATTTATTAAAACCGTCTTCGTGTTTGTCCTATTCTTATCTTCATTCTGTGGAGCTTCATCTGTTTTCATTAAACTTTCATCCAATATTCATTTCCACATTCCGTTCCATCTCTCTGTCGCTTGGTTGCTGCTTTCATTAAAATCGCCTGAAAGCGCCACAAACCGCATTTATTTTTCAACACGTGTGAGAAGTACCAGCTGAAGTGTGAATGTTCACATACAATGGCCTCGTGCTACCTGTTCAGGGTAAAGAACCCCTCATGAATGAATCACAGCCAGTGACTCCAGTCACCTGAACTCACCTCGAGACAGGAAAAGCCCATCGGTCACATGCAATGAACGACACGAAACACAGAACTCAGCTCAGCTCAGCTTCTGTCCTAAATTCACCTTCAGCAGCACCTGACAGCAAAATAAACCCCGATAAGAAGTCCTCACGAACAAACAAATGGCCTCAGCTGTGAAAATGTTGACGTCAACAGAACGGACGAGCTGCTTTTAGCAAAACTCGAATGATGTAACAGCACCGCCGGCCTAAATTCACCTCCTGCTTTCGTCGTGTGTCACAGAAAAATAAAAAGAAACATGCAGAAGGTTCGGCGTGCCGGATGTGGGTCAATCCTGAGCCCACGTTCAGGGGATTGGGGATTACAACAATAGGATTTAGGGTTTATACTTTTTTCACATATTTTTTTTTTCTCTCCCCCACAAACCGCTCTCAGCTCCGTGACTCCGTTTCCCCCCCGACGCTTTCATCAAACTCACGCGGAACAAACGGCATCAAACAGCTAATTTTATTTGGTGCCACGAAGTCCACAATCAGGTCCGAGATGTCGTCTGTGAAAGCCGGTTCCCAACCTAAGGGGCGGGATCCTCCAAAGTGGTCACGAGATTAACCCCAGGGGTCGCATGAAGATGATGAAAGTTATGAAAGACGACAAAATAAAACATATTTCTGCACATGAAATGATTTCATCGTAGTTGCTTATCAGGATATGCTCAGTAAGTAAAACGGGAACTATAGTCAGCTCTTCAGTCGACATTTTTGATTTTGCTTTAATTTATTTGAATGCGTTATTGTTATTTATTCTTTATCACGTGATTTCTTTTACTGCTACTACACGTATTACTTCTATAGTATTTATTTTTCATTACTTCTCTTCATTTCTTTTCTCTTACTATAAGGTCAGTTTAGTCGCCGTTCTGGAGCTTTTGATCATAAAACATGATCTTCATGAGCAGAAACATCTGCTAGTGCTTGTGCGTATTGACATCATCTCACTGCTTTCAGACGCGTTACAGAACAGAGAGAGCAATTAGTTGATTCATTGAAAAATGAAAATAATCATCCCAAATACTAACTGTAAAAAACAAACATGATCTTTTCCCCAAACTCAACCCTAAACCTGATCCTGACTCCATCCTTCACACTAAACTTAACCAATCTAATCCTGAACTGGACTTCCTGGCACAGGGGTCCTCACGTCACAGGAACCACGTAACCTTTACTGGCCTTGCGAGGACACTCGGTCCTCATAAATACGGAAACACACGAACGTGCTCACACACACATTAAAACATGTCAAACTCAATCAAGCAGCTAGTCGCGGCACGAACACATGCCCTGCAACGACCAAATGCACGACAGCACTCGCGAACGCACTCATGCATGGTCACCGGCTGTATAGATACAATCTCTCCACCTCACACACACACACACACACACACACACACACACACACACACACACACACACACACACACACACACACACACACACACACAAATACAGGACTGTACGGACTGTATACTGCAGGCTCATTGTTGCATTTCTTGTGGGTGTTTTCTTGTCCTCTACCTACACTCACACACACACACTCACACACACACACACACATACTCACACACACACACACACACACACACACAAATACAGGACTGTACGGACTGTATACTGCAGGCTCATTGTTGCATTTCTTGTGGGTGTTTTCTTGTCCTCTACCTACACTCACACACACACACACACACACACACACACACACACACACACACACACACACACGCACACGCACGCACGCACGCACGCACACACACACACACACACACACACACACAGCAGCAGTTTCACAATCAACCAGCTCTTCAATATTCCCCGCAGGCCTGACAACTTTACTCCTTATTCAATACAGCAGCCTCAGGCTGATAAATCCAACCGGACACACAGAATTGACTGATTAAATACTTCAAAGACAAAACCAACGAAGGAAAGTAGAGGAAGAAGAAACGAAGGAGCCCTGATACATCTCAACACTCCCGTCTTGACATTGTGCGTTGTCATTTTTACTGAATATATCCAAATCAGTTTTGGGAAATTAAGTAAACTTGACATATTTTCAGGTCTCCAGTTTATCTTCATCACATCAAAAGCACTCTTCATCGGCTTTTTTTGAAAAGAGAAAAAGTACGGAGGTTCTGATGTGTTTCTGACTTCACAGCGACGTCACAACAAAGAAAAGAAAAAGGTTGTTGATGTCATCATCATGTTTAAATGCTGCTGTTTTGCATCAATAGTGGATTAAGCATCACATTAAAACACACCCGTGCACACTCACCACCCTCACAAACAAACAACAACAACACCTCGCTGTTTGCTAGAATGTTAATCATTCGACATCTGCAGCCACTTGGTTCAACTCAACATCTCACACAAGGTCCATCTGGTATTTGTTCAGGATCTATATTTTCATAATAATTAGACAAACTGCAGAGGCTGCTGAGGATCATGTGGTACGGTTGGTTCCAGAAGACCTAACGTTGTCTATTCTCACCCACATCTCCTCAAAAACAGCAGCTTGGTCAGAAGTCCTGAGCTTCAAACTGTGACACTCTGCATGACCGCAGTGATGGCCACGTTGTTTAAAGAGCAATAACGTTGCGTTGCTAAATTGTGGTGGTTGCATTACTCAGTGACGTTACTAAGTCGCATTAGCGCGTCACATTAACACGTTGCGTTAGTCACGTTACTAAATCGTGTTAGCACATTACTAAGTCTTGTTAACACGTTGCGTTAGTCACGTTACTAAATCGTGTTAGCACATTACTAAGTCTTGTTAACACGTTGCGTTAGTCGCGTTACTAAGTCTTGTTAGCACGTTGCGTTAGTCGCGTTACTAAGTCTTGTTAGCACGTTGCGTTAGTCGCGTTACTAAGTCTTGTTAGCACGTTGCGTTAGTCGCGTTACTAAGTCTTGTTACCACGTTGCGTTAGTCACGTTACTAAGTCTTGTTAGCACGTTGCGTTAGTCGCGTTACTAAGTCTTGTTACCACGTTGCGTTAGTCGCGTTACTAAGTCTTGTTACCACGTTGCGTTAGTCGCGTTACTAAGTCTTGTTAGCACGTTGCGTTAGTCGTGTTACTAAGTCTTGTTAGCACGTTGCGTTAGTCGCGTTACTAAGTCTTGTTAGCACGTTGCGTTAGTCGCGTTACTAAGTCTTGTTACCACGTTGCGTTAGTCACGTTACTAAGTCTTGTTAGCACGTTGCGTTAGTCGCGTTACTAAGTCTTGTTACCACGTTGCGTTAGTCGCGTTACTAAGTCTTGTTAGCACGTTGCGTTAGTCGCGTTACTAAGTCTTGTTAGCACGTTGCGTTAGTTGTGTTACTAAGTCTTGTTAGCACGTTGCGTTAGTCGCGTTACTAAGTCTTGTTAGCACGTTGCGTTAGTCGCGTTACTAAGTCTTGTTAGCACTTTGCGTTAGCATGTTGCGTTCGTCGAGTAAGCACGTTGTGTTAAGTGACTCAACCTTCTTCACTTCGTAACAAACATACTAATATTAACCCAAACCACCAAGAGCAGCCGGACAGTGTCACATAGACGAGGACATTCTCACTGAGAAGTCCCGACGCTCTCATCTCTGCCTCTCGTAAATGATGCATTTCCAGAACCAAAACTTTCGGAGCCGAGGGGAAAGTTTCTTTTCCTCCTCCTCTACATTGTGAATCCATTACGAGCCTCGTCTCTGTTTTTAATCGCGCTCCACGCTCCGCCCATGAAACATTGATGGCCTGTGTTTCAGCCCGGTGATGAGCGCTGGATCTTTCAGAAGGCCCGGGGACGGAGGGGAGCAGGGATTTTAATCCAAACTGCATTTTCTTCGTGTTTACACTGCCGAGCATCGCCCCGACGACCACCTGACGAACACGAATGTTTTATTCTGATAAAAGCACGGGGAGGATCTCCACCGCAGTGGTGCCGCTTTTCAGCCCTTAAAAAACAACACATCTGTGGTTTTAAACAATTTGTTTCTGTTTTGTTTGGGTGTTTGGAGACAGAAACAACAAGTCTGGGCACAGCGGAGGCTCCAGTGTGGACAAAACAGTGTTTGTGTCTGACCATTGGAAAACAGAGCTCGTCTTTAGTACTTCCTCTTCAAGATATTTTCTCCTCACATACTTTCTGTCTTTTCTCGAGTGCATCTAAACATCTGAAGGACACAACGTTAACGGCAGCTATGGAGGATCAGTAGAATAGTTCGATTCATAAATCATCTTTATCGAATCTTTAAGTCGCATATTATTCTTTCAAAAGCACTAAAAGCTCACTCATAACGCCTCAGTCTTCATTTCAGCTGATATCTCTGTCGAGGCACCGGGACACACACGAACCCACGAACTGGCGGACAGATAAAGAAATGTGAACGTAAATGTGAATGCTGGACTGTGTCACAGATGTGACGGATGTATTCACCTTCATGTGTCGTCGCCTCCGTCTGAAGCGCAGCAGCTCCTTGTGTTGGCGGGCGATGAAGTTGACGGCGGCGTACTCCAGCAGGGCCGAGAACACAAACAGCAGACACACGGCCATCCAGATATCGATGGCTTTGACGTAGGACACCTGTGGAGGAGGGGAGGAGGTGTTAGAGGAACAGGAAGTCACATCATAATGATGCTGAACCTCCGACAACGAAGGAAGTGATGCCTTCGAGTTGAAAAAGTTTCCAGCTTCAGACTGTCCTGACAGTTTCTCCAAGTTTCCAGAGTACAGTTTTTTGGCACTCAATACACTGCATATAATATTTTACTCCAATTTATATCTAGACTGGTCAGCTGTGGGTTAATCCAGGTTGGACAGGGCGACTGTTTATGAGAAGTGGACCTGATCATCGTGACGTCACCCTTTGGTTTGTGGACTACGGTTTTGAAGCCCTCGAGTTCGGCATTTTCGGTCGTCGCCATCTTGTTTTTGTTCAACCAGAAGCGACCCCAGAGGGTGGAGTTAAGCACAACCGAAAAAATGTTCCTATTAACTTTCATGAAGTGAAAACACACAATGAAAGGGTTGAAGTTGTAAGACGAAAACACGGACAACTCCCTAACCGGACAACACCGTGGTAGAGACCTGTCAATCACTGTGTCGCCCCGCCCTAAAGCATCCCCTGCTTTATGGTCTGTGTGACTCTAAATGGACCATCATGTACTAAATGAACATCATGCTGTATTGAAGAAGACTTGAAACTAGAGATTGAGACATACACTCATGTTTACAATGTTTACTGAGGGAATAAATCAAGAGAGAAGTAGAGTCATCTTCTATAGACTTCTATACAACCAGAGGAGTCGCCCCCTGGTGGACACTAGAGAGAATGCAGCTTTAAGGCATGTTAAGACCATGGGGTCGGACGTTAAACCACTGAGTGGGAAACCTTGTGGTTGGAATGAGTTACTACAGGAACATATAAAGGTATACTAGCTGCATATAGTTAAAGTAGATTGAACGGACTAAACAGCCAGATGGCGAAAGAGCTACATTACAACGAATCAGCACATAAAACCAGTCGAGTGTCAGCAGCTTCGACGTACGAAGAGTGAAGCAAGATGGACAGTTTAAGGGCTGTCCAGATAATAAGTGCTAAACGGAGTCTGGTTGGATCATTGTCTGATTGCTGTCTGCCCGCCAAGTGTCATTATTCAAGTGCAGCCACCCGGCCTGTCATAACAGCTCTGTGCCTCCACACGTTACGACACGGCGCCGCCTCAGACGGAGATCCCCGTTCTGACACGCAGAGAGCAGAAAACCCACAATCAGCCGTTTAAGATCCAATTAAACTACGACTTCGGATCACAAGCACGCCGCAGCGCTTATCATCGCCGCTCAGCCTCCTTGTGATTCATGCCCGTTCGCGCCGAGTCTGATGCAGTTATCTCGAATGCACGACTGACCCCCCCCCTCCCCCGTGAACTGGGTCACTTGGGTTGATGGTCACCCAGGCAGAGAGAGAGAGAGAGAGGCAGAAGAACTGAAAGAGGATTCTTAGAGTACTCCACTTTACTGACAGAATACAAATAATAACAAAAAGAGATAAAAACAGATCTTAAAGGTATTTCAATTTTTGGATTCTGTATGTTTTGCTGTTATTTTTCAGTTGTTTGGATGGAAATATAAAATTAATTAAATATATTTGGATCAAAAGCAAGATGAAGAAAACACATTTCCATGAAGCAATTTGAAAGAAATCCCTTCAAATGTCCCTTTTCCTGCCTGAAAACCTTCATTCTGTAAACAACATACTTCTCTGAAAGGTGGTTGAAAGGCATTCTGGGAAAGTAACCCACTGGGTGACGTAAATGAAGCAGATGCAGGGAGAGTGGGGTACAACTAACTGTTGTCTTTAATCATCACGTCTCTAATCAGTTTATTTCCTGGTGTCCATTTAGTTTTAAGCTTGAGAGCATGAAACGTCCGAATTAAGCCGAACGAAGCCTTTTCCTTATTGTGCTCGTTAGATTTAGATTTTGTACTCAAAAGATCTTTAAAGTTAGATAATGTGTATCGAAAGCATCATTTTTACCATGAAATCAGATACAATTCTAAATATCCATTAAAATCAGCCACAATAAAAAGTATACGTTTCGATGAGATGGGACGTTTCTGGGCGTCAGCGTCTGGGCTCTGGGTGTGTAGGAAGCTGTGAGAATTGCGGACAAAGTGCGGAAAAATATAGCGAGACAAAGCTCGTGAGTGACTCGGGGGTTGGCCTTCAGGTGATGACAAAACTCAAAAGGCTCTCTCTACAGCCAGTGTTTGGTTTGTCCGTTCTGGGCTCCTGTAGAAACACGTTGGACTCTGGGAAGAGGACCTGCTCCCGATCTAGGTATGAAGGGCTCATTCTGAGCTGATGAAAACACGATTCTTCGTTTCAGGCGATTACACACTAACGAAGACATCGGTATGAATATTAAAGGAGATTGAACAGGAGGAGCCAGAGACAGACTCGCCGGGATCAGACATGTCAACAAAGACGGCATCCGAAGCGTGACGCATCACCTCGTAGACATCGTTGAACTTATCGAGAGAAGGTTAAATCGGATTTCAGATTCACTAATCTTTCCGTCGGAGCCTCGTGAGGCGTCGTGGACACAGAATCAGTCGTATTATTTCTTCTGACAAACAGAATAAAAGGACAATCCGCTCACCTGCGTGTGTTATCTCAAGGACCAGAACCATCTTCTGACTGACATTGTGTAATTTAGGAGCTTTCAAACCTCATGAAAGGAGTTCTTGTGTCGCAGTAGAGTGATAACAGCAACAGAATTCTTCTGCTTTGCTAAAAATCTCTCAAACAGTAATATTTCCTCCTCCTGACTTACCTCCTTTCCTCATCTCCTTCGCCTGACATGGTTCATCCCTCCTCTGTGGCGTGTGAGACGAGCCGTGTGTTTATGTGTGTGTGTGTCTGCTATCAATCACACACACACACACACACTCAGATGTACATGTGTGTGTGTGTCTGCTATCAATCACACACACACACACACACACACTCAGATGTACATGTGTGTGTGTGTGTGTGTCTGAGCAGTATGCCCACCTAAGCTCAGCTGTGCTGTGTGATCATTATTGTGACAGCTGAGCTGCAGAGGAATCACGGTTCACTTGTTCAATTTTTGGAGCGCATGAAGCACCTAATGTCAACAAACACCGTGTGTGTGTGCGTGTGTGTGTGTGTGTGTGCGTGCGTGCGTGTGCGTGCGTGTGCGTGCGTGTGTGCGTGTGCGTGCGCGTGTGTGTGTGTGTGTGTGTTGGGGATTACAGCTTCCCTGGACATAATTATATAATCCAGGCTCACGCAAAGTCTGGACGTTTTTTTTTTCTCCCTTAATCTGAAAATCCTTCACAGGAAAAGATTTCTCTCGTTTTTAAAAAGTTATTTTTCTTTGTTTCTTTGAACTTCGTCTGTTGATTGTCTCTTTTTCTTCTTCTCCTCCATTTCTCTCTCTCATTTCTCCGTCTGTCTGCCTCTTTGCTACCATACACTCCCACTTTATTTTCCATTTCTGTCTTCTCTTCCTCTTCATCCATCTTTCCCTCTTTTTATATACAATACCTCTTTAAATCTTTAATTTACTCAATAAGAAGACATTCACCTATGAATGTCTCATTCAGCGTTCGGTTGTACTAAGCTCCTCCCTGTTGTTTAATTTCTGGTTTCAGAAAACCAAGATGGCGACGGGCAATGTGTCGAACTCCAGGCTTCAAAACAACACTCCACCAACGGATGACATCACAGCGGCTACTTCATACAGACACTTCATGCTTCAAACACTCATTCTTCAGCAGAACTTTAAGCTCTTTGTATATCTTTCTTCTTTTTCTGACAATCCCTCACGACATTTGTTTTTTTTGCTGTACTTTCACAAAAACTAAAGTTTTCCTTCAATGTTTGGTCAGTGAAAGGTGCGTTTGATTCGTCCTCACCTTGGGCAGGGAGGCTCTGGAGCCGGAGCTCTGCGTGGTCATGGTCAGCACGGTGGTGATGCCCAGACCCACCCGGGCGGGCGCGGCGTCCATGTTGATCCAGAAGGAAACCCAGGACAGGATGACGATGAGCAGCGAGGGGATGTACATCTGGATCAGGTAGTAGCCCATCTGACGCTCCAGGTGGAAACGAGCCTCGATGCAGGTGAATTTACCTGGGCGGGGGGGGGGGGGGGGGGGGGGGAGATTGGTTTAATTAAAAGTGAGGAAGCGGTTTGTGGAAGATAAGAGGAAGTAAGATAGATGGAAAGAAGAGATCCGATGGAAGCTGCATTAGAAGTGAATTAAGAAGAAGGAATCCAGGTGAGAAGATAGAAAGCACGAATAAAATATCCTCATACAGCAGTTTGTATGATATCTTACAAAAATGACTCATTTTATGTGTTTTTTCCTACAAAAGCCAGCAACACATTTCATTTCCACTAGTCACACACATAGTCTTTTCAAAATAAACTTCCAAGGAAACTATGTAGTTAGGTTTCGGAGAATATTGTTGTTTGGATCAAAATAGCTACAAAAATACCGTCACTTAATTATGCAAGTGACGTGACAAACATATCTATCTATCTGCAAATATCACTGTTTGTTGGACCCGTCCACCGCCCTCACTGTGTGGCCTTCATCCTGGTTTCAAGAATACGTGGAAAACATACAACATAACTTGTATTGGAGGGTAAAGCTAACGCTGGATGAAACCGTCTGACTATCGAGACGAGGTTCTGCTGATCAAACACCTGGTGAACCCAGCGCCTCTCCTCCCCGAGGAAGCTGCACTCACTAGCTTTTGACATGCGCTTCATCCGCCTCAATCCTCCCTGTGGACCGAGAACAAACATCTACAGCAGCCCGACTCAAAGGAAAGGAGCACGAATAACCCCGATACCACACACACACACACACACACACACACACACACACACACACACACACACACACACACACACACACACACACACACACACACACACACACACACACACACACACACACACACACAGGTCATTTCCCTTCCAGACCCAGAGGGCCATGTCAAGCTTTATTCCTCCATCTCTCAGACTCATTAAAGCCGGAGTTAACTCGGGCGCTTGACCCTTTTTTATTATTTATTCACGGACATTTTTAAGCACACTAAACCCCGTTGGTGGACATCTTCAAACTGCTGTCGGCTGCGCAGGACGGGATCTAAACGGCATGACGGTTTTATAATGAAGACTTTGGAACGAATGCTGGTCGGCAATTGTGTTTAGAAAGATCTCTCACTTCCTCCAAACGGAATAACAGATTATTTGACAATGATTATTTATTAAAAGAAAGTTTAAAGTAAATCAGGTTTAACAATGAAAGTAGAAACAACCAACCGCTCTATTATGTGTTGTTTAAATCTATTCTAAAGAGTTGCTCCCTACGAAAAGGTCATTGCTTCATAACGAGACGGCTTATGACACTTAAGGCTTCAAAAGATGTTCACGACTCGCTTAGATATCCATGGGGCCGATCATTTGGGCTCTTTGGGAAATTAACTGAATTTGCAGCACAAGAGATTCCAGGAAAAGGAAACAATAGAAATAATGACGCCGGTCAACGTTTAAACTCTGCTTTGAAGAAAAAAGTTCCTTCGTCGGTTTCCTCCGAGGCGGCGCGGTTTCATTCAGAATCCCCGATTATCTTCACCTCAACACTCACAAACAAACAGCTGGAGCTGATGAGACAGAGGTTTACATTAACGGAGAGAGAGAGAGAGAGAGAGAGAGAGAGAGAGAGAGAGAGAGAAAGGGAGAGAGAGAGAGGGGGAGAGAGAGAGAGACAGAGAGAGAGAGAGAGAGAGAGGGAGGGATTAGAGGAGGGAGAGGATGTTGGACTGGCAGTGAAAAGGAGGATGAGCCGGAGGGGTAAATAGCGGGACTGACGACATGTCATCTTCTCTGCAGCTCTCGCGCTATAAGCCAAAGTGTAAATCACCAGCGGGAAATCAGAGACACACAAACGCTCGTCTTTGCCGAATATCAAATGAAACCAAACAAGGTAAACACTTGAACACAGACACAGCAGGTGGTTCTGTTGGTTCGTGCTGACGGCCGAGAGAGGAGGTTCAGAGGAGCAGATGACTCGACAGAGAAGTTCGTGCCTCTTCCTCATCATGAAACAGAACAAAAAGGATATTCTGTCCTGTCACACAGTGACGGATTAAGATGGATGAGCAACCTGAGAAGTGAAGCCAATACTGAATTACCTTAAACCTCTGGTTGTATAGAAGTCTATAGAAAATGACTCTACTTCTCTCTTGATTTATTCCCTCAGTAAACATTGTAAACATGAGTTTATGTCTCAATCTCTAGTTTCAAGTCTTCTTCAATACAGCATGATGTTCATTTAGTACATGATGGTCCATTTAGAGTCACACAGACCATAAAGCAGGGGATGCTTTAGGGCGGGACTACATGGTGATTGACAGGTTTCGTCTTACAACTTATACCCTTTCAAAATGTTGTTTTGTTTTGTTTTGACTTCATGGAAGTTAATTGTAGCATTTTGGTCACCTCCTAACAACATCATGGTTGTACTTAGCTCCACCCCTCTCGTGTCACAAAGAGATGGCGACAGCTGGAAAACTAGATGCTGATGGCCAAAAACCAAGATGGCTGAACTGGAGGCTTCTGAATGGGCAGTCCACTCGCCGACAGGTGACGTCACGGTGACTGCGTCCACTACGGTCGATGCCAGCACCATCAATACCGTGTGAAGGTCCGATTCACAAAAGATTCTACAACGGAGTGCAATTTACCTTTGTTTTGTGTCTGATTGCAAATATCCACGAGTCAAAGTATAAATATTACCTTTGCACGCAGTCGGCGGAACAACGGCAGAGAAAAAGCCAAAAGACTGGAGGTAAAGGTCAACATTTGGAAGGAATTTAAACACGACAGAGATAATCAGTATTTGGGATTAAATCTGTTGCTCCCGTCACAACAGCTCTCTGAACGCGGCAGTAACTTCAGCGTGACCCGGAGTGACTTCCGGCTGATCTTTGTGAATTGGACTGTTTCTGAGGCTCATTTGCATAGAAAGGGGCTAACGCTGTCCAAATGTCTGCTCATTACCTGATGTAAATACGTAGCTCAGGAGCACTTCGCCCTTTGTGGTGCTTCGAGAATCAAACGCTTTCCTTTTGTCTTTTAATTGCAGGCTTAGCGACAGCTGCACACTCCGTTTGTGAATTGGCCCCGCGGTCTGTTTTAACACGACCTCCGGGTTCTGCAAGTCTTTTTTTAAATTCTACTCATAGTGGTATTACAGTAAGTCTGTCCAGATTAAGACCGTACAGAGAGATGCTAACTGTAGTACAATGCAGCTGAGGATAGATGAGGTCTATCATGTCAGCAGCACACTACAAGACGTACAATTATTATAATATCTAGATTAAAGGGTGCATGCATGGCTGCATAAAGCACTTTACAATATGCCTCTCATTAACACGCTCACACACACTCACAGCCAGCGACCGTACGAGGTGCTGGTCGGGCCATCTGGACTGACTCGTGGTGGACCGGAGGAGTCCCATCAGACCGCTCTACCTCCTGAGCCGCAGCTTCAGAGTTTCATCATCGCCGACATGTTCAAACTCCTGCATCGCATTCACGTTCCTCAAGATTCTTCTCCGAAAAGCACGAGGCGGGTTTGATACAATCGTTGAGTAAACCTTCCCATACCGTGCACCGACAGCTGAAAGCATCCTTCAAAGAATCCTGAAACGGTAAAACACGCGTTTGGTTTTTCCTCCAGCTTTGTTTTTTAATGTTCAAGCTGCTGTTTCCAAGATCAAGAATGAAGAATTCGCTCTGTTTGACTTGAGAAAACAACCGCTCACAGGGAGCAGCTCTCTGCAGCCGCCTAACCAGCCAGTGAGGTGGTGACCTCTCGCAAATCAAGATCAACACCAGCTGTAGTGAGCGGGACCAGAAGACCAGAAGACCAGAAGACCAGAAGAAACATTCTTCTGTCTGCCTGCAGAAGCCTCTCAACGGCCTCTTTGCATCGTCGTGGATCGTCAGCCTTACGCCGTTCTTCAGAAGATACAGGACTCAGACACTTCACTCTGAACTTGATTGTGGTATTTGATGTGAGCGCTCCGTGCACTACCTGCTGTCTCCTGACTGTGCTGCACAGCTGAGAGCCAGACGATCTGCAGCTGAACGTTGCAGCCAGAAGCAGCGCTCGTCCTCGTGCGGCTGCAGGACGGAGAGTAACAGCGGATGTTGACGCTCGCAGCACGGAGACGGAGGAAGGTGGTCCACCGCCTTCCCCTCCGATCTCTCTGCTCCTGTTTCACTGCACTGTGTACCTTAGGAGGTGGAATCCACAGCAGCCTGTCTTTTTAATTTATGTTTTCATCTCATTTATTGTGTTTTATCCGCTCTGGACTTCACAGCGATCACCTGCCAATCCAACAGTCCACTAGTTATTAACCCTCTCAACCCCGGAGCACCTTTGGTTCATTTTCTCCTGCACACGTTGCTCTCTCTGGCCTCGTGTTTCACTTCAATATCAAAGTCCTGCTCCTCTGGAAGCAGAGCAGTCACGGCTGGAAGGAGAGGAAACGCAAACGCAACACAGTTCTAATGACATCAATCAAAAGTTGAATTTCTTTGATGATTTATTTTACATAAATGGACACTCAATCAATATATTTAACATTTATCCAAGTGCTACCAAGTGTTACCAAAATAAAAGAAAGGGTCTTCAAGCGTTATGTATTAATCTATTTGCATTGTTACAGCCTCTCCTCTCCTCTCCTCTCCTCTCCTCTCCTCTCCTCTCCTCTCCTCTGTTTCCGTTTCCGGTTGCGTGTGAGTGTGAGTGTGGGTGGTGGACGTGAGTGTGAGTGGCGCGGAGTTTTGGTTCTTTTTTTTCCACTGCTTTGGGATTTGTTCCTCTCTGCACATGATCAGGTAAGATACGGGCGGTGTATTTATCGGTAGAGAGTGTGTTTAGTGGTGTTGTTTGGCGTAGTTCGGGGGGATGGCGTCCTCCGAGACGCCGCGCCCGTCAATCCGGCAGGGAGTCCGGGTCGTTCCACCGGACAGCAGCGTGTCGCTAGAGGAGGTGCTGCTGGCTGTGGGAGAGCAGGTGGGTCATGACAACCTGTCCTTCGCGTCGCGGATGAACAAAGCTGTGGTTGTGTTCGTGGCGAGCGAGGCTTATGTCCACCAGCTGATCGAGAGCGGCGTGTTCATCAGGGACAGCTTCGTGCAGGTCTCTCCGCTCTCCGTGCCCTCTACGCGGATCACCGTGTCAGGTGTTCCGCCGTTTATACCGGACGAGCTATTAGGGAATGAGCTGCGCAGGTTTGGGAAATTTGCCAGCGGATTTAGAACTGTCAGTTTGGGGTGTAAAGATCACAAGCTGAAGCACGTGCTGTCACTTAGGCGGCAGGTCTTCATGTTCCTGGAGTCACCGTCACAAACACTGGAGGTGTCCTTCAGGGTCAAACACGGGGAGGGGTCATACATGGTGTACGCCAGCTCAGGACAGTTTAAATGCTTTGAGTGTGGAGATGTGGGACACAAACGCTTCGCGTGTCCGCACAAGCAGCGGAGGGGCGCGGAGGCGGAGCCTCCGGCTGCTCCTGCGGCGGGCGCTCCTGCACCGGAGGCGGAGCCTCCGGCTGCTCCGGCGGCGGGCGCTCCTGCACCGGAGGCGGAGCCTCCGGCTGCTCCGGCGGCGGGCGCTCCTGCACCGGAGGCGGAGCCTCCGGCTGCTCCGGCGGCGGGCGCTCCTGCACCGGAGGCGGAGCCTCCGGCTGCTCCGGCGGCTGCCGCCGGTGCGGTCGGCGGCGTTTCTTCGTCTTCTGCTGAAAGCAGTACTGTCAGTAAGGAGGATCAGGGCCAGTCTTACGACCAGCAGGCTCCTGTGGTGGCGCAGAACCTCGCTACGTCAGGTACCGAAGCACCACCACAGTCTGTGGAAGTGGGGGAAGAGGCAGCTACAGGTTCTGTAGGTGGAGATCTCACTGCAGCCTTAGACGACGCACAGAGTGTCGGGTCTGTGTCCAACAGCCAGCTGTCGTGTGTAGGAGAGGACATGGACTATGAGACTGATTCTGATCTTGTATCGATTTCTGAAACGGGCATTAAGAGCACTGATCTTTATTCACTGGAGGAAATAAACTCTTTTTTAGATGTAACTTTCAAAAGAGCGACTAAAGTGACTGATTATTTCCCTGACATTGACAAATTCATCCGATCTGTTGGGGTGGCGCAGAGAAAGGTGGGTTTGGACCTTTTAGATGGGAAAAAGCGCTACCGCCTGAAGAAGCACATCACAACCCTGAGGAGAGAGAGGAAAAGTAAAAGGGCTCAAACTAAGACCGTTTAACATGATCATGTGTCACACGGGGTTTTCCACTTTCCATTGCTTATTTTTCATCTTGTCTTACCTCCTTCCATCCTCTGACCTTTCTATGGAGAGCTTCAATTTAGGGTCTTTAAACATCAATGGTGGGAGGGACAGGCATAAAAGAGCATTAATACAGGAGGTTGTAAATCAAAAAAGGTTGGACATCCTCTTTTTGCAAGAAACTCACACCATTCCATCAGATGAAGTAGACTGGGGTTTATGGTGGGAGGGCTCATGCACCCTGAGCCACGGAACCAATCTTAGTGCCGGGGTAGCCGTGCTGTTCAGAACAGCAGCTAATGCAACCGTCCTGTCAGTCACTGAGGTGGTGAAGGGTCGTTTGCTGATGGTGAGGGCAGAGATAGAGAGCTCGCTTTACTGCTTCGTCAACATATATGCACCGAATCAGGGGCCAGAGAGAGCACGCTTCTTCACTACGCTGCAGAACGAACTGCAGAGCTGCCTGCAGGAGCAGCTGATCATCGGAGGGGATTTCAACTGCACTCTAGACTTCACCATAGACCGAAACAGTGAGGAACCACACCCACAGTCAGCTCAGAGTCTCCACAACGTCATCTCACACTTAGATCTGTTGGACACATGGAGAGTAAAACACCCACTAAGCAGACAGTACACCTGGGTTAGAGTCAGCAATGACAGGATTAGTGCAGCCAGGCTGGACAGAGTTTACATCTCTCGCAGTCTCAGTTCCAGACTGAAGAGCAGCACAATCAGTCCAGTTGGGTTCAGCGATCGCCACCTGGTCAGTTTAGGCTTGATAACCTCGCCGGGCGAAAGGGTTAACTCCTACTGGCATTTTAACAATAAACTTTTACAGGACAGCACTTTTTGTCAGAGCTTCGGGGTTCTTTGGCAGCAGTGGAAAACTGAAAAAGCTAGTTTCAGTTCTCTGAAGCAGTGGTGGGAGGTCGGAAAAGCCCAGATCCGTGTGTTCTGCCAGCAGTACACCTCAAACGCCACCGCTAAAATCAAGTCTGCTGTAAAAGACCTTGAGGCCAACATAAAGATCATTGAGGAGGGCTTCCAGAGAGACCCAGATCCCGGTGTGGGCCAACTGCTGAAGGAGAGGAGGTTGGAGTTGAGCTCCTTCCTGCAAGAGAGAGTGAAAGGAGCTCTGGTCAGGTCCCGTTTCCTCCAGCTGAAGGACATGGATGCCCCAAGTTCGTTCTTCTTCAACCTGGAGAGATCGGTGGTGCAGAGGAAGCGGATGACCTGTCTGAAGCTCCCAGGAGGGAGGATAACCACTGACCAGAGGGAGATGAGGACCCATGCCGTGGGCTTCTACGCTGCTCTTTTTGGGGAAGAGCCGTCCTGTATAGACAGCAGTGAGGAGCTCCTGGAGGGTCTTCCCCGGCTCAGTCCAGCAGAGAGGGCCACGCTGGACAGAGAGCTGACGCTGGAGGAGCTTTCAACTGCAGTGAACCAGATGGCTTCAGGAAAGACTCCAGGAATCGACGGCCTCTCCTCTGACTTCTTTAAGAAATTCTGGAACATTATCGGGTCTGACTTACATTCTGTCTTGATGGAATGTTTTAAAACAGGGACACTTCCTGTCTCATGCCAGCGGGCAGTACTCTCCCTGCTGCCCAAGAAGGGCGACTTGGCCCTTCTGAAGAACTGGAGGCCAGTGGCCCTGCTTTGCACAGACTATAAGGTGCTTTCCAGAGCCTTATCCAACAGACTCAGAGACTACCTGGAAGTGGTTGTAAATAGCGACCAAACGTACTGTGTCCCAGACAGGACAGTGATGGACAATATCTTTCTAATCCGTGATGTGCTTGATGTGTGTAAATGTCACGATGTAGATGTAGGTATTGTCTCACTAGACCAGGAGAAGGCTTTTGACAGGGTGGGTCACGCATATCTGTTTGCTGCACTCAGGGCTTTCGGGCTTGGTGAGGGGTTCTTGGCTTGGGTGGGTTTGCTGTACAGTGGTGCTGAATGCATGGTCAAAATGGGAGCTGGCCTGAGTCGACCGATCCCTGTACAGCGAGGGATAAGGCAGGGTTGTCCTATCTCAGGGCAACTATACAGTCTCGCTTTTGAGCCTCTGTTGTGCAGGCTGAGAAGTCGGCTCAGTGGTCTGTCACTGCCTGGGTCCTCTAGTCTTTGTAGTCCCCTCACTGTGTCTGCGTATGCTGATGATGCAAACATCTTCATCAGGGACCAGGGAGATGTTCGTTGTCTACAGGATGCGTTGTCTCTTTATGAGAGGGCTTCATCTGCACGGGTGAATTGGGAAAAGTCTGAAGCGTTGTTGGTGGGACAGTGGAGACATCAGACAGTGCCTCAGCTGCCTGGAGGTCTTCAGTGGGGAAAAGAAGGTCTAAAGGTGCTGGGTGTGTTTTTGGGCTCTGAGGATTTTGAGAAAAAGAACTGGGAGGGAGTTAAGGAGAAGGTGTGTGCTCGGTTCTCTAGGTGGAGATGGTTACTACCCCAGTTGTCATATAGGGGAAGAGTTCTGGTTGCTAATAACTTGGTTGCCTCGACTCTGTGGCACAGACTCATCGCTCTGACGCCACCTGGAGGCTTCATAGCGGAGATACAGAGGTCTGTCGTGGACTTCTTCTGGTCTGGCCGGCACTGGGTTCGTGCAGCAGCTCTATATCTGCCGGTGTCAGAGGGGGGGCAGGGTCTCATCGACATCCAGTCCAGGATCGCCTCGTTCAGACTTCGGACTGCGCAGAGGCTGCTCTATGGCTGTGGCCCCAGCTGGATGGACACGGCTCGACTGCTGCTGAGGAGAGCTGGGCGGTTGGGTTACGACAAGCAGCTCTTTCTCCTACAAACTGAGGCAGTGGACTTGGCCGGGCTGACGCCGTTCTACAGCTCTGTTCTGCAGGCGTGGCAGATTTTCAACATCTCACGTAAAGTTGATGAGACTCCGGGTGTGTGGCTGCTGGAGGAACCGCTGTTCTTCAACAGCTTCATCGGAACCCAAACGCTGCAGTCTGCCAGCCTGAGAACACGGCTAAGAGAAGCCGGCTGCACCAAACTGGGACATTTGGTGAAGATGTCATCAACCGCAGCATCCATGGTCACCTTCAGGCAGAACACAAACATCATGTCTGTCAGGTTGACCAACAGGATCGTGGAGGAGGTCTGTGCCGCCCTGCCACAACGCCTGAGAGCAGTTGCAGGAAACCGTACTCTGTCTGACCAATGGGATGAAGAGAGTGAGTACACCCCCCCCACTCTGCTCATTGCCCCAGCGGTGGGGGACTGGCAGGGGGGAGGAAACAAGCTGCTGACGTTCACAACCCCTCACCTGGACGAGTTTCAGGCAGCAGAGAAAAAAGCTATCTATGAAATCTGTGTAAAGGTTGTGAACCTCCGCTCTCTGGCAGGGTTGACAGAGTCGAGGTGGACCGAGTTCTTTGGCCCAGGTTTTTCCCCGAGAGGCAGCTGGAGGTGCATGTACAAGCTGCCCGTTGAGAAACGGACAGCAGACCTCCAGTGGAGGGTTGTACATGGAGCTATAGCCACTAACAGATACCGGGCACGCCTGGATCCACAAATTGGGGAGGAATGTGGGTTTTGCGGTCAGACTGAGACCCTGGAACATTTGTTTGTTCAGTGTCCGCGGCTCTCAGGGCTCTTTGAGCGGTTAAAAAGATGGTTTCAGGGTCTTGGACAGGTTTTTTCTTTCATGTTGTTCATCTTCGGTCCAAAATACTGCTCAAAACAGAAGGCTGTCCACACAATGGTGAACTTTTTATCTGGTTCTGCCAAGTTGGCCATTTGGCTGACACGTAAAGATTGGGCGCGGGGTGCCGGTAGTGAGGATCCGGTGAAAGTTCTGGAGGGACTGTTGAAAGCCCGACTCAGGGTGGAACACACCTACTACCAGACAGTGGACGATTTACAGGCTTTCAGGGACAGATGGACTACTGGGAGCGTTTTGTGCTCAGTGGGTGCTGGTGGAGAACTGGTGGTGAACTTCTGAACGTATTGATCGTTGTTATTGATGGTTTATTTGTTCTTTGGTGCTTTCTTTTTGGTTATTTGTTTTTATTTGATTGATTTTCTGATTATTAAGTGATGTTTTAGAGTGTTTGTGTTTTCACTGTAACAGTGAAATAAAGGGATTTTAAAAACCAAAAAAAACCTCTCCTCTCCTCTCCTCCCCCCTCTCTCCTCTCTCCTCTCCTCTCCTCTCCTCCCCCCTCTCCTCTCCTCTCCTCCCCCCTCTCTCCTCTCTCCTCTCCTCTCCTCTGTTCAGGTGTTCAGTCTGAGATTCACAGAATTGCTGTCACCTGTCTGTTGGTCTCAGGTGAGTCAATCATGGCTTCCTAGTTGGGCCGAGGAGCTCAGCATGTGATGTTTTTACAGGATGTGGTTAAAGATATAAAAGGAGACGTGTAGAATAAAAGGTTTCTGATGAAATATCACGATTTTAAGCTTCGTTTTGGTTGCTTTTTCTGATGGAA